>JAKWJA010002497.1:25137422-25505305 GCA_027704765.1 Solanum habrochaites
TTCCGACACCAGGATAGAATAGAAATATGGATCGGGGGCACGTTCCCGGTACCAGGATAGAATATGAGGATCGGAGTGCACGTTTCCGGCACCAGGATAGAAATAGAGGATCGGCTAGTTAGGTCACCATACCCGCACAAGAGGAAGAAGATATGAATCGTGAAGATAATGAATATACTCAATCTAATGAACTTATTCCCAAAAAGGAGTATGGTATTGAGGCTTGAGTCCTCATGTGTGAACTTGGGTTGTAGTATTGATGAATTCATGGGTTATTGCTAAATGTTGAGTATGTAGTTGTTTACATTATTGATATATACTGTTTCCCCTATGTGACGTGGGCCGATTGAGATTACTCAGTCGTGTGGTTGTAATGACCCCTACTTTTATGTTTCCTCTTGTTATTGGTGTAAGAAGCAAACGTTCTTCAACTTAAACTCAACAGTAGATCTAGCCAGTCTTCACTTCATCGGAACTTCAGGTGAGTATATCGTCTAGCTTGGAATGGGTCCTCTTAAAGGTCTTGATGCCTTGAAACTTCCGGCATGGAAACTAGCTTTTAGTTATTGTTCTTAGAATATTCCGTATCCTTAGTTATTAATTTGATCATAGATGTTCGGTGATCTGACTTCCCAGATTTGGGGATAATAATAGTAGTATTGAATTGTTTTTATTAATGAGTTTAAGGTCTTCCGCCATTATTTCGTGTTGATATATATTGAAAAGTGAAGGTTTAGATGGGTTGGTTCGGCTCACATAGGAGGGTAAATGTGGGTTTGCCAGTTGCGTCCCCTGAGTTGGGTCGTGGACCAAAATTGGTATCAGAGCATTAGGTTCATTGGTATCATCACATAAGAACGGGTATAGTAGAAGTCTAAGGAAAGGTAGGGGGAAGCCTTTTACTTTTCCTTGCGAGGCTATAAGACTTTAGGAAAAGTTCACTCTTTATTCTTCTTTCGTGCTACACTTGAGTCAATGGTATCTGGGCGATACGAGATTGGTATCTGACATCTCACTCTATTTCGGCAGATGGTTAGAAACAGCGCAACGACCGCACCAGCAGCACACAACGGAAAACACGAAACGAGAGACAGCCACACTGGGGCTTGTAGCTCGAGGAAGAGCAACGGCAAGAGGCCCGTGGGACGAGTCGTGGGAGGAACGTCCTCTAGGGAAGAGGACAAGCACATAGCCCATCTGATACTAGGGCGGTGACTCCTCACCGACGAGGACGGTGTCAAGAGAGGGGGAGGAAGGGAGAAGAACAAGGGCAGAATGAAGAAATGCCACCCCCAACCTACCCAGAGATGATCAACAAGTACTTGCTTATCTAGTGGGTTATCCGATCAGGGTCAGGCACCTCCAGTGGTTTCTGCACCAAAACCTCCGATTTAGAGGTACGACATGCGTTACTATGGATCCACGCATGGATGAATCATTGGGAATAGGCACATTCCACGTCTGACTAATGGAGGCCTATATGACCAAATGATCCGCATGAACTGTTCAGTAAGTTATTGAAATGAAAACCTCCAGTTTTAAGGGCGCGAATCAGAGGATGCCTACGATTTTCTGGTTTGATTGTCATGAGATACTACCACAAGATGGGTATTATAGTAGAACGGTTGACGTTGGTTCGGAGCTATCAGTTTCAAGGGAAAGACAAAAAAACGTTCGATGAGGTGGCGGGTGGTCAATGTTGAGTGTCACCAACAGAGGGCCACCACCTATGACTGGGAATCATTTCTCGACCCTGTTTATGGAGAAGTTACTCCCAAGGACTTGAGAGATAGAAAAAGGGACGGAGTTCTTCTTGAGTCTAGGCAGGGAGGGATGACCGTTAACGGATATGAGGTTAAATTTAGACGCCTATCCAGATACGCACCCAACTTTGTTTCAGTCCAAAAGAACGGAGATTCGCCGTTTTGTAAGGGGGTTGAGGGGGTCAGAGTTGCGGATTTCAGCCCTACAGGTACGCGGCGACGGCAACATCCTTTCCAAGAGGTGGTAGACGTCTGTGATAGAGGTGGAAGGAGTGAAGCCAGACGACTTCACCACGGACATCGACATCGAAAGGTTTCGAAGGGGAGGGGAGGGCGAGTTAATGTTCTCACTCTAAGAGGACAGAGCTCAGGAGGTACTCAAGTCAACCAATTCAGTCTTCACTCCAGACTGTAGTTGGGGGTCCACCTAGAACGGTCAACACTACTCCGAGAGACCTATGACATGAAACCCGAGAGGAGAGTGTTATGGATGTGGGAGGTTGGACACATCAAGAGGTTATTGTCCAAACCAGAGTTACAGAACCCCACTAGCTAGAGGTAGAGGTGGTATGGTAAGAGGCCGCTTTTTCTGGGAGGACGTGGTGGTCGAGGGTATGGGGGTCATCACAACGGCAGAGGTGATGGGCAAAAATGGAGCCACTTTTAACTACGCAACATGGTTAGGGGAAATGACAGGACAAACGAGAGGGCCCATTGTTACGCTTTTTCCTGGGAGATCTGAAGCGGAGGCGTCTGATGCTGTATCACAGTAATCTTTTGGTTTGTGCTTGCATGGCATCTGTATATTTGACCCCTGGCTCCACGTTTTCCTATGTATCTTCATCTTTGCTAATGGTTCAAAATGCAGTGAATTACCTTGACATGCCTATTCGTGTTTTCTACACGGTGGTGAGTCCTGTGGTCGTTGAAAAGGTCCATAGTCTTGTTGGGTGAACTGGGTGGGGAGCAACACTTATGTAGATTGGTTATTTTAGAAATGGGTGACTTTTTTTTATGTAATTCTGGGCATTGAACTTGGCTTTCTCCAAAATTTTTGCGATCTTGGATTGTGAATGCAAAAAAATGGTTGACGTTAGCCAAGCCTGGGACAGATCCGTTAGTGTGGAGGGTGACTACACTGCCAACCGGGTGGTATCATCTCCTTTATTCGTTGCTAAGAAAATGGTTAGTAAAGGGTGTTTAGCTGTCTTGGCCATCTAAAGGATGACACTACCCAAAGAAATACCTTCAATCTGAGTCTGGTTTCTGGTTATCCGCGGAGGTTTTCGGATGTTTCCCTGAAGATCTTTTTTTTCTTGGTATGCCCCCAGACTAGGGGTATTGACTTCTGTTATTGATCTGAACCGGGTACACGCCCATTTTCTATACCCCCTTATAGAATGGTCCCGCCGGGTGTTAAGAGAGTTAAAAGCCCAATCTCAGAATTGTTGAGCAAAGGCTGTATTAGGGCCAAGTGCATTCTCTTGGGTGCTCGGTTTTGTTTGTAAAGAAGAAAGATGGGAGTTTAGGATGTGATTATACTACGACAGTTGAACAAGGGAACTATTAAGAACAAGTATCTATTCCTCGCATTGATGAATTATTCGTTCAATTACAAGGTGCTTGTCGTCTTATCTAAGATTGACTTGAGATCCGGTTATCATCAATGAAAAATACGGGCAAAAGATGTGCCAAAAGACTGCTTTTCGAACGAGGGTATGGACATTACGAATTTGTGGTGATGTTCTTTGCGTCTTACGAATGCCCCTGTGCGTTCATTGAGCTGATTGAAACGGGATTTTAAGCCATATTCTTTTAGATCTCGTTGTGATCGATTTATGGGGATTACTGATCTACTCCAAGAGTAAGAAGGAACATGAGGAGCATTTGAGAATGGTATTGGAAACGTTGGAGGGAGGAAAAAGCTTTTATGCCAGTTCTCTAAGTGTGAGTTTGGCTAGATGCAGGTCCTTCTTGGGCCACGTGGTTTCTAAGGATGAGTAATTGGTGGATCCTTTCTAAGATCGAAGAGAAGTAGTGAAGAATTGGGTAAGACATACTATGTGTCAGAAGAGAGCTTCGTTGGGTTAGATAGTACACCGCCGATTTGTCAAGGGATTCTCTTCTATTGCTTTCCCAATTGACGAACGTTTGAATAAGCGAAGTTCCATTTGTTATGGTCAGATTGAAGTGAGGAAAGCTTTCAGAGCTTAAGGACTTTGTGACTAACGCACCTATCCTCACTTTGCCGGGTAGAGGGGTAAGAACTCATTGTTTTATTGTGATGCATCTATTCGGGTTGAGGGTGTGCAGTGCTTAAGCAAGAGAAGAAGTGATTTGCTTATGCTTCAAGACAATTAAAAAGTGCATTGAACGTAAAATATCCAACTCATGGGACTTGGAATTGGCCGCGGTACGTGTTGGCATGGAAGAAGGAGACCACTCTAGATGGGATTAAGTGTGAGGTCTATACGGATCTCGTAGGTAGTTACAGTATGTCTTCATCAGAGAGGATTTGAATTTGGACAGAGGAGATGGATGTAACTCTGAAGGACTACGGACATCACTATTTGTATCATCCGGGGAAAGGCGAATGTACCCACCTTGTGGCAGATGCCTTTGAGTAGAAAGGCGAAAGAAGGGGAAAGCATGGGAAGCCTAGCTCATTTGCAGCCTCTAGACGCCCATTGGCTAGAGAGGTTCAGACTCTGGCTAACGAATGTTGAGGTGGACGTAAAGAGAAGGGAGGATTTGTTGGGCTAGTGTGGAGTCCAAGATCTCTTTTCTTGACAAGATTAAGGGGAAAACAGTTTGATGATGGGAAACTAAGGCGGAATCCGAGCTAAAGTGTGGCGCGGAGAGGCCTAAGAAGCCAACAATCGACGAGGAAAGGTGTGTTGAGGTTACGGGAAGGCGTATGTACCCCGGATGATTGATTGATCAACACTATTCTGGCAGAAGCTATAGTTCAAGGTTATTCTATAACATCGGTGCAAACCAATGTATTGCGACTAAAACAACACTTTTGGTGGAGTAGAAAGTAGAATGAAGCGCGATATTGTGGACTTTATTGCAAGTTCCAAATGTCAAACAAGTGAAAAATATGAACACCAAAGGCCGGGGAAACACTTCAAAAGACGGCCCATTCCTGCTGGAAGGGGGGAGAGGATTGCAATGGGACTTTGTGGTTGGTCTTCCAAAGACAATTGGGCAAGTTCGACTCCATTTGGGTGATTGTGGGAAGATTAACTAAGTCGGCGCATTTCATTCCGGTTAAGGTGACTTACAATGCAGAGAAGTTAGCCAAAATTTACATTCAGGAAGTCGTTCGATTGCATGGAGTTCCACTGTCCATCACTATCAGATAGAGGTACGCAGTTTTACTTCTAAGTTTTGGAAAACATTGCATGCAAGGAATTGTACTGGTTGGGACCTTTAGTACCGCGTTCCACTCAGGACCGATGGTCAGTCTGGAGCGAACGATGCAAGTGTTGGAGGACATGCTTTCGCGCATGGTGATTAGAGTTGGTGGCCATTGGGGATAGCTTTTACCTTTGGCGAGTTTTCGTACAAGTAATAGCTATCACTCCAGTAGTTGATATGGCTCCATTTGAAGCCATTGTATGGAGGAGGTGTAGATCTCCCATATTGTTGGTTTGATGCATTCGAGGTTAGACCTTGGGGTTAACGATCTTTTGAGGGATTCGATTAGAAAAAGTGAAGGGGCATTCAAGAAATAGCTTCTAGGGCGCAAATAGACAAAAGGAGTGTGCAGACCGGAAAGGACAAGGTTAGACAAGGTTAGAGACTTGGAGTTCATGGAAGGTGAACAAGTCTTGTTGAAGGTTTCACCCATGGAAAGGGGTGAGCGGTTGGCAAAGAGGAGGTAAGTTAAGGTCCAAGGTATATTGGGACCATTTGAGGTACTAAAGCGAATAGGGGAGGTGGCTATGAATTAGGCCTTGCCCCAGTTGGGTCGGAGTGCACCGGTATTTCCATGTGTCCATGTGAAAAGATACCATGGGGATGGAAATAAATATCCGGGGGGAACATGTGTTGGATGAGAACTGACTATGAAGAGGAACCAGTTGAATATTAGATAGAGAAGTTCGCAAGTTAAGTTGAGGGGTCAAGAGAGATTGCATCATCAAGGTTGCAATGGAGAACGACGGTTGATTGCAGAAAGAACTGGGAGAAGGAGGCAGATATGCGGGGAAAGATACCCAAATCTGTTTACGGATTCAGGGTATTCCTTTTAGCAATTGTTTTCCGTCTTGTGATCGTTCGGGCCCGACGAACGATGGGTTAAAATTGGTCCCAACTCTTCCTCTGACCTTTTATGCTATTGTAACGACCTGTTTAGTCGTTTTGAGCAATGATTTTATTCTGGAAAAAAATGGCAGATGTGGACGGAGGGGGGGCGGCCACGACGGACGTCAAGGGCAGACGGCCCGTGTGGAGGGTGTCGTTTCAAAAACATTAGAAATCTGAAATTGGCGGCCGTACTGAAAATCGACTCTCTGAACGTCGTGCAGGAGTGGAGACGACCGTCGCAGGCGCGACGGCCCGATCACAGGCCCATCCACTCTCAAAAAATGAGTTTCTGTGGCGCACGGAACGGACGCAGGACGGACCGTCGCAGGCGCGACGGCCCGTCACGGGATACGCGGAAATCCCAGTTCGGGTCGGATTTCGTCCACGTTTTTTAAGGGGACCGTTTTGACTATTCCTGCTTTAATTATAAGTTAGAGGGTTAATGTGAATAAAGTTAATTACTTGGGGGTTAAAAGAGGGTAACCTAAGTTAATAGTGGGTTATTATTGACACTTTTATGCTTTAATTAATATTAATAGGGTAAAAGAAAGAGGGTTTGGATAAAGAAAGAAAAATAGAAAAAACAGAAAGAGAGATAGGGAGAACGATCAAGAGAGAGAGACGAAGAGGATAGAAGGATTTGAGAAGATGGATAGCTTGTGATTCAATTCGTCGGTGGAGGTTAGGTTATGGTTTTTATGTTACGAGATCGTAGTGAACTCTTTAATAGTGAATATAGTGTTGATAGTTTGTAAACCCTGCTAGTGCTTAATGTGTATGCGTGAATGATTTATGATATACAATTGTGATGCATTAACAAGAATGATGACGTCTATGATCCCCCAAATCTTTGAAAAGAACCCTAATTGACTTGATTATATTATTATAATGAGAATGATGATGCCTTAGTATGAAGAAAGGCTTGATAAATTATATAATGAGAATGATAATGCCTTAGTGTTAAAGAAGGCTTGATGAATTAGGGGATCGGGTTGCCAGGGGATCGGGTGCACAAGTCCGGTACCAGGATAGAATTAGAATGAATATGAGGATCGGAGTGTCCGTTACGACACCAGGGATAGCAATGAAATGAGGATCGGGTGCCACGTTCCGGTTACCAGGATAAGAATAGAATATTGAGGGCTCGGAGTGTCACGTTCCGACCCCAGGATAGAATATGGACGGGGCAACGTCCCGGTACCAGGATAGGAATATGAGGATCGGAGTGCCACGTTCCGGCCCCAGGAGAGAAATAGAGGATCGGAGTGTCACGTTACCGACCACAAGAGGAAGAAAGATAATGAATCTGTGAAAGAATAATGAATACTCAATCGAATGAAAACTTAATTCCCAAAAGGTATGGTATGAGGCTGAGTACTCATGTGTTGAACTGGTTGGAGTTATTGATGAATTCATGTTGTATTGCTAATGTTGAGTATTGGTAGTTGATTTACATTAGAGTGAGATATAATTGTTCCCATTTGCGTTGCCGATGGATATCTACTCAGTACGTTGTGGTTTGTACTGACCCCCTACCTTTTATGGTTTCCTCTTTGTTATTTGTGGAATGCAGCAAACGTTCGTCAACTTCAACTCACAGTAGTTCTAGCAAGTCTTCACTTCATTCGGAAAAATTCAGGGTGAGCTAATGCGTCGCTTGAACTGGGTCTTCTTATCAAGGCTGGATGCCTTGAACTTCCGGCTGGACTAGCTTTTAGTATTTTGTTCTTAGATTACTCCTAGTTAGTAATTGGATATAGAGTATTGTGATGATGACTTCGTATTTTGGGTATAATAATAATAGTATTGAATTGTTTTATTAATGAAGTTTAAATCTTCCGCATTATTTTCTGTTGATATAATTGAAATGTTTGTGTAAGTTTAGATGGGTTGGTTCGCTCACATAGGAGGGTAAATGTGGGTGCCAGTCGCGTCCCTGATTTGGGTCGTGACACAAAGAAATACTAATGAAAGCAAAACTATTTGAAGAATTTACTTCTAAAATAGGCAAGTCGTTAGAATATTTTTTCGTTTTGCATTTTAAGCAACCCTTCTTAGTGATAGTGTCTGAGTCACTTGTGCCTTACTTTTACAACACTTTTTTTGGCTGAACAAACAACATGCTCCTCCTCAAATGGATTTATGATAAACTTTTGCCTCTCATTATTACTTTGTACATTTGTTAATCTGAAGGATGATCAAGCAATGTTTATCTTCAGAATGTAATTTGTAGACTTTTCCATTAATTTACCAACAATGAGCAAGTTTTGATATATGTCAGGTACATAATGCACATTACAAATTATTTTAGTACTTGAATGACTTGGAATAGCAATGATTTTCTTTTAATCATACAAGAAGACAATCTCCATTACCTATTCTAAATTTAGTAATGGAGGTGGATTTCAATTCCTTAAAGAGAGACATTTCATTTGTCATTTAATTAGTTCATCCATAGTCAATCATCCAACACTCACTTAATAATATGCTTGAAAAACATGTAGCAACAAAGAGTTGATATTCCTCCCCACCATCAACAATATAGCCTCTACTTCTTATTGCTGACCATTGTTCTTGCAAATGGCAGCTTCATGCCCAAGTTTATTGCATTTAATGCATCTAACATTAGGACTTCTCTAACATTTGTATGGTGGATGACCTTTCTTGTTACAATGCTTACAAAGAGGATAACTTTTTTTTGAATGTCCAGCTTTTCCTTTGATAGTACACGCTAAGATGTCTTTGACATTCTTCTTATTCTTTTTCTGTCTATTTTTTTCTTTCATCTTGAGGCTTGGCAAACAATGATCAAAGTTTTTCACAAGCGGAGCGCATACCCTAGATGAGACCGGCGTCGTCGTTCTCTCAGAGGACTCAGAAAATCCCTTAGCATTTGTCATAACATGTGATCAGTAAAAATTACTGAAAAATTAAAACTTTTAATTTCTACTTGAAGTACACTTAGACTTCATACTTATTATTCATAAACCATACGATATTATAATAAAAGGTCTCACATTTATAAAACCATTTAAAGAGTGCAAATCTGGACTTAGACAATACATAGTCAATATGCCATATAGGCCTTTTTACAAAAGAATCCAAAGAAAACATGATGGAACTAGGATATTCCTAATATCTACTAAAGTCTTCATTAGCTGAAAAATAAATGATAGCGTCCCAAAGATGAGGACCTACCAAGACTTAAAGAAAGAGTTTGAAGCATCTTCAAATTGACCTACATAAACTTCAATGGCCGGAACATACAATTGTAGTAATATAAAGTAATGGGGTTAGTATGCCACATTTACTAAGTATGGGTATACGCACATAATACTTAAGGACTTGCATGAAAAGGACTCATTGATAATAATTTAGGGAAAACGTGACAGTCAGTGAACGTCTTTATGCACATTTCCATAGAACAGATACAAGTCAAGGATCCGCATCACACAGCAAAAGAGCATGGATCATAATTAAAGACATATTATCATAGTATGTTAAACTTTAATATTCAATCGATTCATATAAACATTAACATACAAAACCTTACCAGTGCTCCCATCCCACCTACATGTGCAAATGGTTCATGTTGAAACCCCATAACCACACACAACCAACTAGATAAGATAGGAGACCGTAGGAAAAAACTTTGTTTCATATAACTTATAACATAATTAGTCATAATTTCATATATAATATTAATTAGTGGAACATCTATATTATTAATTTTCAACGTGGGAAGGTTTGAGCTTGAAAGTTATATTACGAAAATGCCTAACCAAAATTAAAATGTTGTAAACACATCAAATTATTCCTAATATAAATGCACATACAAAAGTAATTAAATATTTTTTTCTCTTAAGCAAAAAACCCACTTAAAAAGAAATTAAATGTGGAACTAGAGAGTCATGTTATATGTTCTAGTAAATTCATCATAATGACCAAAATCATATAAGAGTACATCATGTAATCATAAAACATATACCTTTCAGTTCAATTACGTAAGAAACAATTTCCTAGGACTTCCATTAGAGTCAACTTGTTCTCAATGTCTTTCGGTAGTGTCACATACCTACCTCTACTAAATAGATCCTCAAGTCACCCTGTCAACGTTCATTTACAACTTGTATTTCATTTTTTTACATAAGGGAAACTACGGCCTCTTAACCGAAAATAGACCAGGTGTGAGATAAATATGGAATCCGATGTCATAAAACCCTACACCGAAAGAAGGTGGATCTACGGCCAAATAGAACTAAACTTGAACATAAGCTTCTAGGTGAATCATAGTAGTGGATAGTAACCTATTGGTTGGCAACATAGTGCAAGAACTAGGAGATGTATTGAGAACCCATAGTTCCACTTGGACATCTTTCAGCCAATCTCAGGAGAGTCATTGTGAACCTTACTTCCAAACTAGGGATGGGGATCGCTCATACTAGTCATCGTTGTTGCTAAGTTCCTTCTGAAGAACCTTTATGTAAGTTATGCTTTTGTCATAAATTTTATCGTAGTAGGTCATCGGAGATTAACTCCTGTATTAAACATGATTATGCTATCTATAGGATTAGATGAGAAGTTTCTTTCATCCTAACCCTTAGTTTGGGAGATTAACATATATAAATCAATCTGTATTAGCATACAAGAGAATATCATTAAACTTGCATTTATGTATTGTTATCATGATCTCACAAGTAAAATGGTCAGCCAAAATATCCAATAGAAAAATATTACATTACTTCGCAACATTCATGAAGATTTAGGGGATTTATAGGCACCTAAAAAATGGAGGGAGTAATCACAAAACTTAGGAAGACTTACCTCTTGCTTCCAAGGACCCTTATTCAAGAACTTACATTCAATTACAACATTCATAAACATACACATAGTGAAATACCCAATATCATATAAGAAAAACTCTTACCCAAATCATGTACAAGACAAGCATAATTGTAGGGTAAACGATACGGGTAGTTAGGATTCATTCTAGTCTTAGTTACAATCCCTACCGTTTTCATATGTCAAAGTAGAAGAAGGAAACAATCATACAATAAGAACATGATTTCACACACGACGAAAATCAAACATAAAAATAAACAACTACTCATCAAAAGTGTGGTGGAATAGACATAGGAAAAATACTCACTTTTAATTTGAAAAACCATACTCAGGGTTAGGAAGAAAATCCATTTTTGTAAAGTAAAGAAAAACACTAGTATTTGAAGTTCTTGAACACTTATCTTGAAAGAAACTCCTTGGACCCGGCACCCCAACACCCGGCAGTTCCCCAAGAGTGAAAAACCCATACGTTATAGATGAATAATCCACGAAAATTGGATAAAAAGCTTGAGGTCTTCGTCTTCTTCCTTAAGCTCTTATTATTCTTCAATGGAGTTTGGGGAAGAGAGTGTTCTTGAGAGAATAAGAGAAATTCCATTTGGTCTATTTTGAGACGTGTAAAAGTGGTCGAAAACTGACATAATATCAATATATTGTCATCCTATGAATTACCCAAAAGACACTCCATTTAAATGAGTCTTTTTAATAATTTGAATTACCAAAAATACGACTTTATCTATTCTGGAAGTAGCTGCACGTCGCGGGGACAAATCCCGTCATTTTTATTGAATTTCGAGTTGAGGCAGTGAGGTGAATGTCAGCCTCGCGTCTTGAGGTTTCCTCTCAAATCTTGAGGCAGAACACCTCGTGTGAGGCGCGTGTCGCACTCTATGCCTCCACTTGTGCCTACTCTCAGGCTGCAAGGCAGCCTTCTCACCCATGTTTCGGTCCTCCCCAAGGACCCTTAGGATGGTCTTTGGGGTGTCATTGCTGGACGTTTGGACCCTTTGTACTACATATTACCTATCAAAGGCCACTTTATAAGTTTTGGACTTCATTTGACACTTTGAAACCTTCACCAAACATAGGGACGTCAACTAGTCCAAATTAGCTAGTTTCCGGACGTCAAGGTCTTTCTTAGTCGTTTTGGCTCTAACCTTTTCCAAATGAGCTTATAACATTAATATAGGCCTGGAAACATCACTTAAAATATTATTTGATGGATTAAGTTCTAGTCTAAGTCATGGCATTTCCGGAGTGTTATAGGGAGCTGAAAGAAAGAAAAAAAGCTTGGTTATCACCAAGTCTGTTTGGAAAGCCACCGAGTATCCATTTGGCCGCGTAAAATTCTAGTATACTAGTGTTTTAGGAAAGAACAAAGTTGTAAAGAGAAAGGATAAGTCCTCTAGTCGCTAAGTGCTTCCACGGTGTAGTAACTACATCGCCCAATGTGACAGACATGGAGGATACTGAAGGCCAAGGCAGAAAGGTGATGGATTTGAAAAAGAGGCGGACCGCAAAGTGTAATTGCAAGCGCAACTTACTGTACCAAATGGATCTTTGCAGCATATTTTTGGCTACCATCCACACTATGTACTACTCTAGATTATCCTACTCCAAGCTAACTTGTCTTGCATTCTTGTCTATTAAGCTCAACATACTATCATAATAGATCTACTACCATGGAAATCATCTCAACATACTAACCAAGCTAACTAAAGAAAGGATACAACCATCCTAACCACCATGCAATCATTCATGTAGATGCAAGGTAACCATAGGGAATCATGAATCCTCAACCGTAAGCTACCATGATAAACTAATCTCAAGCTATTCCATGAAATTGACGTTGCATGCAAATTAAGCAAACTTGAAAAAATGCACCTTGAATGCAAGTCAAGCTAACATTAGGAGAGTATAGGCCTTTCCGCTAAAGCTACCAAGAAATGTTTTTGTCTGAACCATGTCAAGATACCATGATACTGTATCATTAAAACACAAGACCATGATAATCATGGGAGATCTTGATTCATCATCCCAAGATAACATGAGAACAACCATTTCCAAGGTAGCATGATCAAGCATTCTTGCTACACACGACCAAGCTAAACATGAGAGAGCTTACTTCCGCCATCTCAAGATACCTTGTAGTTCATCACCTTAATCTACCATAAGTAATTCAACTCAAGCTTCCATGATACTCAACATGTCAAGATACATTTTAGGTTCTTAGTTCAACCTAGAATTCATCTATATGAGAGAAATTTATTCTCCTGTAATGTTCATCTCTAAGGGTAGGAAAAAAACCTCATCACAATCTCTTCATAATGAATTTACCCTCAAACCCCTAGTATCAATGGCTAAACAACCCCCCACACCACAAAGCCACCATAAATTGATTATACCTTTTAATGTCATTAGACTGTTGAATTTCTATTGATTACTTCATTCACTTAGATCAGTAGAAGGTAATAATAGGTATAAATAATCACATAAGTTCAATTCAAGCTTTAAAAGTCAAGACTTACCTAGATAAATTAGTCCTAGTTCAATTCATATCTAGGTGATTCAATCATGATAAAATAAACATATAATACAATAGAATTAAGAAGATCAACTTAGTACCTTCATCTTCCCTAAAATCAGCATGATCACCTTCAACATCAATTTACACAATTCACTATGAAAAGTCATGAAAACATCACATAATAATCATATGAACATAATTGAACGCTACCCACTAGATTGGGATCCAATTAAGGTAACCACAATGCAATCACAACCCTCTCTAGATTAGGGTTCTTTGTATTCACAATTGAGGAATAAATAGGGGAATCCATGAATGGAAGAATACATGGATGAATAATCATCAAATACATTATATTAGAGCCTTAATACTAGATTTAACCCTTGGTGAATTCGTCCTAAGCTACTTCCTCCAATTCTTCTTCTTCTTCTATGGTGTTCTTGAGAGTTCTAATGTGAGAGAGAGGTTTTGTTTTTTGAGTTTAGAGTCTAAGGGGACCTCTATTTTTTAATACTCATATAATACCTAAAACTACCTAATACTCCCACAAATCGATATTGGACGTGGGGGCCAACTTCCTACCATTCACCCCTTCATTAATAGTGAGTTGGAGAATACCAGCATAACATTGGCAAACGCTGAGACGCCCAAAACGGACCGTTGGTTGGACGACGATCCATCATGAACATCCGTAGTTTTGTCTTACCTCAACTATAGCGCAACTAATATTGCGTTGTAACCTCAAAGGAAGATAAAATGTCAACGTACACCCCACTGTACACAGCGGGGCGTGACCAACACAGGAGGAGTCGATTTACACTGCCCAAGGCAGTGTGCTGCCTTCTTTTGGGTCCTCCTCAAGGACCCCTTGGTTGGTCCTTGGGGGGTCATGCCTTGACGTCTAAACTTTAAATACACCCGTATACATTTTAGGATCCATACTTATCACTTTGAGCCCCAATCTCAACCTAAAACCTCATGAAACATTTTAAGGCACGCTAGCACATCTCAAGGCTAACTTTCAAACGTCACCCGACGTTCCTGGATGTTTCTACACCAAACTATCTCAAACTATATATACTTTCTCTAAACACTATATTTGACAACCTTAGGACCTCATAAGATCATGGAACCACACGGTACGCTTTATTTTGACCTGATTCATTTTTGGGTCCTTACAATATCCCCCACTTGGGAAACATTCATCCTTAAATAACACTTTCTCAAACACTTTATATAGGAAAAAATCTAGACTAGAAGCCCATCGTACATGCATGATACCTAAATCCATATACCCAAATCAAGTAAAGTAGTTCATTTCAAAGCTAAACGTAACTACATATAACCATATAAAGACCTCATGAAGAGAATCCTCATCCCCCACTTAGGAATAAGCCATACAAGTATTTCTAATCATCAATTTATATTACTTAAGATCCGAAACAATAGTAAATCAATTCATAATCATGAGGAAAATCTGGAAGTTTTTTTGTAATCAATAAAGAAACACATACCGGAGAGGGACATCAGGAGACCATTCTTGATCACCCTTGGATTGAAGAGCATAAAACCTATTCCTCAATGGAGGACCATATTCAACTTGATTAGTAGAAACTTGCTTTCATTAATTCACATTGTCTTTTTCCTTAGGGCAATCTTTCATCATATGACCATTCTCCCCAAACCCATATTAATCATCTCTACCGGCCAAGCACCTACTCTCATGTTTTTGCCACATCTATGGAAAGTAGGTTAAGAGTACTCATTGCTTTTATCATACCTAGGAGTACTAGAGTATCCATGCCTGAAAGACTTCAGCTGATTCATACAACGACCATGTTCATTGGAACCTTCATTTTCCATATTTATTCTCTGTTTCTCCTTCTTAATCTTGGATTCCTATATTTGTTGAGAAAACACCATTAGTTGGGATATATCCATATCATCTACAAGCATTGCCATGCGACACTTTTCTTCAAATAATTTGGACACCCCCATTGTGAACCTATTCATCAAGTCTCTAGGGTTTTCTACCAAGCTTGGAGCTACCTTAGACACTGAGTGGAACTGGGGGAAAGCATATATTAAACACTCACAATTCCTTACTGAGGTGTTGAATCCCCCAACTTAGCATCCCAAAATTCTCTAGGAAAGAACCTATCAAGGAAACCCAACTTAAAAGTCTCCCACTCTGTGGGATCCGCCCCTACTGGCCTTGAATCTTTCCACTGCTCATATAAAACTTGAGATGCATCTTTCAATTGATAAGGAGTTAGCTCCGCTTTCTCCCCAGAAGTCAATCCCATAATATCAAGATTCTTATAAACCTTATTTATGAACCCATTTGGATCCTCCTCCACCTTGGATCCACTAAATTCTGGAGGGTTCATCCTTAGAACTTCCTAATCATATAAGCACACATTCCCCCAATAGGGTCAACCACCACTTCCCTATTTGCTTGGGCCGTTAAGGCTTGAGCCAAAAATTTCATAGAAGTCCTAAATTCCTCTAGATAAACATTCCCCTCTTGAGGAGCATTACGAACTTTAGGAGGTACTTGATTCCCTTGTGGACGAACCACTTGATTCTCAATGCCATCTCCTTCTCTTCTGGAAGTTGCCCTAATATTAGCCTTAACTTGGATAAAATAATAGGAAACCTTTAGAATAAGGGCTTAACCAAGCCAAACTCTATGGAACGACTTGAATAATGAAGAAGTGAAACTATCCTAAGCATCCCATAACCTCTTACTTATAGATGTGTTGCGAGTCACACCGATGAATAAGACTCTAATAGACTTTGTTTTGAGACATTCGAAAACCACTTCATAACCTTATGCTCTAATACAAATTTTTCAAGACCCAAAAGTATACCCTAGAAGTTAGAGTACTCTCGAGTCGGAGCACGACGTACTTGCCCTTTCGGAGATATTTTACAAGCCCTTAGACATCACTCATTGCATATAGATATGAAAATTAGTAAAGAATTAAAACTTTTTTTCAAAACATAATGCAGAATCATTTTATAAAACTTCTAAAGTATGTCTCAAAAACAATCTATGAAATCATAAGTATAATATTCTTGGGTCACATCCCATAAAAGTCTATTCATAGTAAAGAACATAAAAGACAACATGGTAGTGATATCCTTGGATTCTATGAGGACTCACCAATATTCTCTCCTTGCAAGCCCTTGAAAGTCTACCTTTGAAAGAAACTCAATCTCTGCAAGACCCTACATTTGATTAGAAAGTAGGAGCAAATATGCGTTAGTAAGACAAATAGTAATTATGGAAACTATCATACAAAAACATAAGATATCTCAATGGTTTATTCAATAATAGACATAATCATAAGAGATAAAGCCATAAGCATAACATCAATAACATAAGCATGATAAATCATCATAACATATATAAGAGTTCATAATTAATTCATTGTCCTTCTTACTCAAATGAAATACATCAACAGCCACCTTCCAAGTAACTTGTGCAAAGGCTCAGGTAGACCCATAACTTACTAGCAAAGATAAGTATCTCTATTTGGTCATTGATCATCCACGTTCATAATTAATATCTTAATTTCATCATAAACATATGAGCACTATGGACCTAGGGCCACCACCAAGCCAGTGTGTGCAATCAGTGAAGCTCCATTTACGCACCACATAAGATGTCTTGAAGTCACCCTATTATCATTCATTTAAGTTAAAAAGTCTCTAGCATACCTATTTCATTGGTGACAATGAATTATCATCTTAATTCAATCATGAAATGGAAGGAAACTATAGCGCTATCCAAGCTAAATATACATCATGTAATGGTCATGTCATAAATAGCTTCAAATCATACTTGTTCCATGTATGGATAAAATCCCATACTACCATCCATATTAAGTACTCCTCTAGACTATCCTACTCCAAGCTAAATTATCTTGTATTCTTGTCTATTGAGCTCAACTTACTATGATAATAGACCTACTACCATGGAAATCATCTCAACATACTAACCAAGCTAACTAAAGAAAGTATACAACCATCCTTACCATCATGCAATCATTCATGCATATGCAATCTAACAATAGGTGAGCTTGAATACTAAACCCTAACCTACCACAAGAAACTAATCTCAAGCTATTCCATGAAATGCACCTTGCATGCAAATCAAGCTACCATGAAATGCACCTTACATGCAAGTCAAGATAACATTAAGAGAGTATAGGCCTTCACCCTAAAGCTACCATGAAATGGTTTTGGCCTACCAAAGTCAAGATAACATGATCATGTATCCTTACAACACAAGACCAAGCTAAACATGGGGAGAGATTTCTTCCTCCATCCCAAGAAAAACATAAGAACCAACGTTCCCAAGCAACTATGATCAAACATCCTTGTAACACATGACTAATCTAATCATGAGAGATATTACTTTATCCATCTAATTCTACCATGAAGTTCATCACCACAAGCTACCATGATCAATTCAACTCAAGCTTGAATGAGGCTCAACATATCTAGCTACCATGAGTAACTAAACTCAGGTGTCGATGAGACTCAGCATCTCAAGATCCCATGAGTATTTCAACTCAATCCTCCTTGAGATTTACTATCCCAACCTATCCCTGAGTCCTACCATCTCAAGCTATCATGAGATCTACCATATCAAGCTATCATGAGATTCACATCTCAAACTATCATGCCTTGGTCTTGTTTCACCTGGTCTATTACACAATACGTGACCATACAATCTATCTTCAAGCTAATATAGTTCATCATGTCTTGATTCATTTAGGTTGTTAGTTCTACTTAGATTTCATCTAAGTAAGACAAGTTTCTTCTCCTATCATATTCATGTCTTAGTTAAGTAGAAAACCTTATCACAATCTCTTCATAATGAATTTACCCTCAAATCCCTAGTATCAATGACATAACAACCCATAAATGATTACTACCTTTAGTTTATTATGATGTATGTTCAATTTCATGCTTACTTCATTTAATTAAATTATTAGAAGGTAAGGCTAGGTATACATGATTACATAGGTTCAATTCAAGCGTTAAACCTCAAGATCAACCTAGATAAATTAAGATTAGTTCAATTCATATCTACGTGATTCATAATCTATTAGCATATAATACAATAGAATTAAGTAGATCACCTTAGAACCTTCATCTTCCCTAAAATCTCCATGATCACCTTCAACATCAATTTCCACAATTCACTAAGAAAAATTCATGAAAATATTACAAAATCATAATATGAACATAGTTGACTACTACCCAGTAGATTGGGATCACAATTAAGCTAACCACAATGCATTCACAACCGTATCTAGATTGGGGTTCTTTGGATTCATAATTGAGGAATAACTAGGGGACTCCATGAATTGACGAATAAATGGATTTATAATCTTCACATATCTTAGATTAGAGACTTAATCACAACTTTAACCCTTGCTGAATTCGTCATAACCTGCTGCCTCTGATTCTTCTCCTTCTTCTATGGTGTTCTTGAGAGTTCAAATGTGTGAGCGAGGTTTTGATTTTTTGAGTCTAGAGTCTAAGGGGGTCTTTTATTTTTTTTAATACTCATACAATACCTAAAATAACAACCCAAAAATTTATTTGGACGTGGGGTGAATTTTCCAATTCACCCATTCATGTAACGCTTAGCTGCGAGAATTGCAGGCCTGCATCGACGGACGACATCAACGAACCATTGGTTGGATGATGGTCCGTCTTGCACCTCCGTAGGTTTTGTCAGAGAGGCATCGCTTGGGGCTTAAGCTCAGGATTCTAAGTTTCAACCCACGCCCCCCATCGATGAGGCGTCGACCAACATATGAGGCGTCCATTAACACTGCCCAGGACAGTGTACTGCCTTCTTTTGGGTCCTCCTCAAGGACTCCTTGGGTGGTCCTTGGGGAGATCTTCCTAGACTTTTCCACTTTAAATACGTCCTTTTACATGTTAGGAACAATCCCTAGCACTTTGAGAGCAAAAATCAACATAAAACCTCATGAAACATACTAAGGCATGCTAGCACATCACAAGGAAAACTTTCAAACATCACCGAACATTATTAGACGTTTCACCTCCAAACTATCTCAAAATCTATGTACTTCCTCTAAACACTATATTTGACCATTTTAGGACCTCATAAGCTCATGGAACCATACGTTAGGTTCTATTTTGACCTAAATCATTTTTGGGTCATTACACAATAGTTGGAAAAAATCTTATAAGGACAATAGACGATGAGACCTTGAATTGAAGTAGGTGATAGGGTATACGTCAATATTTCACCCATGAAAGGGATTATGAGCTTGGTAAAAAGGAGAAGCTTAGTTCCCAGTATGTGGGTCCGTATGATATTACTAAAACGGGTCAGGAAGTTTTATTATGAGTTAAATTTACCAAGTGAACTAGCCCCAGTTCATCCTGTTTTTTATATATCCATGCATAAGAGATGTATAGGAAACCCCGTATCTATTCTCCCAATTGAAGGATTAGTACTGGATGATAACCTTTTGTATGAATATGTTCTGGTTCAAATTCTAGAGGAGGATTAGTGATAGATGAGAACCATTCGTATGAATAGGTTCTGGTTCAAATTCTTGATCGCCAAGTCAAGAAGTTGAGGAAAAAATGGTGGTCTCCGTAAAAGTCTTATGGAGAAACCATCTAGTTGAGGGTGTAACATCGTAGGTTAAGGATGACATGAATTCCCGTTATCCTCATCTTTTTTCTCAAAATTCTAGCCAAGGTTGAGGTTAGTAATTTCTCTTAAAATAGAATAATGAATCAGGTTGAACTTGGCTTACTTTGCTAGTATGTGCATATTTTGTAAAGGTTCATTCTAAAGTGAGCTTTCATAAGAAAAAAATTCTCTCTTCCTTAACTTGTACTTATTTGTGTTGTGTATTTAGTTGCTTTTTATGAAATGGTAGTGAGCAAGTTTAAGTTTTCTTGAAATAAGGTTTTCGTGGTAATCTTGTTTTTCAGGTTTGTCTCATGTTGATATTAAGAAGGAGTTCCTCATTATGTGATGTTGAAATATTGCACTCTTATATGTGGTAAATTGTAAGTTGAGTTACTATGCGTAATGCCATGATTTTTGTGTTGAATGGAGTCGTGAAATAATACTATGGGCAGTGAGTCATAATGATTTTATGTTGTTGTTAGTTTGGCTGATAGTATTGAGTCATTCTCTCTCTATAAAAAGATTTAGGTGTCATTAGAGGACGAATATTCCTAAGGGGGATAATGTAATACTCTGAAAGTCCATGACTTAGTCTAGAGCCTCACTAGATTAAATATGCCTTAAAAATGTTTATAAGCTTAAATAAAGGTAACAAATATAATTAGGAAGTGTTAGAACCAAAACATCAAGAAAGAACCATGACGTCTGGAGATTCATGAAAGGTGAATAGTGTGCCTTGGTAGGTTTCAAGGGTTTTTAAGAGTCAGAATTAAGTCAAATTTGGTATTAAGGTGTGGAACATATATTAGAGTGTGTTAACATTCTAATTGTTTGGGTACGACTCCCCAAAGATCACCCTAAAGGTCCTTCAAGAGGACGCTTGCATTTGACCCTAAAAGTTGTCTTTTTACAGTGGAAGTTGACGAACAAAACGATGAGCCGTTGATGGGTCAACAACCCGTCGATGGTAGTCGTAGGTGGGGAATTAGCCAAATCCTAAGAAGCTCCAAAAAAGAGTCTCTGACCAAAACCATGAACTGCCAGTACGGTCCTTGGTTCGGTCAAGGAGCGTGGATGGGCAATCGTCAATTGAGGCTCGAGTTCAGTGTTAATTTAGAACAATTAGGTAATTAGTTAATGAATTATTTAGGGATTAAGGGGTGGGTAAATAAGTTAGTTGGGGACTATAAAAGAGTTAAACCTCATTAAACTAACTCATCACTCCATTATTTCCCAAACTCAATTCTCTGCAATTTCTCTTTAGGTTCTTTCCCTATTCCAAAGACCACTATTCAATACTAAGTATAATATTGATTATGGATCTAAGACTCATGTTTTTATCCATCAATTTTCAAGGATTTTCAGGTATGGAATCCATTCAGTATTGGGATCTCTTTTCCCAAGAGGCTCTTCAAAATTGGTTTCCAAAGATGTCTAAAACTTGGGTTTTCATCTGATTTCATGAATTGTCTTTCAAATTGATTATATGTTGAATTAGTTTGGTTTATATTAATATATTATGATTTTTTATTGGTTAATTTTTGTAGTTCTTAGTCTTTGACCTACTTTTATGAAAGAATCCATGAATGAACCCTTTTCCCTAACCCTAGGTTATGAATTGAGGTTATTTTTTATTAGTGATGAAGCAATTGACTTAGTAATTGTATAGTTTAATATTATATGGTGATAATGAGCGAATTTATGGATGAATATTGTTGGACTGATGGTGAAATATTGAAGGAGGGTGTTGGAAACTATTGGTAAGGGTTTTCTGATCACAAGTCCTTTTCTTCAACAATGATGGTTTATTATTGATAATGATGTTGTATTTAAGTATGATTATGTGAATAGATTTTGAAAATGATGATATGATAAATGTGATGGCATGTCATAGATATATTGAATTGTGATATTTTGATAGGGAGATGATAATGAAAGGTTGAATGTGATTCTCTTGCGTGCCTTATTATGATATGACTATGATATGATGATCTCACTAATGATGGTTTTTGACGAAAGGAAGTACTTATTCAGTACCTAATAAAATAATGAGATGATTATGTAAAGGGTTAGTCTCCTATGGTCTATATTAAAATTTGATGATTAAGAAAGGCTAAAAGACATTTTGTAATGACCTTCTTTTCTATATGGAGTACTTGTATGCTTGAATAGTATTTATTGGAAGTATTTTGGGCCTTAGTTTAGGTTTGGATAAAGCTTGCCTTAGAAATGCATGATTCGAAACCGGTAGGACTTATTTCCCCGACCTCGCTCGGTTGGCTTAAATCCTTGTAGGTCAGTGTACCATACTTGAATGTGTTAGCGGACTTATGTAGACGATGAGATCGCTACGGTGATAGTTATACTTACTTCTTCGATGTTACGGCTACACGATTTACGTCGGTGACAATGAATTCCGCTCCACAATTCAAAGAGGATTTTTGATTTGGTTTCAAGGACTTACATTGAATGGCTAAGTGTGAATGGTGTTCCACGGGTATTTATGATTATGGATAGATAGAGAATCTTTTAGCAGCTATATTGACACCTTTGTCAGGCATTCGGATTTAAGGCCCGGCTTTGACTTCATTGATGATTTTTCGAAGAGCGTCCGGTTCAAGGTATGGCCTCGACCATCCTCTTACTTATGTAGAGCATCCAGTTAGAGGTCCGACCTCATTTACTTAGATTTTGTGATTCGCTACTTGTGTGATGCTGGTGAGTGTCCAGTTTGAGGCCCGACCTGTCACAACCCGAGACCACACCCTAGAAGTTAGGACGGATCTCGGATTGCGACATGGCGTACTTGACCTCTCGGAGGTCTTGTACAAGCCCTTACATATCATTCATCGCATATATATATATATAATGAAAAGTAGTGCGAAACTAAAACTTTTCACCAAAACATTTCATATACTTTAATATCTATTTCATGTAAAATCATAGGAAATACTAAGTCTCAATCTCATCAAACTTAAGACACGAGAATACTTTTGGGACACGGCCCATACACAATACTTATATAGAAATACTTTGTCTATTACAATACTTTGAAATAAAATACATAAAAGACATCTATATATTCCCTCAAGTCAATTGAGGGCATACTTAAACTTCACTTGAATGATACTACGATCCAAGTCTTGCTTCCCAAATGCTCCTCACCAACCAACAACTATAGAGATAGATAAAAGCATGGATTAGTACAATTACATATACTAAGTATGACATAATGCATGAAAATGGACATTTATTAGAAATATGCATCTTTTCATTTAAAATCATATTATAATTATAAGAGCAACATTTAACAACATAGAAACACATAAGATAACATTTAAACAATTTATCACATTTTGGAGAAACCTAACAATGAGCTCTATATTCACTGTACAGTGAATTGCTTCATTATTACAGTGAAGTATCACTTCTTCCCTTTCAATACTTTATAGTATGTAGTCTTCTCACTAAAATTTATCCTAAGACTCACTTAAGCAACACAAAGAGAGACCACCTATACAAACTCCCTAAGCATAACTAAATGACCCTAAAAAATACTTATAATAAGACATATATACACTTACAAGACATCAAAACATAAAATTATAGATAATATGATATTCTCATAACAAGGTCTATCAAAGACTAACTTAAGTAAATCAAGAATATAACGTCTATGATTGAAGTCTTCAAGACTACCTAAATAATCCTTAAGATTACATAAGTTTATATCACATGCACATAATCAACCATTTCCCTATCTATAGTCATTCTTAAGACTCTTCTAGGTAAGATACAAAGTGACCATTCCTATGCCCCCTTCACACCCTTAACTAGACAACCCTTAACTACTCTAGATAAGTACTTATTCATTTAACATAATTTCTTAACTTAAGACATTACATTCATTAGTTCACTTAGGTCACATTAAACACATAAAGGACATTCAAATTATGGTCTTGGACAAGACCTAGGAACTCCAACTAACACCTTCAAAGCCTATTATGCAATGTCTAGATAGCGTCTTATACTACCTAAACTTCATAGAACTTCTCTAATGCTAATAGATATTCGATATGATGAGAATAGGAAATAACTGACATAGACCATGATAGTAAAGCATTGAATCCAAAGTTCTAACCTACTCCGATGTGGGTGTTCTACTTGCCAATGGTAGTACTTAGACACATCCCATGTAGGTACATAGTTAAGGAATATGAAGGGCACACTTTGTAATCTAGTCTTGTTTTTTAACTAGAACTACTTCCCTTACCATACTCAGTCGGTGCTAGCCTTCGTTCTCATATATTAATTCAAATTTAAGGTTCATATAGAGGGGTTCCATATCAAGTTCATAACCCAATCACATTTACCCTACAAAAGAAAGGTTCCCTTGGGCTACCTCACAATGGCGACAAGAAGCTCATCATGAGTTTACTAAGGATTAATATGATGCCGTTCCAGCCAATTTACCTTAAGTCTTTCATTTCTTTACTTTAGCATACCATTACGTCTTTCGACTTCAACATTCATAATCTTACCACTACGTTTAAGGTTTCACATAAAGGACCCTCTTAACATCATTTAAGGTCACATATCATTAATACAATAAAGACTAAAAGAATTTAGCATTCTAATTCTATACATCTCATATTCACTTTCATACATGCATCAGGTACGGGACACAAGTCAACCAAGACAAGACACCACATACGTCACTTTAACACATATTATATGTCATTCTAGAAGCACATAGAAATGACCCTTATAATATTTAAGTCATCCTATAAACTACCATATCATCATCAATATTACTATCATAGACTCATATAGTCAAGTAGGAATAACCAATCATCAGCCTTAAGGCTACACACACACAAAGCCATAGTCATAGTCTAGCATGATCACCTAAATAACCTCAATAGAAGAAACCACATATACTTTCACATTACTTATCATATAGGTAGATATTATAATAGTTCACATAATAAACTATACAAATAACCACATTACATCAAGTAGTTTGCCGACAAGGCCATGATCATCATATTATATAAAATAATGCCGACAAGGCCACATCAATTGCAAGCAAAGAGCCATAAAATAACGCCGACAAAGCCACATCAATTGCAAGCAAAGAGCATAACACCGCTACCATAAGTGAAAAATACCAATCACAACATAATTGAAGTCTAAACAACATTAAAATAAAGAAAATATGGATGCGTACCACAAGTCCATCCTTAATACCTCAATCAAATGCCAAATCACCCAATTCGGTATCATAAGGCCCTTACCAATGGCCATAACAAAAAAATTCAATATAATTATAACAATATTCATGAAACTAGGTCAATTTACTGTATATTCATAAATCTAATTCAACCTAGATACAAATTTACTCTTATAATTATATCAATAAATAGTCTATGTGAAAGTACATTAGAATTCATAAATATTAGATCAATATCAAGTAACCCTTAACTTAGCCAACAACTAGGGTTCATCCAATTCATGGTTTCATAGTTTAACTTAGTTATAATCATCAATAAAATAACAATTCAATCATTATTTAATTCTTAAAAACCCATTAATGCAAGAACCCATGGAATAGATCATGAAATTGGACAAATCAACTTTGAAAACTTTTCAAAACATCGTAGAAAGTTGGGCTCTTTGATGAAGAGAGTTTCAAGGATAAAAAACCATACCTTTATGAATATATTTATTCAATTTTATGAAGAATTTCCTTCAATTCTTCAATCAAAGACCTTCTTTATGTTTTGGCTTCAATGGAGTTCTAGGGAAATTTCTAAGGGATTTGGGTTTTGATTTTTGAAGAATGAAATCTTCTAAGTGTTTTAGGCTTATAAATACACTTAAAATACCCAAAATACATTAAGGAAACTCCAATTCCCTTATTTGGAAATGGGGTGAATTTACAAATTCACCCCTTACTTGGCAGTGAATTGCATGCAGGAGATAGATCCATCGACGATTGGCTGTGGACGGACCGTTTGTCCACAAACAGACCATCCTGTCCTTCTGTCGTTGGGTTCATAGACTGAATTTTGGTCTCTCCTATACCCAAAATAAGTCTCAATTGATGATCCACCACCAACGGGGCGTCGATTGCCATTCGTTGGTAGGCTTCCTTGTGTAGTCTTGGACACCAACTTTGGGTCCTTCCTCAAGGACCCTTGGATGGTCCTTGGGGATGTTTTCCTGCATGTTTACAACTCAAACATTCTGTTATATTAGTTTAGAACATCTCACATGAATTTCACCAAAAACAAACACGTAAAGCTTGACAAAACATGCCTAGACACACAAGGTTGTTTCAAGGAAAACTTTCGAACGTCATGAACGTTTGACCTCCAAACTTCAGGAAACTTGACACACTGTCTATATACACCATGATAAATCATTTAAGGACCTTATGACCGCATTAAACACACTTAAAAACATAAAATCACATATGAGACACATACGTGACTTAGTCGTCAAACGTCTTTTTCGTCCCTTAATGTTTCACTACCAAATCACCTAAACTCTTAGACACTGCCTCAATACCATATTTTAGAACAATTTAGGAACTTATAACATCATGAAAACCATGTTAGTATCTAGTTCACCTAAGTCATTTTCGGGATCTTACACGACCTCTATACCTTCATATTCTACTATTTGGTTTAAAGCATCTGGTTCGATGTTCATTGCCGCTAGGTTCTATTCTCCTTAGTTGTAGTTATTCTGTGTACTTGTTGGGCTTATGTGGTTCCATTCGAGTTTTTATTTAAACTTGCGCACGAGTGTACCTTATTGGCTTAAGGGGGGTCCAGTTAGTTGTAGTTAGCTTATATAGTTAGTTCTTTCCAAACTCGTGTGCATTCCATTATTACTTAGACTTCCATTCTTGACCTCTGTTTGTAACATTCCGAAAAATTACATTCCAATGCCCAATATTGAGAAATATTTGGCATATCATAGAATATTGGCAAAGGGGTGTTAGCCAATTTCTATGTATACACAAATATATAAATATTAATATTGATCCTCAACTCAATTCATTAAGTAATTGGCATCCCAATGGCCAATATATTGGGCATATCATAGAATATTTGCTAAGAGGTGTTAGCCAATTTCTATGTATGCACAAGAACTTAAAATGACAACATCCTTCATCACATTAGTTTAATAGGTATTCGAATGCCAAATATTGAGAAATATTGGTCATAGTATTGAAAATTGGCTAAGGAGTGTTAGCCAATTTCTATATATTCCCAAATAGGCATAATATAAACCAGGATTGTTGTCTAACAAATGTACCTACAATGAAGACCCTAAGGTAAAAACGTAGATTTCCAAGTATTCAATTATGTATGAGGCATCCAAGTATCAAACCTAGATACCATAGTACATAACCATTTGAAATGATCATCTATAGTAAACAGTGCCCAAGGACATAGTGAGGATCTTTGAAACAATAAACAAATATTACAAATGATCCATCAAGAATAGTTGGTCACGAATGTAAAATTAACCCATCTGCAAGAAAATGGGCAAGTCAAGTGGGAATATGCCAAGGGGGACCATGCAACCACCCTAAACGAATTCAGTTAGGGCGGTTAGGGACAAAATGTGTGGACGGGTCCCTCCACGTGGGGACAACCTACCTAACAAATTGTAGGTTCTAACTAACTGACCAAACTAACTAACTAACCTGGGACAACCCGAAATAAATTAATTAGTGCACCTGACAACCTAGGACTTAATCCGGTGACACTAACCTAGTAACTAGTTAAAGAGACAACCTAGTACCTAACCTAGGATTGTCCAAAGGGTTGGTTATGGTCCCAAAAACATAATTTAGTAATTACCCTAGGTTATTTAATTAATTAATTTGTAAGGGAAAAACCGAAATCACATGGGAATTTCCAGATTCCAGTTAAGACAAGTAATAGACAACGTAATACCTAACATAGGATTCTCCAAAAGGTTCGTTATGGTCCTATTCACTTAGGGGTACTTTAGTAATTACCCTAGGTTACTTAATAAATTAATTTAGAAATTTAATAATTATTTAAAAAGGGAAATACCGAAATCACAATCGGAATTTCCAGATTTGGTTAGAACAAGAAAAAGACAACCTTGTACCTAACCTAGGATGGTCCAAATAGTTTGTTATGGCCCTAACCACCTACGGGTACTTTGGTAATTACCCTAGGTTTGACTAATTAATTAATTTAGAAATTTAATTAATTAAATTAGTTAGATAGTAACCGAAACTACAAGGAAAGACCCAAAAACCGGTTAAGTCAAGAATCTTCCAATCCTAGTCAATCTAGGAGGGGCATTTATGTAATTAACTAATTGGTCTACGTTATTTAGGTTATATAATCCAAATATAATTAGTTAAAATTCAGTCTATAAAGCCTTATACAAGTTAATCACTCCAAAAAAACGTTACAACTAAATAATGAGAAAAACTTGGGAACAAGAGAAGTCGCAAACAAAACCCTATGACGCTAGCAACAGACATTTTAAAGGTTTTTCGTGCAAAATTCATATTGATCTTCGTAGATTTAATTCTACAGCAAGGTATGGGTTTTATCTCATGTAATAGTTTCTCTAAGAGGATTTTCAAACGTTTTTACTTCAAGGAAATCGAAACTAGGGTTGTTCCCATGAATCACATGTTCATCTCCCTAGTTCTTGTGATTTCCGATTCTTGCAGTATAGTAGTGGTATTATTGATGCATTTCTGGTTTTAAGTGGTTTTAACTGATCATACATGTGTGTTAAATTGATTTAAATGTCGAGTGAAATACACGTGATTAGATCCACATGAAAGGGTTTTATTTACATAAACGTTAATTGTTATAATTCCTAATTGTGTTACGAGAATGTGAATTGTTATGAGTATTCGTTGAATTGCCTTATATGTTAATCAAAGTTAAAAATTGAGTTTTTTTGTAGGTTAGATTACTATAATGTATTGATGAAGTTATTGAGTTGGCTAATGATATGATTTTGACAAGTAACTAGCGAAATTATAAATGATGCAAACAAATTGGCTAATAAAATAAATATCTAAATGTAGTACGCCAAAAGACATTATAATATCAATTCAATACCTCATAACATAGGGTATCCCAATAAATGGTACAAGTTGCAACATACCCGATCCACACAACTTGTGAACGCCATAAAATTTTACAAAGAATCAATAACAATCATAAAGAATGATATGAGGATAGTAAGTGTCGTGAACAAGTTAAGGTGAGTAAAGATATAAATAAGAGTTAAGTTATAAGATTGAAATAATATAGAGTGTTAGAAACAAGTGAGACGATTCTCAAGAATACTGAATCATTACGTCAATAATACTCACATAACAGGGTGCTAGAGTGTGTAAGACAAGTCTCACTCACACCATGATGATAAAGTAAAGTTTCAAGATCATAATCATAAAGTAAAGATAGGGTTGAAATGTCATTCATAGAGTAAGTAAATCTCATAACTATATGCAAGCTTCCATAATGTAATGAGTCAACTCTAAAAGATAAGAAGATAAAATCTGAGCTTAACACCGATAGGCCAGCTATGAGCGAGTGGTAAGCGCTTGTAAGTATCATATGACAAGATCACCACGGTCTCAGTATGTCTCCTAGTCTTAGAACTATTTTGCCAACATAGGGGTACCTAGATAGTAGAGGCCACCCACTAAACACACTAGCAAGTTAGGTAATCATCTTGGCCGGTGATTCCACCTCTTTTCGGTGTGTGGGAGACACCGAATTTCATATCTAGCTAACATGATTTATGTCGGTTATATATCAGTACACGTATTTGGTTCGCTATTGCCGTGAATCCCCCTTTACAATGAGGGGAAGACATCGACCAATTCACCTTAGCAGGTTAATCCCCCTCTTCAGTGTGGGGAAGACACAAAGCTTGGTTAACTTTATTCGGTGAACCACCCCTTTCCGGTGTGGGGGATACACAAGATTTCGTGTAGATCACATGATCTACTTCCGTCAATGCTAAAAAAATTCTTTAAGAGAGTAAGGAAGAATAAGTAGCAAGTTCAAGTGAACAATCAAGAAAGGGAGTAGAATTATAAGTTCATAGTGAACTAAGTAAAGTAAGATCTTAATAAACATTAATCAATAGTGTTTGATATATTTAACAAGTTGGGGGTAGCCATAATGGAGCGTGGATTAAGTCCCAAGAACTATATATTGTGAAATAATAAAACAAGGGGCATAACCAATAAAGATTGACTTATTAATGTAAGTTACCCAAAAATATGAAGAATGAAAAATCTAACTCCTAAGTAGGGTAGCCAATCATTTATTTACACTTATGAATTGCTTAATCTATTCATTGTAGGTATGAGACTACAATGAATCATTGAACTTGTATGTCAAACATAAGATCAAAGGAGATCATTGAATTACTAAACCAGAAGATAGAAGAAAAACTGAAAAAATAAACTAACTATATAGTGTTCATGATTCTAAGGAATTATGTTCATATAGAAAACAATTTTTGTTCCTTTATATTGGCATGAGAACGTGTCATATTTACATCATTAATGAAGACTAACGTGTTAAGTGAACCGTAGCGTGGTTATAGTAACATTGGCACTTTGTTTAGGAAATAACTTTCCTTGTTCATGCATCGTCCCTTATGTGTTATGTGCATACACCCATACTTAGGACAAGTGTGTCCTAACCCCATAAATTTTTAATATTTTTATAGACGTGGGTTGTAAAGAAGATTGAAGTTTGACGAAATTGTTTGGATTAGCGATCTCCAAACTTTGGTAAGTCCTCTTGAGTTCGAGGATGCTATATTCATTATTCTTGCTTAATACATTAGACATAGCTATTGGAGTTAGTCCCTATTATTTCGATTCAACCATTTATTTAAACGTTGTAATAATGCCGATTGGAAAAATATTATTATTATATTTCATTGTTTAGTTTGTTTTATATTTAATAGATGGTTATTGACTTTGGGCTAGTAGAATATCAGTCTTATACAAAACTATATGAAGTCTATGTACACTTTGTTAAGTAATTAAAGAGTTTTAAATGTTTCGCATATTTAACAGTATGATTGTGTTGAAAGCTAAGAAGAGGCTTGTCTGCAACCTCTGAGAAGTTAACAACATCGGTCTCGATTCAGATTCAAGAATCAAGGTCCTGACAAACTTGGTATCAGAGCATGAGGTTAAATTACCTAGATCCGAAGCTCAACACAACCACATTGCGTAGTTTCTAACATATGCTTGTGAAGTGCACCACAATCATGATTTAGAGACTGTGTGATGTTAAGAATCTTCCCTTCTTCTACTCTTTATCGTGCTATCTACAGATTTGGCACTTTTTATCATTCTAAGAATATAACTTCCTTCTTGTATGAGCGCGTAGAAGAATACACACAAGAATTAGGATGAACAAATGGTCTAAGGCGCCAGACTCAAGATCTAGCCTTCCCAAGAAGGGGAAATGATGAAAATTCTCAACCTGAATAAAAGACGTGTGGTAAGTGTGGCTGTTCCCATGGGGTGAGTTATACATTCATGAAATTAAAGTTCTAGTATGCTAATGTAATTTTCAAAAATCTCCCTCTTTGTTTTAAAATAATAAGTTGTGTCATTCGGGGCACAAATGTTCCTAACTAGGGATAATGTAACATTCCAAAAAATTACATGTCTAGTGAAGAGCCCATTAAGTCCGTTAGAATGCGTATTGGGGTATATAGGCATCCCAATGCCCAATATTTAGAAATATTGAGCATATCATATAATATTGACTAAGGGGCGTTAGCGAATTTCTATGTATGCACAAATATATAAATAGTAATTGATCCTCAACTCAATTCATTAAGTAATAGGCGTCCCAATGTCCAATATTGAGAAATATTTTGCATATCAAAGAATATTGGCTAAGAGGTGTTAGCCAATTTCTATGTATGCAAAAGTACTCAAAATAACAATATCCTTCATCACATTAGTTTAGTAGGCATCCCAATGCCCAATATTGAGAAATATTGAGAATAGTATAGAAAATTTGCTAAGGAGTGTTAGCCAATTTCTATATATACCCACATAGGCAGAATATAATCTAGGATTGTTGTCCAATAAATGTACCTTCAATGAAGACCCTAAGGTAAAAACATATATTTCCAAGTATTCAATGAGTTATGAGGCATCCAAGTGTAAAGCCTAGATACCATAGTAAATAACCATTTAAAATGAGCATGTATAGTAAATAGTGCCCAAGGACATAATAAGGATGTTTGGGACAATAAGTAAATATTACAAATGAGCTATCAAGAATAGTTAGTTACAAAAGTACAACAAACACATGTTCAAGCACATGGTCAAGTCGAGTGGGAATCGGCCAAGGGGGACCATGCAACCACCCTAATCGAATTCGGTTAGGACGGTTAGGGACAACATGTGCGGACGGGTCACTCCACGTGGGGCCAACCTACCTTACCAATCCTTGGATCTAAGTAAATTTCCTAAATATATAAATAACCTAGTACCAAAAAAAATAAATTAATTAGTGCACCCGACAACCTAAGACATTACCGGGTGATACTAACCTAGTAACTAGTTAAAGAGACAACCTAGTACCTAACCTAGGATTGTCCAAAGGGTTGGTTATGGTCCTAAAAACTTAGAGGTACTTTATTAATTACCCTAGGTTACTTAATTAATTAATTTATTAACTTAATTAATTAATTTAAAAGGGAAAAACCGAAATCACAAGGGAATATCCAGATTTCGATTAAGACAAGAAATAGACAACATAGTACCTAACCTAGGATTGTCCAAAAGGTTGTTTATGGTCCTAACCACTTAAGGGTAATTTATTAATTAAAATAGGTTAATTAATTAATTAATTAATTTAAAAGGGAAAAATCAAAATCACAGAGGGAATTTCCAGATTTGGTTAAGATAAGAAAAAGACAACCTAGTACCCAACCTAGGATGGTCCAAAGTGTTTTTATGGTCCTAACCACCTAAAGGTACTTTGGTAATTAATATAGAATACTTAATTAATTAATTTAGAAATTTGATTAATTAATTTAAAAAGGAAAAACTTAAATCACAAGGGAATTTCCAGATTTCAGCTAAGACAAGAAATTGAAAACCTAGTATCTAACTTAGGATTGTCCAAAAGGTTTGTTATGGTCCTAACTACTTAAGGGTAATTTATTAATTATCCTAGGTTAATTAACTTATTAATTAAGAAACTTAATTAATTAATTTAAAATGGAAAAACCTAAATCACATAGGGAATTTCCAGATTTGCTTAAGACAAGCAAAAGACAACCTATTACCTAACCTAGGATGGTCCAAAGAGTTTTTTATGGTCCTAACCACCTATGGGTACTTTTGTAATTGACCTAGGTTAATTAATTAATTATTTTAGTCACTTAATTAATTAAATTAGTTATAAAAAACCGAAACTACAAGGATAGACCCAAAAAGAGGTTAAGTCATGAATCTTACAATCCTAGTCAACTAGTAGGAGGGTTTATGTAATTAGCTAATTGGTCTACATTAAATAAGTTATATAATACAAGTATAATTAGTTAAAATTCAGTTTATAATGAATTATACACGTTATTCACTCCAAGAAATCTTTACAACTAAATCAAAGGAGAAACATGAGAACAAAAAAAGTTGCAAACTAAACCCTAGGACTCTAGCAAGGGACGTTTCAATGGGTTTTCATGCAAAATTCGTATTGATCTTCGTCGATTTAATTCTACAGAAAGTTATGAGTTTTATCTCATGGAATGATTACTCCAATAGGATTTTCAAACATTTTTACTTCAATAAAATTGAAACTAGGGTTGTTCCCATCGAATCGGATGTTCATCTCCCTAGTTCTCCCGATTTCCGATTCTTTTAGCATAGTAGTATTATTCTCGATGCATTACTGGTTGTATGTGGTGTTAACTCATCTTATATGTGTGTTTAAGTGATTTATATGTCGAGTAAAATACACGTGATTAGATCTGCACACTAGGGTGTTATTTACATAAACGTTAATTGTTATAATTCCTAATTGTGCTGGACAAGTGAATTGTTATGAGTATTCGTTGAATTGACTTATATGTTAATCGAAGTTACAAGTTGACTTGTTTGTTAGGTTATATTACTATAATGCATTCATGAATTTATTGAGTTGGCTAATGATAAGATTTTGACAAGTAACTGCCGAAATTCTAAATGTTGCCAACAAATTGGCAAATAAAATCAATATCGAAATGTAGTACTCCAAAAAAGTCATTCTAATCTCAATTCAATATCTCATAACATAGGGTATGCCAATCAAAGGGACAAGTCGCAACATACCCTATCCACACAACTTGTTAATGCCATAAAATCTTACAAAGAATCAATAACAATCATAAAGAATGATATAAGAATAGTAAGTGACGTGAACAAGTTAAGGTGAGTAAAGATATAACTATGAGTTAAGTTATAAGATTGACATAATATAGAGTGTTAGAAATAAGTGAGACGAGTCTCAAGAACACTGAATCAATACGTCAATAATACTCACATAAGAGGGTGCTAGAGTCTGTAAGACAAGTCTCACTCACAACATGATGATAAAGTAAAGTTTCAAGATCATAATCATAATGTAAAGATAGGGATGCCAAGTCATCCATAGAGTAAGTAAACCTCATAACTCGATGCAAGCTTCCATAATGTAATGCGTAAACTCTAAAAGATACAAAAATAAAATCTGATCTTAGCACCGATAGAATAGCTATGATCTAGTGGTAAACACTTATAAGTCTCATGAGACGAGATCGGCAGGGTCTCAGTACGTCTCCTAGTCTTAGAACTATGTTTCCAACATAGAGGCACCTAACTAGTAGAGACAACCTACTAAACATGCTAGAAAGTTAGGTAATCATCTTGGCCGGTGATTCCACCTCTTTACGGCGTGGGCGAGACATCGGATTTCATGTCTAGATAACATGATATATGTCGGTTATAGCTCAGTACAATCATTTGGTTCACTATTGTCGTGAATCCCCTTTTTTCAGTGTGGGGAAGACACAGAGCTTGGTCTACTTTAATCGGTGAACCACCCTTTTTCGCTGTGGGGGACACACTGGATTTCATGTAGCTCGCATGATTTACTTCCATTAATGCTAAAAGAATTATTTAAGAGAGTAATAAAGAATAGTAGCAAGTTCAAGCGACCAATCGAGCAAGGGAGTAGAATTATAATTTCATTGTGAACTAAGTAAAGTAAGAGCTTAATAAAAATTAATTAATAGTGTTTGATAGATATAACATGTTGGGGGTAGCCATAATGGAGCGTGGATTATGTCCCAAGCATTATATATCATGAAACAATAAAATAAGGGGCATAGCTAATACAGATTGGCTTATTAATGTAAGTTACCCAAAAAGAAGAAGAATGAAAAATCTAACTCATAAGTAGGGTACCTAATCATTTCTTTAGTCTTATGAATTTCTTACTCGATTTATTATAGGTATGGGACTACAATATATCATTGCACTTATAAGTGAAATATAAGATCAAAGGAGATCATTTAACTACACAACAAGAAGATAGAAGAAAAACTTAAGAAATTGACTAAGTATAGAAAGGGTGATTCTCGGCCTTAGAGAAAATATAATAAAAGTCGTTTAAGTTATTCTAAAATTATGTCCATGATTCCAAGGTCTTATGTTAATATAGAAAGTGAGTTGTGTGCCTTAATTGCATGAGAACGTGTCATATTTACACCATTAATAAAGATTAACATTTTAAGTGAACCGTAGCGTGATTACAGTAACATTGACACTTAGTTTAGGAAAGAGGTTTCCTTATTCATACATCGTCCCTTATGTGTTATGTGCATACATCCATAGTTAGTACAAGTGTGTACCAACCCCATATATTTTTACTATTTTTATACACGCAGGTTCTTAAGAAGATTGAAGTTCGACAAAGCGATTTGGATTAGCGATCACCAATCTTTAGTAGGTCCTCTTGAGTTCGAGAATGCTACATTCATTATTCTAGCTTAATCCATTAGATATAACTAGTGGAGTTAGTCCTTAGTGTTTCAATTCAACCATTTATTCAAACGTTGTAATAAGGCCTATTGACAAACTATTATTATTATTATGATTCATCGTTTCGTTTGTTTAATCATTTATAGATGGTAATCGAGTTTGAGCCGGTAGAATATCACTCTTATACGAAACTATATGATGTCTATCTACACTTTGTTAACTAATTAAATTTTTTTAATTTTTTTACAAATTTAATTGTATGATTGCGATAAAAGCTAAGAAGAGGCTTTTATGCGACCTCTAAGAGGTTAACAACGTAGTTTGCGGTTTGAATTCTAGAATTAGGGTCGTGACAAACTTGGTATCAGAGCATGAGGTTAAATTACCTAGGATCTAACGTTGAACATTACCACGTTGCGTAGTTTCTAACTTATGATTGTGAAGTGCACCACAAACATGATTTAGAGACTGTGTGATGTTAAGAATCTTCACTTATTCTACGCTTTATCATGCTATCTAGAGATTTGACAATTTGTGTCATTCTAAGTATACAACTTCATAATTGTGTGCGCGCGTAGAAGAATACACACAAGAATTAGGATTGCCAAACGTTCTAAGGCGCCAGACTCAAAATCTGGCCTCCCAAGAAGGGGAAATGATGGAAATGCCCAACCTGAAGAAAGACGTGTGGTAAGTGCGGCTGTTCGAATGGGGTGAGTTAGAGATTCATGAAGATAAAGTTCTAGTATGCTAATATGATTTTTTGAAAATCTCCCTCTTTGTTTTAAAATGATAAGTAGTGTCATTTGGTGCCGAATATTCCTAAGGTGGGGGGGGGGGATAATGTAACATTCCGGAAAATTACATGTCTAGTGAAGAGCCCAGTAAGTCCTTTAGAATGCATATTGGGGTACATAGGCATCCCAATGACCAATATTGAGAAATAATGGGCATATCATAGAATATTGGCTAAGAGGTGTTAGCTAATTTCAATGTATACACAAATACATAAATAGTAATATTGATCCTCAACTCAATTCATTAAGTAATAGGCATCTCAATGCCTAATATTGATAAATATTGGGCATATCATAGAATATTCACTATGAGGTGTTAGCCAATTTCTATGTATGCACAAGTACTTAATATAACATCATCCTCCATCACATTAGTTTAATAGGCATCCCAATGCCCAATACTGAGAAATATTGGGCCAAATAGAAATAATATAATCCAGGATTGTTGTTAAGTAAATGTACTTGCATTGAAGACTCTAAGGTAAAACTTAGATTTTCAAGTATTCAATTAGGTATGAGGCATCCAAGTGTCAATTCTAGATATCATAGTACATAACCATTTAAAATGATCATGTATAGTATACAGTGCCCAAAGACATAGTTAGGATCATTGGGACGATAAGTAAATATTCCAAATGAGCCATCAAATATAGTTAGTTACCAAAGTACAAACAACCCATGTGCAACTACATGGGAAAGTCAAGTGGGAATCGGCGAAGGGGACCATGCAACCACCTTAACCGAATTCAGTTAGGGCGGTTAGGGACAACATGTGTGGACAGGTCCCTCCGGGTGGGGCAAACCTACCTAACAAATCCTAGGATCTAACTAAATGCCCTAACTAGATAACTAACCTAGGACCAATTGAAATAAATTAATTAGTGCATCCGAAAACCTAGGACTTAACCGGGTGACACTAACCTAGTAACTAGTTAAAGAGACAACCTAGTACCTAACCTAGGATTTTCCAAAGGGTTGGTTATGGTCCTAAGAACATAGAGGTACTTTAGTAATTACCCTAGGTTACTTAATTAATTAATTTATCAACCTTTTAAATTAATTTAAAAGGGAAAAACCAAAATCACAAGGGAATTTCCCGATTTCGGTTAAGATAAGAAATAGACAACCTAGTACTAACCTTGGATTGTCCAAAAAGTTGGATATGGTCCTAACCACTTAGGGGTACTTTAGTAATTACCATAGGTTACTTAATTAATTAAATTATAAACTTAATTAATTAATTTATAAGTGAAAAACTGAAATCACAATGGGAATTTCCAGATTTAGTTAAGCCAAGAAAAAGACAACGTAGTACCAAACCTAGGATGGTCCAAAGAATTTGTTATGGTACTAACCACCTAGGGGTATTTTGGTATTTAATATAGGTTAATTAATGAATTAATTTAGCAAATTAATTAATTAAATTAGTTATACAAAACCGAAACTACATGGAAAGACCCAAAAAGCGGTTAACTCAAGAATCTTCTAATCCTAGTCAATCTAGGAGGGGCGTTTATGTAATTGGCTAATTGGTGTACCTTAATTAGGTTATATAATACAAGTAAAATTAGTTAAAATTCAGTTTATAAATCCTTAGACACTTTATTTACTCCAATAAAACGTTACAGCTAAATCAAGAGAAAAATGTGAGAACAAGAGAAGTCGCAAACTAAACCCTAGGACGCTAGCAAGGGACTTTTAAAGTTTTTTACTGCAAAATTTTTATTGATCTTCGTTGATTTAACTCTGAGGCAAGTTATGGGTTTTATATAATGAAATCCTTTCTCCAAGAGGCTTTTCAAATATTTTTACTTCAAGAAAATTGAAACAAGGGTTGTTCCCATCGAATCACATGTTCATTTCCCTAGTTCTGCTGATTTTCGATTCTTTTAGTATAGTAGTATTATTCTCGATGCATTGATGGTTTTATGTGGTATTAACTGGTATTATATATGTGTTTAATTGATTTAAATTTCGAGTGAAATACACGTGATTCGATCCGCATGCTAGGGTGTTATTTACATAATCGTTAACTATTATAATGCTTAATTGTGTTTTGAGAATGTGAATTGTTACGAGTATTCGTTGAATTGCCTTATATGTTAATCAAAGTTAAAATTTGACTTGTTTGGTAGGCTAGATTTCTATAATGTATTCATTAAGTTATTGACTTGGCTAATGATAAGATTTTTAGAAGTAACTGGCGAAATTCTAAATGATGCCAACAAATTGGCTAATAAAATCAATATCGAAATGTAGTACGCCAAAAAGTCATTCTAATATCAATTCAATATCTCATAACATAGGGTATGCCAATAAATGGGACAAGGCGCAACATACCCTATCCACACAACTTTTGAATGCCATTATATCTTACAGAGAATGAATAATCATCATAAAGAATGATATGAGGATAGTAACTGGACATGAACAAGTTAAGGTGAGTAAAGAGATAACTAATATTTAAGTTATAAGATTGACCTAATAAAGGATCTTAGAAAGAAGTGAGACGAGTGTCAAGAACACTTAATAATTATACCGATAATACTCACATGAGGGGGTGCTAGAATCCGTGAGAAACATCTCACTCACACCATGATGATAAAGTAAAGTTTCAAGATCTTAATCATAAAGTAAAGATAGGGATGACCAGTCATCCATAGAGCAAGTAAATCACATAACTATAAGGAATCTTCCATAATGTAATGAGTCAATTCTAAAATATAAGATGCTAAAATCCGAGATTAGCACCGATAGACTAGCTATGAGCGAGTGGTAAGCTCTTGTAAGTCTCATGAGAAGAGATCACCATGGCCGGTGATTCCACCTCTTTTCACTGTGGGGGAGACACCGAATTTCATGTCTATCTAACATGATCTATGTCGGTTATAACTAAGTACAAGCATTCAATTCACTATTACCGTGAATTGCCATTTACGATATGGGGAAGACATCGACCGATTAACCTTACCAGGTGATCCCCCTTTTCAGTGTTGGGAAGACACATAGATTGGTTCACTTTATTAGGTGAACCACCCCTTTTCGGTGTGGGGGAGACATTGGATTTCATGTAGCTCGTGTGATCTACTTCCGTCAGTGCTTAAAGAATTCTTTAAGAGAGAAAGAAAGAATAAGTAGAAAATTCAAGTGAACAATCGAGCAAGGGAGTAGACTTATAAGTTCATAGTGAACTAAGTAAAGTAAGAGCTTAATAAACATTAATCAATTGTGTTTGATAGATGTAACAAGTTGGGGGTATCCATAATGGAGCGTGGATTATGTCCCAAGCATTATATAACATGAAATAATAAAATAAGGGGCATAGCCAATAAAGATTGTCTTATTAATGTAAGTTACCCAAAAAGAAGAAGAATGAAAAATCTAACTCATAAGTAGGGTAGCCAATCATTTCTTTATTCTTATGAATTACTTACTCGATTCATTGTAGGTATGGGACTACAATGAATCATTATACTTGTAAGTGAAACATAAGACCAAAGAATATCAATGAACTACACAACAAGAAGATAGAAGAAAAACTGAAAAAATAAATTAAAGTATAGAGAGGGTGGCTCTCGACCTTAGACCAAAAATAATAAAAGTCGTTTAAGTTGTTCTAAAAATATGTTAATGCTTCCAAGGTTTGTTTTCATATAGAAAACGAGTTGTGTGCCTTAATTGCATGAGAACGTGTCATATTTACATCATTAATAAAGATTAACGTTTTAAGTGAACTGTAGAATGATTACAGTAACATTAACACTTTGTTTAGTAAAGAGATTTCCTTGTTCATGCATCGTCCCTTATGTGTTATGTGCATACATCCATACTTAGTACAAGTGTGTACCAACCCCATATAATATTATTATTTTTTTAGATGCAAGTTTTCTCAAGACGATTGATGTTTGACAAAGCTGTTTGGATTAGCGATATCTAGACTTTGGTAGGTCCTCTTCAGTTCGAGGATGCTACATTCATTATTCTACCTTATTATTTAGACATATCTAGTGGATTTAGTCCCTAGTGTTTCAATTCAACCATTTATTCAAACGTCGTAATTTATTCAAACGTCGTAATAAGGTCGATTGGCAAACTATTATTATTATGATTCATCGTTTCGTTTGTTTAATCTTTAAAAGATTGTTGTTGAGTTTGAGCTAGTAGAATATCACTCTTATACAAAATTATATGAAGTCTATGTAAACTTTGTTAAGTAATTAAAAAGTTTTAAATTTTCCTCAAAATTTAACTGTATGATTGTGATAAAAGCTAAAAAGAGGCTTGTCTGCGACCTGTGAGAGGTTAACAACGCTGGTTTTTGTTCGTATTCTAGAATCCGAGTTGTGACACTAGTGATTTGATTCCATATTTTCATATTGCTTTACTTTTCAAGTTTAGTCGGCCTATGATGCCTACTGGGTACCCTTTGTTTGGTAGTCATGCTATACTCTGCATCTATTTTTGTGATGCAGGTTCGAGCACCAATAGCCAATGTTGATCGAGTTTGGAGTAGCCTTGTCTTGAGACGGGGGTGAACACACGACATTTTGTACTATTTTAGTCTCCATCTGTATATATAAATACTTGTTTTTGACCTTTCGAGACAATCTAGTTTCTGTGGTGCATTTTTTGGACTTGTACTTGTTTTGTTGGTGGATTTCTACTAGTGACTTCCACTTTCTGGACGGGATCATTATTTTAATTTATGTTTTTGTTTTCTTATGTTGTTATATTGAATTTTGCCTACTCTTGTTTAGTTTTTACCGTTAGAAACATGTGTTGTTCCGTGTTACCGGTTGGCTTACCAATTGGTGGGTTATAGTAGGTGCCATCATGAATCAAGAAATCGGGTCATGATGAATTTCAAAAAGGGACTTTCGCTTAGCACTAAGTGAACTAGATATGAGAGGTGGCCTTTCCCAATTAGGGAAGGTAGGTTCACAATGGTTCTCAGGAGATGGAGGCTATAATGTGATTGTAAATAACGAGGGTTTCAAATACATATCTCCTAGTTACTTAACTATGTTTTCCCCATCGGAAAACTAGCTTGTGTATCAACCTATAATGATATGTTCATGTTTTGATTCTACCTTGGCAAGTAGAGCACCATCTTTTGGTGTAGTGTTTCATGACACCGAATTCCATGTTTAGCTCACATGGTCTATTGTCAGTTAGGGCAATTGTTCCCGAAAGTAAAATGAATGAATGAAAGTAATAAAGTGAACACTATCTAGGGTGACTTAAGGGTTTCTACTAAGTATAGGTTGGGGTATGTGACGTTACCTATACATTGCACATGTTGACCTTTAGTGGAGTCCTAGGAGGTTGTTCATATGTACTTATGTTATGAATGAGATACATATGTTAACTTTGAATGATGTTTGTCTTATATGATATTGACTTCATTTAATGAACATGATATTGTTCTAAGTCTATATTTATGATGATAGATATGCATTTTATGATTTATATGAAATGTAGACATTTCTTATCGTCTCTTTCATAGTTTACTTGATTATGTGGGGTTATGGTTCTTCACATGAGCAATGCACTTGTAGGATTGGAAGGAATTGTGATTAAAGAGTCTTGAATGCTTTGATGTGATAAACTTTATGATGTGAGATATTTATATGGCTTATGATAATGTTGGTCTTGGGTTGGATATGAACTTGTCTTAATGTTATTGTGATTATTGATTTAAATATGCTCTTGTTTGTGCATGAAGGTTTTTAAGAGTGACTTATCATTATTTTGAAGAAAATGTCCCTTTAAGCATGATTTCAATGGTTTTACTTGCATATGTTTTCATTATTTGTACATGTGGTTTGTACTAACCCATATTATTTCCCTTTTCCCAAGCAATGTTGGTTCGGGCCATTGAGGAATCAAGGTCACTTTGAAGGAAGACTTGGAACATTTCCCAAGTTATTTGTGAGTCCTCAAGTCCGAGAATGTTGCCATTCTTCTAATGTAGCTATGATATTGACTATGGCTAAAGAAACTTGTTCTTTTCTTATTTTTATAATATTGTTGTAAGACTATACATGGCATAATGTACTAGTGTAAGGGTTATGCTCAACATTGTAATTCTCTTTAGATTGTTAAATGTGAGTCAAAAGATTCGACTAGTTCATATGCCTTGTCTATATTGCATAAGAGAGAAGTATATGTACACTTCATAAGCAAAGAGTCTATGTAAAATCCATATATGATTATGAGAAGTTTAAGTACACTTCAATTTGTATAAGTTTTTGATTTTTTGCATTTTCTCGACCTATGATATGTGATGATGTATGCTGAGGGCTAGTATAAGTCCTCTTCGAGGACGAAGACACCGGCTACGTCTATGGGGTTCTCCCTAGTTGTGATGCTTAGGAAATTCTTACCTCTTTGGTAATCATGAAAGTCGTTCCTCAAGAGTGATAACTCTATGTGTCTTTTTTCTTCTAACCGTTTTCTTATGGTTATAGAACATGGCTACTAGAAGGACAGTTGCAAGAAGAGTTGAAGAGGATACTGCTAATACGGGAGTTGCTCCCAAAAAAATCAAGATCCTTCTAGAAAACATGCTCCTGAAGGTGACCAAGCTCGGGTCAATCCTCCAGCCATAACAGATGAAGGGATAAGATCGAATTTCATCAATTTGGCTCAAACTATGACTACTCAAGCTCAAGCCATGACGACTCAACCAAACCAAAAAGTAGGATCCGATGTGTACCAAAATGCAAGTACCATGGCTTCTCACTTGAGGGACTTCAAAAGGATGAACCCTCTAATATTATTTGTCTAAGGTGAATGAACACCCTTAATAATTTCTTGATGAGGTCTATAAGATCTTGTATGCTATGGGAGTGAGTTCAAATGAAAAGGTCTATCGATCCGCATATCAACTCAAGGATGTGTCTCAAATTTGGTATACTGAATGGACGGACAATAGGTCTTAGAGAGCGGGTCCCATAAGTTGGGAAGTCTTTAGGAGGACATTTCTTAAAAGGTTCTTCCCAAGGGAGATAAGAGAGGCAAAGGTGGAAGAGTTCATCAACCTTCATCAAAGAGATATGAGTGTCCAAGAGTAATCTTTAAAATTTACTAAGTTGTCCAAGTTACCCCTTCTTTGGTGTCAAATCCTAGAGATGAAATGAGCCATTTTGTGATGGGTTTGTCGGATGATCTTTTGGAAGATTGTCGTTCGAAGATGCTTGACGACAATATGGACATTTCTCGTTTGATGGTGCATGAATAACAAGAAGAGGACAGAAGGGTCATGAGGAAGAATAGGAATGCTAAAAGGGCAAGGTTTTATGAAAGAAGTGTTTCTAAGGATAAGTTGGAAATCCAAGACAAGCCTAAGTTCAAGAAGAGATTCTCAAACCAAGTTCCTACTAAATTTTCCAAGGCTAAAAAAGATAGGGTGTCTAATCCTATGTCCCAAGGGAGAAGAAGTGGAAATTCACCAAGTGAGAAACCTACTTGTACCAAATGTGGTAAGAAACATATGGGGGAATGCTTTGTGGGAATAGATAATTGCTTTGGTTGTGGAAATGGTGGCCATAAGGTGATATATTGTCCCATGATTATGGCTATAGTAAAGGAGAGTATCCAAGCTCAAGCAATCGGTCCTTTTTCCGATGCTCCTAAGAAGAACCGCTTCTATGCTCCTCTTTCTAGGGATGAACAAGAGGATTCTTCCAACATTGTCACATATATGTTACAAGTGCTTTCCATTGATGTCTATGCTTTATTATATCCTAGTGCTTTTTTATCATTTGTAACTCCATTAGTATATAATATGTTTTATATGCTACCCGACATCTTAGTTTAACCATTCTCAGTTTCTACCACGGTGAGTGACACAGTTGTTGCAAAGAGAGTCTATAGGTGTTATCCCGTATCATATCTCAATGGAGTTACATTGGTTGATTTTAGAACTTGATATTTTGGAATTTTATGTCATATTAGGGATAGATTGATTGCATGCTTTTTCTTCCTCTATTGATTATAGAACAAGGGTAGTTAAGTTCCAATTTCCTAATGAATCTGTCTTAAATGGCAACAAGGGGGTGACGCCAATCAGTACGAGGGTCATAATCATTTTGTGTTAAGATCCTATGATTGATTCTCTATAGGGGTCTGTCTCTACCAATTTGTGGTAGGGGTCAAGTGACCTGAGTTGATGTTTTCTTATATTAGTCTTGGCGTACCGTAAGTGAAGGATTTTGGGATGTCTTCCGCAATTAGACTTGCCCAAATTCCTCTTTACACGGGAAATAGACATGTGACATTAGATGTGCCGGAAGCACCAAAAGGAATATTTCATCCCTCCTTACCAGATGGATCTGGCCGAGTTGAAAAAACTAAAGATTCAACTCAAAGAATTTTTAGACAAAGGTTTCATAAAATAAAGTATGTCATGTAACATCCGGGAATAGCCCCTTGACGTAATCAAGATTGTAGTCCTCATTGAGGGATAATACTAGACCCTTAGCTCACATCATTACATTCACAGGAAAAATTTAGCGGAAAATTAAAAGCTATACATTACTTCTTATTTGGCGGGTTCAGCACATAGACCTTTACATTACACATAGTATCATATAATATCGAAGTATACAATAGACCCTTCCTTATAGAAAGATTCCTTAGTCTTCATACTTAGTGCAATAAGTATACAAAAATATAACATAGTCATTATAGTTGTCTCATTCTCACACCCCTAATAAGAATGTCTGGGCATAACACATACATACAAGTAAGAATGCCTCACATGGGCTTACAATGTTTACATACTCAATGGCAAAGAAAGAAAATGAAGTTTACTCAAAAACAACTCCATTATCTAAATAGTGGCATCGCCTAAAAAAGTGAGGACCGACCCTACTTGTTTGATCAACATATCCAAGCCTTCTTCAAGTCATCTTCAAACGCACTTCAACTATCATAACCTAAAATATTGGGGAAAAGGAAAAACTGGGGTTAGAAAAACACTTGTGCTAAGTATGAGACCATATGCACACATACTTTAAAAACATGCTAAGGAAAGGGACATTTCATAAAAGTATGCAATTTACTTTGAAAATACATATGCATTTTCAACAAGACCATACGCATCCCTATGGCATATTCATTATTTAAATCATAGACGTACATCACAAGAACAATAACGTCCAAAACAAGTAAAGGAAACGACTATCATGTTAATTGTATCATATGGTGAAATTACTCTTATTTAAAGTCATATATAGCAAACAGGCTATGAATTAGAGGGTCATTAAACATAACCAAAGAAAGACATTACCTCCATAACAATTTTCAAGTCAACCAAGGGCATGACGCCAAACAAAGCCCATAACCTTACACAATTGAGTAACCCAAAAACGACCACTATGTCTAATTATACTCCTTCACACAAGCAAAATTTATGAGTGCATATAATAAAATTGAAATGTAAACATATCAATATCATAGGTTGACACCATCAACATATAGTAGATAACAATGGCAAGTTCAATATATATGTATCATGTACCTATAGCATATTAATACAGAGTCACCTCCTAAATCCCTTCCAACAGATAACCAAAGTGCCAAGCATAGGTAGAGTCCCATACTCCTTCCTATGCTAAGTCAACCTCTCAAATCACCTTAGTTAGTTTTTACTTCATTACTTCATTTTATTTTAGGTAACACTTGCCTTAACCGACATAGACCACAAGAGCTAATTGTGGAATCCGGAGTTGTAGAACCTGACACCAAAGGAAAGTGGTCTACCGGAAAAAGTAAAACCAAACATAAACGTAGATTTGTATGTGGATCCACTAGCTAGTCTTCATATGGGGGAAACATAGTTCAAGAACTAAGAGATAGGTATAATCCATCTACATACCATTTGGAAATTGGGGCTGCCTCTCATTTGGAATCCATTGGATGAGTATCACTCATTGGGGAGTCAACACCACATATGGAACGATAGGGTGAATATTCCTCTATGGAATGTCATCACCTCCCATTGTCAAGTTCACTCGGTTCTAAGCTAAGTCCCTTTTTGAAATGTCTTTATTAATCATCATAGCTTGATGTAGGTCATAGGGTCTAACCCTTGTATGTTCATAATCATCATCATTTATCAATAAGAATTGCATGAGTATAATCCTTTCATTATAATTCATATAAGTGTCATTTACATATCACTTCATAATAAGGCACATTGGTAAATCATTCACCATCCTTACAACATTTACATCTTAAGACAATACTTCATAACCATATTAAAGATATTTAAATTTAGAATCATAACATACTATCAATCCTATATAAGGCATACTCCAATATAATCTCATGATTTAATTTTTACAATAAACACAAGGTTGAAGGTATATTATAAAGCATAGGATCACAAGAATATTAAGTTTTCCTTGATAATTGTCTCAATTAAGGTCTACCATCAACCCTTAGTTAAACCTAAGTAGGTAAAATCACCAGATTTAAGGTAAAAACATGCTTAATATCACGGCTATAAAAGAATCACTACATCAAAGTCAATAACTAGTATCACTTAAAGGACCAATGATACGTTAGGTCAATTCACACATTACGCTCATAACCTAGATCCAAATTCTCAAGAATGTATTATAGGAATATAACTCACCCTAATTAATTCATTATTTAGTTTTTATACCAACATCGTCTTATTAGGAGTAAATTCAGCAATAACTGAGTCAATTGAACCAATACAATATAATTAATATCAATATCGTAACCTAGGGTTAATGGAATAGGTCATCTTTAACAAACTAGACCAATACATCAAGATATACCATAATTAGGTTAGAAAATATGTGAATCTTTTCATAATATTAAATATAAATCATAAAAAAATCAATTCATAACATAAATTTTAAGAACAGATGAAACTAACTTGAAAACCCAATTTCAGAAATTAACTTGATGGAACCCTTTCAGGAAAAGAGTTCTCAAAGGTGAATTAGATTCCTTAACTTAATAATTGATGAATATTGATGGTTAAACTTTACTCTTTGCAGCCCATAAACCCTTCCCTAGCTTAGCCTTCAATAGTGTTCGATACTAAAAAGACAGAAAAGAGTGAAGGAAGGGAGTTTGGGGTTTGGGAATTATGAGCTTAGGTTAGTCTAATTTAGGTTAGGACTTTATATAGGGTTTAACTTACTCAATTAGAAATCCCTAAACCCATAACTAATTAACTAACCCTTTAATTAATTAGTTATAGAACCAACTAAAAACGTCACTGATGAGACCTCGACCAATGGTCCATCTTTTAGTCGACGACCTTCCCCCCTTCCTTGTTGCACTTTGTCAAGAATTTCAGAGACTAGTCAAACTAAACCATTATAAAAAATTTCTAACTGTTGGTCCACAGATGTAATTGAATCCTCGTCGATCCACACACGTTTCGCCGTTACCCTTCGTGGGTGAACACTACCCAAGCAATATTAACCCCGAAATGAAAAGGTCTTCCTCAAGGGACCTTGGTTGTTCCTTGAGGAGTCATCCTGGGACGTTTCGACCCTGAATAATTTTAAACACATGTTATACACCCTTCCACAAAATTTCATGAATTTACGACTCATAAAAGCTAGTCAAATAGGCTAAGGAACGCTAGTACCTCCTTGAACTAGTGTCCGGACATCATGGATGATCTTGGATGTTTTGGTTTCTAGTCTTCCTAAATGACTTATAATCGTTAAAATAGACCTTGAAAAAGTGTATAAACCTTATGACACTTATGTTAGGCTCTAGAACACGTTTTGGATTTTTTGATGTGTTACATTTTGCTATGGGGCGCTCCGATGTTTTTTGTGAAGAAGGATGGTTACCTTAGGAGGTGAATTTATTATCATCAACTAAATAAGGTCACCTTAAAGGAAAAGTTTCCTCTCCCTAGAATCTACAATTTGTTTGATAAAATCCAAGGGGCAAGCTATTTTTCAAAAAATGATTTGAGGTTAGGTTATTACCAACTTAAGGTGAGAGGTGAAAACATCATTATACCTAAAACAACTTTTCGGACAAGGTATGGTAATTATGAGTTACTATTAATGTCATTTTGTATAATTAATGCCCTTTTTTGGACATTATGTGTAGAGTGTTCCAGAATTACCTTGAATCTTTTATAATAGTCTTCACTGATGATATCTTGGTGTATTATAAGAGTGAGGATGATCACATGGGTCATTTGAGGGTAATATTACAAGTCCTAAGGAACATCAACTCTTTCTAAATATAGTAAATGTGAATTTTGGTCGAGATTGGTTGTTTTTCTTGGTCACATTATCTTAAGAGAGGGTATTGAGATCGATCCAAAGAAAACAAAATTGGTTAAGAATTGGACTTTGTAACGACCTGTTAGTCGTTTTGAGCAGTAGAGTTTATTTCTGGTAATAACTGTCTGGGTCGACGGATCCCACGACGGACCGTCTGGGTCCTTGCCGACGGACCGTCGAGGGTGTGTATCATGCCAAAAACCAATTGGATCCTGAAAATTGCGTATGAGATCGACTCTCGAAGTCACGACGGAATGGCAGGAAGGACCGTCGTTGGCACGACGGGACCGTCAAAAAATCTTTCCACCGATGATCTCTGAACTTTTTGACGAATCAGCAGGGACGGACCGGTCACAGTCGTGACGGACCGTCACAGTCGTGACGGACCGTCACAGGATCGTAACACCCTGGCTGGGTCGGATTTGTAAATGTTTTTAAGGGCGTTTCGTTTGGGACTATTCATTGCTTAAATTAATAAAGTTAGTGGATGCATGTTAATAATTCAATTTCGTGGGGTTAAGGGAGATAACTTGGAAATAAAAGTGGGTTATTTTTATCATCTTTTATACTTCATTATATGACAATTCGGGTAAAGAAAAAGGGTTTGATAAGAAAGATAGAAGAATAGAGAGAGAAGAGAGGAGAACGAACGAGAGAGGGAGAAAACAAAGAGGAAAGCAAAAGCATTGGAGAAGTAGATTGCTGATGACGATTCTTCGGTGGGAGGAGGTATTGTATATGCTATTTGTCAGTAACACTCCAATAGCGAATGATATGATTGGGTAGTTGTTTGAAGTATTCTAGCTGCTAACTGTGCTGCATGTGTGATATGTCTCGTAATGGGTGGGCGATGCGGTTGTGAAAGCTTAAAACCTACACCCTCTTTGTTAATGAGATGGCCTGGTTAAAAGAAGGCTTGATGAAATAAAAAGAATGAGGTTAGTGGATCGGGGTCACGTCCGACAACACGGATATAGTAGTGGATCGGGTCGCTCACTTCCAACACCAGATCAGCTAGTAGGGGACCGGGTGTCACGTTCTCACACAAGGATGTCGTAATGGAATCGAGTGTCCACGTTTCGACACCAGGATAGTAGTAATGGATCGGGTGTCCGGTCGACCACTGTGCTAGTAGAGGTCGGAGCTGTCACGTTCCGACACCCAGATGTTAGTTAAAAGAATGATCTTGAAGATGTAATTTTACTCAAATTTAAAGAACCTTTGTCCCAAACGAGTTTATGGTGTGGAGGCATGCGTCCTAATAGTTGTGTTGGGTGGTCGCAATGGTATGTTATTTTCGTTGTGATGGTTGAAGCTTGGTAGCGATTTAGTTATTATTGATAAATGCTTTCTATTTTGAGTTGGTCCGATTGGGATACCTACGCAGTCCTCGTGTTGTGTATGTGACCCCACCTACTGTATGGTGTTTTCTTGTTATTGTGGATGCTGCAGCCATGTACCATCGACGTCGACCTCAAATCCGCCCACTCAGTCCCCAACGACTTCGCATAACCAGATTTTCAGGGGAGTATTGTTCCAGCTCGGACTGGTGTCACCGGTTCCTTCGCGTCTTGATGTCTGAAGTTCGGACATGGACCATCGTTTTACTTATTTAGTTCTTGATACTCTTAGATTTAGGAAATGTGAGGATTAGATGTTTTGTGAGATGACTTCCAGGTTGGGGAGAAGTAATTGATAAACTTAAACTATTTATGATTGATTTCGTTAAAGAGTTTTAAGTATTCCGCATTTATTCGTTTATTATGGTTGAAATGTGCGGAGTGGATTTGGTTGGTTGGCTCACCTAGAAGAGTCTTGAGGACGGTAGGGGGGACGCCTTACTTTTCTTTGAGAGGCTTAGGACCTTTAGGGAAAAATGACATCCTTACTTGCTTTTGTGATATTTAATTGGAATCCAATTGGTATCTAGTGAGACAATTATGTATCTGACCATCTTCCTATATTTCGAAGAAGATGGTTAGCACTAGAGCAACACGCGCCAACCCAGCACTCTGCAAGACAAGATGCGTCTGACGTAAGACAGCAACTGGGATGAACTCAAAGAGGAGCAGGGGCAAGAGGCCGTCGGTTAGGACGGATCGCGGCAAACGAGGACCGTACTCTAGAGGAGAGGAAAGCACCTGCCCATCTGTACTAGGTGGTGACTCTCACCGCAACTGAGGAAGGAAGTAGTAAGATGAGGGTGAGGAAGGGGAGAATGAGCAAGTGCAGAGAAAAGATGAGGAATTACACCACCCAACCTCCCCAGAGAGAGATATTAATCAGGTTCTTGCCTGAATCTAGCGGGTTATCTGATCAGGGACAGACACTCCAGTGGTTTCTGCACCACACCTTAAGTTCCGGGAGGTACAAACATGAAGCTGTTGTGGCTCCCCGCCATGGATGCCTATATTGGAAATAGGCACGTTTCTCTCGATTGCACTACAGGGCTATAATGACAAGTGATCAGCACAAACTTTTCAGTAAGTTCTGAAATTGAAACCTCCAGTCTTTCAAGGGTGCTGATTGAGGATTGCCGATCATTTCTGGTCGATTTTCAGGAAACTACTAAACAAGATGGGAATAGTCAGAACGATTGGCGTCGCGAATTGTGACCTATCAATTTCAGGGTGGGAACCTCCCAAAAACAGTGGTGGCACGTCGTATGTGCGTGTCAACCAGACAAGCACCACCTATGACTTGGGCATCATTCTCAGTCTTATTTTATGGATAAGTATATACCGGACTTGAGGATAGGAGGAGAGATGAGTTCCTGAGCCTAGAGCAAGGCAGGGATGTCGGGCACTGCGTATGAGGCTAAGTTTAATGGCATTATCCTAAGGGTAGTGCCCACCAGATTTGCTTCAGTCCACAAGAGCGGCTTTGCCGTTTGTGAAGGGATTGAGGTAAGATTTGCAGATTCCAGCCCTGAAAGGTATCTACTGCAGCAAAGTCTTTCAGGGAAGTGGTTAGACTTTGTGATAGAGGTGGAGGAGTGAAGCAGATGACTTCACCATGGCATCAGCAACTAAGAAGTTAGTAAGGGAGCGGTAAGTTTAGTTGGTTCTTACTCCAGAGGGTAGAGTTCAGCGGGGTATCCAGCACGACCTATCTCAGTCTCACTACAGGCTTGTAGCTGGGGGTCCACCGGAGACCGGTCAATTCGTCTGAGTTTGGAGGTTATCGCCAGACTCCGTCATTCTACAGAGATCTATGCTGAACCCAGATAGCGATAGTGTTATGGAGTGGGGAAATTGGACATATTAAGAGATATTGTCAAAACAGAGGTTACAGACCCCCAATAGTCAGAGGTAGAGGTGGTCATCGGAGGAGAATCGGCCGCATCGGAGGACGTGGTGGTCACCAAACCAAAACCGGGGTGGCGGGCAAGCCGAGCCGACTGCAGCCCACATGGTAGGGGCAACGGCGCAGGACAGGTGATAGGAGCCCATTGTTACGCTTTCTTGGGCGGGGCGGAAGCGGAGACCATCTGATGCTGTCTACAGGTAGTGTAATCTTTGGTTGTGATTGATGATTCTGTATAGTTGATCCTGGGCTCCACATGTTATATGTATCTTCCTATTTGTACTGGCCTTAATTTACATGTGAATTGACTGTTTGACATGTGTTCGAGTTTCTACTCTCGGTGGGTGAGTATTGTGACTAGTGTGAAAGGGTAATAGGTCTTGTCTGGGTGATTCCTTTTTGGGGACAGGAGCAATACTCATGTAAGAATTGTGTCCTATCTTAGAAAATGGTTGGATTCGCGATGCAATTCTGGGTATGACTTGGCTTTCTCAAAATTGCAACTTAGAGAATCTAAAATTGTAACGTTGGCCAAGTTTGGACAAGATCGTTAGTGTGGGAGCGAGTGGACTAACACTTCCACTCCAGTGTATCATTATCCTTTCTTGTGTTAAAGGACGAATGGTTCGTAAAGGGTGTTTAGCTTCTTGGCACACCTCAGGATGAGCTACCCAAGTACCTGCGTCAATGGTCATTTGAGACTAGTCCGTGAGTTTCTGGAGTGTTGCTGCAGACCTTCCTTTGGTATTGACCACCAGATAGAGATATTTACTTCGGCATTGATCGGAGCCGGCGTACTCTCCCTACTTTCCATACCCTTATTAGGATGGCTCCGCGACCTGTTTAAGGGTTTTTAAAGGCCCAACTTCAAGAGTTGTTAGGGAAAGGCCTTATTAGGACCAAGTGAATTCCGTTGGGTGCTCCAGTTTTATTTGTGAAGAAGAACGGAGGGAGTTTTGGATGGTATTGATATAGACAACTGAATAGGAACTGTGGAACAAGTATCCTTTCCTTGCCCATTGATGATTTGTCCTCGAACCAGTGACAGGTGCTTTTGTCCTTCTCAAAAATCGACTTGACGATCTGGTTATATCAATGACCAAATACGGGCAGAGATGTGCCAAAGACTGCTTTTCGAAACCAAGATGGGCATTATGAATTCTTAGTAATGTCTTTGGATTACGAAATGCCCCGCTACTTTATGAGTCTGCCCCTGAACGGGATTTTTAAGCCTATCTGGATCTATTTGTCATTTGTGTTTATTGATGATATACTGATACTTTTTTTCATCAAGAGCAAGGAAAGAACATCGAGGAGCATTGAGGAATGGTATTGAAATTGTGGAGGGAGAAAAAGCTTTTATTCAAATTCTCTAAGTGTGCGTGTTGGCTAGATTAAGGGTCTTCTTGGGGCCATGTGGTTTCTAGGGAGCGTGATGGTGGATCATTCCCCCCCAATTGATGAAGCAGTGAAGATTGGTGTAAGGACCCTACTAATGTTTACAGACTGGTAAGGAACTTAGTTGTTTAGATAGCTATAACGTCGATTTGTGAAGGGATTTCTTCTGTTGCTTCCCGACTGACAAATTTGACTAAGAGAAAGAGTGTGTTCCATTTGTATGGTCGTACGATGTGAAGCAAGTTGTCTAGCCACTCAAGACTGTGAAATACTCACCAATTTATTACTGATAAGTGGAAGGTAAGAATTTCATGTAGTATTGTGATGATGCCTATTCTGGTTTGGGTGCAGTGCTTATTGCAAGGAGAAGAATGTCATTGATTATGCCTCGAGCCAATTTAACGCGTGCGACGTACTTATCCGACCCACGATTTGGAGTTGAGTTAGGCGGCAAGTAGTGTTGGACATAAGCAATGGAGGACATGACTTTATGGGGTAAAGTGACGTCTATATGGATCATCGTAGTTAGGACAGTATGTCTTTACTCAGAAAGATGATGAAATTTGAGACAGAGGAGAGGATGGAATACTGAAGGAATCTATGATATCACTATCTTGTATCATTCGGGACAAGCTAAGTGTTTTGTAGCAGATGCTTTAAGTAGAACAGGCAGGGAGGCATGGGAAGTTCTAGCCCATTTGCAGGTTTCTATGACAACCCATTGGCTAGAGAGGTTCAGATTTGGCTAATGACTTTATGAGGCTAGAAGTGAAAGATAAGGGAGGATTTTTGGCCTGTGTGAGGCCTAAGATCTCCTTTTGATAAGGATTAAATGGAAAGAGTTACAAGAGTTTTTACCGATGAGAAACTGATCCGGATCCGAGATGAAGGTGTTGCAAGGAGAGGCTTAAAGAAGCAAAAATCGAGAGGAAGGTTGTTTGAGAATTACGCGGAAGGGTATGTGTACCCCGTGTCGATGATTTGATTCACATATTTTACAGAGGCTCATTAGTTTAAGGTGATTCTATCCATCCTGGTGCAACAAGATGTATCGTGATCTAAAGCAACATTTTGGTGGAGTAGGCTAAGCGTGACATGGTGATTGGGTTGATCAAATGCTCCGAATTGTCAGCAGGTAAGTGAATGAAACACCAGGCCTGGAGGGACACCTTCAGAGAATGCCCATTCCTGAATGGAAGTGGAGGAGAATTGCAAGAGAATTCGGTGGTTCCAAAGACAATGGGTAGTGACCCATTTGGGTAATTGTTGACAGATTCAAACTAAGTTGCTCCATTTCATTCCGGTCAGGTGGAATTATAGGCCGAGAAATAGGAAAAAAGTAGCCAAACTTTACATCTCAGAATGTTCGATTGCATTGGGAGTTCAACTTCCATTATATCAGATAGGGGGGGGTAGGGTTTTAAACGGGCAGGGTTTACTTCTAAGTTTTGGAAAAAATACCCCCCCCATGCATGCTGAATTAGGTACTAGGTTGGATTTAGTACCGCATTTCACCATCAGGCCGTGGTCAGTCTGGCGACCAGATTCAGGCTGTTTGGAAGATATGCTTCGCACATGTGTGATAGAATTTGGGGTCATTGAGATAGTTTGACCTTAGAAGAGTTCTCATTACACAAATAGCTCTCACTCAAGTTTGATTGGCCCCATTTGGAGGCACGGTGGGAGAAGATGTAGGTTCCCCATTGGGTGTTTGATGTAGTTGAGGGTTAGCCTGGGGGGTACTGACTTTGAGGGGAATCGTTAGCTAAAGTGAAATGCATTCAAGAAAAGTTTTAGCGGCTAAGTAAGCAGAAAGATATGCAGAGCGATAAGGTTTAGAGCATGGCGTTCATAGAGGGTGAAAACAAGGTCTTACTGAAGGTTGCACCATGAAGGGGTGATGCGGTTTGTTAAACGCAGGTAGTTAAAGCCAAAGGTAAGGGACATTTGAAGTACTTAAAGAGTAAGGGAGGTAGGTAGCCTTAGTGAATTGCTTACCTACAGGACTGTCAGGGGTTTGGCACCCGGTCATTTCATGCGTCTATGATGAAAAGGTACTATGGGGATGGAAAACTAACTTATTCGTTGGGATTCAGTTCTCTTGATAGAATTTGTCCTATGCGGAGGAGCCTCGTTGAACATTCTGGATTAGAGAACCGTAAGTTGAGATCAAGGGAGATTGAATCATAAAAGTTCAATGGAAGGAAAATCGACCAGTTGAAGAGGAGTCCACTGGGGAGAAGGAGGCTAATATGCAAGAAAAATACCCGTCACATGTTTACGATTCAGGGTACCCTTTTCGGGGGGCCCTGATTTTTTCCTTGTGTGTTCAAGACGAAAGATGGGCTTAAAATAGGTTATATAGTGTACGACCTGTTAGTAGTTTTGAGAAGTGAGTTTATTTCTAATTACCCTCGACCGGTAATAACTGTCATGGGTCGACAGAGCCATGACGGACCGTAATAGGCGCGAAAGACAGTTCGGAGGGTGTATGGGTGTCTCATTCCACCCCCCCCCCCCCCCCCCCCCCCACCCCCCCCCCAAAACTGGATCCTGAAAATTTTGAGTAATGAGATCGACTCTCTGAACATCACGACGGACAATGGCAGCGACGGACGTACGTTGGCAGCGGACCGTCACAAATCTTTCCACAGAATTGAGTTTTGAACGCTGTGACGACTTAGCAGGATGGCCGTCACAATCGTGACGACCGTCAACAGGCTACGTAACCCTGGCGGGTAGGGATTATGATTACACAGTTTTTACAGGGGAGAAGTTTTGGGACTATTCATGCTTTCTAATTATAAGTTAGTGGATTAATGTTAATCATCAATTTCGTGGGGGGGTTAAAGACGAGATAACCGAAATAAAAAGTGGGTTATTTTTATCATTCTTTTTTATTAATTATATGACAATTTTTTATTAGATGACACTTTAGGGTAAAAGAAAAAGGGTTTTGATAAGGAAATATAGAACAGAACAGAGAGAAGAGAGGCAGAACGAACGATGAGAGGGAGAACGAAGAGGAAAGCAAGCATTGGAGAACCCCCCAGACAACCGTAGATTGCGTGATCACGATTCTTCGAGTGGAGGTAGGTTATGGTTTATGCTTTTCATAGTAAAATCCTTAATCGCGAATGATATGTATTGGGTAGTATATAAGTCTTCTATCTCTTAATGTATGCTTGCATGATTGTGATTATGTAAATCGTAATGGGTGTCGGGATAGATGAGGTTGTGAAGCTTAAAACCTAAACCCTGTTGGTTCATGATGATGCCCGTGTGGTAATAAAAGAAGGCTTGATGAACTAAAAGATGCGGTCGTGGATCGGGTTGTACACGTTTCGACACCAGGATAGTAGTAGTTGGATCGAGTGTCACGTTCCGACACAAGCGTAGCTATGGATCGGGTGTCCGTTCGACACCCCAGGATTAGTAGTAAGATAGGCGTGCACATTCCCGACACCAGGGATAGTAGTAATGGATACGCGGTGTCACGTTCCGACACCAGGATGTAGAGGATCGGAGTGATCACGTTCCGAACAGGATAGTAAAAGAGAATGAATCTTGAAGCAGGTTTATTACTCAGACTTTAAAGAACCTATTTTCAAAACGAGTAGGGTTGGTGTGGACGGCCATGAGTCCTCATAGTTGGCTGGGGTGGCCAATGGGTATCGGTACTGGTGTTGGTTATTTGGCGTATGGTAGTCGATTTTATGTTATATTGATATATATTGCTTTCTATTTGAGTTGGGCAGAGATACCTACTCAGTACTCGTGCTTGGTATGACCCTACTTGTAGTTTTCTTGTTATTGTGGAGGCAGAAAGCGTACATCGCCTTCGACTCAACACAACTCTAGCAGACTCAAGCATAACCAGCGTTCAGGGTGAGCATTGTTCACTAGCTCGGACTGGATTCTTTCCTTCGCGTCTTGATGTCTTGAAGGTCGGACATGGCCATATTTAATTATTTTAGTTATTAGATACTCTTAGATTAGAAATTTGAGGATAGATGTCTTGTGATATCTGACTTCCAGGTTTTGGGGATAGTAATTGATAAACTTTAGAAGTTATTTAATTGTGATTGTCGTTAATGAGTTTTCAGTTCATTTCCGATTATATGCTGTTTATTATGGTTTGAAATGTTGGGATTGATGGTTCGGTGCGCTCAAGGATAGGGTAAGTGTGGGTGCCATCGCGGCTCTTTTGGGATCTGTGACAGCCTTGAACTTTGAATCCAACCAATATCCAGAGTTTATTGGGTTTATCCGGGTATTATTGCTTCTCCATTGATAAACTTCACCCAAAAGAATGCTAAGTTTGAGTTTTCAAAAGCTTGTGAAAGGGGCTTCCAAGAATTGAACGATAAGCTTACCTCCACTCTTCTGTTGACTTTACTAGAGGTTAGCCAGGGGTTTGTAGTGTATTGTGATTCTTCTAGAGTAGTTTTGGGTTGTTTCCTCATGTTACATGGAAAGGTGATAACATATGCCTCTAAACACCTCAAGGTGCATGAGAAGAACTATCCAACTAATGTTATTGAATTAGCGGCCATAGTGTTTTCTTGGAAAATATTGATGCATTACTTGTATGGGGTACATTTGGTTATGTTGACCGACCACAGGCACCTACAATATGTGTTCACTCAAAAGGAGTTGAATCTCTAACAAAGAAGGTGGTTGGAACTTTTGAAGGATTCTCATGAGTGTTCTCTTCCACCCCAGCAAGGCCAATGTTGTTGTGGATGCTCTAAGATAAATTTCAATGGGTAGTGTATCCCATGTTCACAATGATAAGAAAGAGTTAGTGAAAGAGGTGCATAAATTGGATCGGTTGGGTGTTCGGTTGGAAGATTCTCCAAAATGAGGTTCTATGGTTTATCATAACCACGAAACATCTTTAGTGGTTGAGGTGAAGTCTAAGCAACACCTTGATCCTCTACTGATAGAGTTGAAGGAATCGATTCTTAACAAGTTCAATGAGTCATTCTCCCGAGAGGGATGGGGTACTTAGGTACAAAGATATTTCAACTTTTATAATTATTTAGACGTATCAAGTGGACAATTTAAAACCATCATCTCATCCCCATTACTCCCAACACATGATCAACGTAGAAAGAATATGAATCAACTAGAATACAGGGTTTAAGAAGTCATTTGCCTTAAAGATTGTGTGTACCGTATGTGAATGGTCTAAGGGAACAAATTTTTGAAGAGGCTCATGGTTTGCGATATTCCATTCATTTTAGTGCCACATAAATGTATGGTAATCTTTGTGAGATCTATTGGCGGGATAATTTAAAAAGGGACATAGCGGAGTCAGTGGCCAAATAAGTTAAGGCTGAACATCAAAGATCGCGTGATTTAACTCAAGTGATGGATGTTCCTACATGGAAGTGGGAATATATTAATATGGACTTTGTAGTAGATTTTCCTCGAACATGGAGGCAAAATGATTCTATATGAGTGTATCTGTAATAGATTGAAGAAATCTGACATTGTAGCCTGTCAAACTACTTGGCCCGAGCAAAACGAATAGTGTTAGGGTTACTTAATAGATTGTGCCTATTTTTCATGGGGGGGATCCCTTTGTCCATCAGCTCAGATAGAGGAAACAATTCAACTTCCGTTTTTGGATGTCTTTTCAAGGGGGGGGATAGGTACTCAAGTGAAACTTAACCGCTTTTCAGTGTGAGAAACCATTGGGTCAAGGGGAAGATACCATACAAACCTAGAAGATATTGTTAAGAGATGTGTTATTTTTTTTTTGTCAACTTCAAAGGTAAGGGGATGAGTCGGCCTACATTATTAGAGTTCCTCCTACAATATATAGGTACCATTCAAGTTTTTGCATGGCACCTTTTGAAGCACTCTATGGTAGGAGATGTAGGTTTCAGGTTGGGTGGTTTGAGGTAGGAGAGTCCTCACTCCTTGGTCCCAGATAATCTACAAAGCCTTGGAGAAGGTTTGGATGACAAGGGATATGTTTAAAATATTCTATAGTCGGTAAAAATCTTATACCTATAATAGAGGAAGAGACCTTGAATTCGAAGTAGGTGATAAATTCTACTTGAAAATTTCACCCATGCAAGGGGTGATGAGATTTGGTAAAAAGGGGAAGCTTATTCCCCGGTATGTGGGTTCGAATGTGATAGTGAAACCAGTCGGCATGGTTTCTTATGAGTTAAAGTTACAAAGTGAACTAGCCCCAGTTCATCTCGCATTTCATATCTCCATGCTTAAGAAATGTATATGCGATCCATATCCATTCTCCGGATTGAAGAATTAGGAGTAAATGGGAACTTTTTGTATGAAGAGGTTCCGAATGAAATTCTAAATTGCAAATTCAATAAGTTGAGGAACAAAGAGGTGATATCTGTAGAACTCCTATGGAGAAACCACCTAGTTCAGGGTGTAAAATTGGAGGCTAAGTCCGACATGAAGTCCCGTAATCCTTATGTTTTTCCTGTAAATTCTAGCCAAGGTTGAGGTTAGTAATTTATTATAAAATAAGATAATTAATAATGTTGAACTTGGCATACTTTGATAGTATGTGCTATTTTGTAAAGTTTTATGGTAAAGTGAGTTTTCATGACAAAAATGCTCTCTTGTGTAACGTACAATTATTTGTCTTGTGTGTTTAGTTACCTTTATGAAATGGTTGTGAGCAAGTTTAAGGTGTATTGAAATAAGGTTGTCATGGTAACTCTTGATGTTCAAGTTGAGCTCATGTTGATATTGAGAAGGTAGTTCCTTATTATGTGATGTTGAATATTGAGCTCTTATATGTGGTAAATTGTGAATTGAGTTGCTATGGGTAATGCAATCATTTTTCTGTTGAATGGAATTGTGAAGAACTCCTATGGGCTGTGACTTATAATGATTTTATGTTGTTGGTTGGGTTGCTAGTATTGAGTCATTTCTCCCTATAAAAAGATTTAGGTGTCATTCGAGGATGAATATTCCTAGCGGGGGGGGGGGGATAACGTAACACTATGAAATCCCATCACTTAGTTAAGAGCCTCACTGGATTAATTAAGAATTAAAACAATGTTTCTAAGCTTAAATAAAGGTAATAAACCTAATTAGGAAGTGTTAGAACCAAAATGTCACGAAATGACCATGACGTCCGGAGATTTATGAAAGGTGAGATAGTGTGCCTTGGTGTGTTTCAAGGGGTTTTAAGAGTTGGAGTTAAGTAAACTTTTTTGTTAAGGTGTGGAAAATATAGTAGAGTGTGCTTAGGGTCAAAACATCCAGGTAAGACTCCCCATGGACCACCTAGAGGGTCCTCTACACGACCCTTTCATTTGATAGTGGCAGTCTAAGAACCAAATGATGAGCCGTTTATGGGTCAACAGTCGTCGATGATGGTCGTATATGGGGACGTAACCAGATCCAAAGTAGGCTCCAAAAACGAGTCTCTCACCAAAACGACGTACTGCCAGTACAGTCCGTGGTCTGGTTGATAGAGCATGGACGACAATCATCGATTGAGTCTCAAGTTCACCGTTAAGTTAGAATAATTAGTTAATGAATTAACTAAGGATTAAGGGGTGGTTAATTAAGTTAGGTGCGTACAATAAATGAGTTAAACCTCACTAAACTAATTCATCAATCCATTATTTCCAAAACCCAAATCTCTCCAACTTCTCTCTACTTTGTCTCTCTATTCCAAAGACCACCATTGGAGACCAAGTCCAAGCTTGATGAGGGATGAAAGACTCACGTTTTTCTCCGTCAATCTTCAAGGATTGTTAAGGTATTGAAGCTATTCAGTTTTGGGATATCTTTCCCCAAGAGACTCTTCAAAATTGGTTTCCAAAGATGTCGAAAATATGGGCATTCATCTAATCTCGTGAATTGTCTTTCAAATTGATTTGACGTTGAATTAATTTTGTTTATATTAATATTTTATAATTGTTTATTGGTTAATTGTTGTATGTATTAGTTTTTTACCTACTTTTATGAAAGAATCCGTGAATGAACCCTTTTCTCTAACCCTAGGTTATGAATTAGGTTGACTTTGATTAATGATGATGCAATTTAATTAGTACTTATATATTTTAATAATATATGATGATAATGAGTGAATTGAATGATGAATATTGTGGGATTGATGGTGAAAACTTGAAGGACACTCTTGGAAGCTATTGGTAAGGCTTTTATGATCATAAGTCCTTCACTTGAATAATGATGATTTATTCTTGATGATAATGTTGTATTTAAGTATGATTCTGTAGATATATTAGGAAGTTGATGATATGATGAATGTGATGGCATATTATGGATATGTTAAATAGTGACCGATATTGATGAGCGGATGCTCAGCAAGTTGAATATGCTTCTCTTGTGGGTTTATTATGATAGTGATATTGATACGATGATCTCCCCTAATGATGGTTTGTGATGAAAGGAAGTTTCGTTAATACAATGTCTAATGACATGTTCACCACCATAGAAAACCTAGCTGGTGGATCACCTAGAAGCTATGTTATGTCTAGGTTCTAGCTTGGCAAGTAGAGCACCTTTTTTTGTTGTAGGGTTTTATGAACCGGATTGTGATGTTATTTAGCTCAAATGGGTATATGGTTCGGTTAACACTATAGGGTCGACGTTAAGGGGTTTCTATTAGGATAGTAGGGTATGGGACTTTACTCCTCTAACATTGCACCAGGGGTTTGACTTGAGGGGATTTCTATAAGGTTGTTCTTACGTGCTAATGTTATAAATGAGATGCATCTGTTGACTTTACATGATGTTGATCTTATATATGTGATGTTGACTCAATTAGATGAACATGATATTGGTCTCAGTCTAAATATATGATGATGGATATGCATGGTATTATGCTATATGGAATGCAGACATTGTTTATGATCTCTTTCCTAGTTTACTTTATTATGTGGAGTTATGGGGCTTCACATGAGCATTGCACTTGTAGGCTTGAGAGGGGATGTGAGTAAAGGGTCCTGTATGTTTTGATGTTAGGAACTTTATGATATGAGATATTGATATGGCTTATGATAATGTCGGTATTTACAATGAAGTAGTTTATTGTAATGTTGCTCCTAAAAATGTGATAAATGGTCTAAGTCATTTCTTATGTGTTTCTAAGTTGTTAATTCTATTCTTATGATTATATTATGATATTTTAATTAAAATATGCATGTTCCAATAAATGTCCATTTTCATGATCTTTATGCATTATGCCATACTTAGTACATGTGGTTGTACTAATTACGTGTGTTTATCTATATCTATAGTGGTTGGTAGGAAAGGAGCATTGGGAAGGAAAGACGTGGATAATAGACATTGCATCGTCGAATTCGAAGTTATGTCTATTTGATGTGAGGGTGTAAATGTCTTTTATTTCTTTATCAAAGCATTGACTTGGTAGTACTATATATCTATTGCGTATGGGTCGTGTCCCAAAGAATTCTTGTGTCTATGATTTGATGAAATGAATCATAGTATTTCCTATTAGTTTTATATGAAATATGTTTTAAGATATTCGTGTGAAAACTTTTAATTTTGCACTACTTTTCATATGTTTATATGCGATAAACGATACAGAATAGCTTGTACAAGACCTCCTAGAGGTCAAGTACGACGGTTGGATACCAAGAATGCCATATATTCTAGGGTTTGGTTTTGGGATTTCTTCTAGAAGCCCGACTTATTGCATTAGAAGAGAGGGTTCCATCTCATAAGTATCACTAGGATGACCCAACCTATTGCATTAGCGGAAGGGTCTTTTTCTCATTGTACATATCCACTCGATGCTAAGCTTAAACTCCCTCTTTAACATCTTTAAATCTTTATCTATCATTAGTTCATAAAGTAGGATTTAGGGACTTTCTCCCACATATATCATATAGCTCAAAGGTTTCTAAGATGAGAGTAGACTTTTTCATAGAACCTATATTATGTGAGAATGTCCTTTCACATAACTCTACCATTCATAACAATCTTGTTAGAGTACAATTGGGGAAACCCTAAAAAAGACTCTCTTGTACTAGATTATCATAACATTATTCATTCATGCATTCATGTGTGTGTGCATACATATGTGACAAAGTCTTTCACATAACACCTCTAGACACACATACTTATAATTCATTAATCATATACCTTACATGCATAATAATAGATAATGGTGCATATGAGAATTATCCTTTCAATTGACACCATAAATCTATCCTACTCATCGTTAGCATGAGAGAGAGAGTGTGTTCATAGTGTTCGTCATGATCACATAATAGCAACAACCTAATTATTGAGGAAACCACACTCCAAAAAATCATAACACATGTTCAATATCCCTCAAGTCATGAACAACTTCCCATAAAGAGTATTAGGAACTATAGACCACACACCCACATTACATCACATGAGACAAGAACATACTCATCATTTGAATAAAAGACTCATAACATGCATATTATCACACATTTATACAGGGTTACATAGGTAAGGGTCATTCTACAATAGTACTCATCACCATCAACATGTAGACCATACCTATCCTTAAGAACATCACATATATATAACACCATCAATACACGTAGATCATGATACTATAATTAAATACTGCACATATAAAATTCATACACATGATAATCAAAATATTAACTCACTTTACATGTGTTTCCTTCAAGGCCATTATCACAACATATATAGATAGACAAGAATGTAAACACCACCACCATAAGTAAACCATACAATACTATGTCAATCCAATTCTATAATTAGGAATTTAGGTCAACTACCAATTCTCCAAGATACGATCACCATTGATCAAATTTCAACAATTCATAATCAATTGACATAGATAGAATTAGGATTACGAAATACACTATAATCTAATCCCAATTGAATTAACATATAATTAAGATCACAAGACCCACATTATAGGCCAATTTTAGAAATAGATGGATCATGGTATATTTCATAAATTCCTTATAAAATCATCATAAAAAATTGAATAATAATAAAATCATCATTAGAATGTCTTAGAAGTTCGTTTGACAATGAATCCATGGATAGAGTGAAAGTCGGTAATTTTGATCATAGAATCTGTTCGAAAAACCTTTGAAGGAACTCCTAATATTGAAGATTAACTAAGGATCAAGTATCACCATACCTTACTATATGAGAAGCCCACAATAAATTGGAGAAGAAACTATAAAAGTCCAGCCCCTAGCTTGAACCTTCAGATTAGTCTTCAATAGTGGTTTTCAGAACATTTGGAAGAGAAGAGAGTTTTGGATTTTTATTTCTCAGTGGATATTGGGGTTTTACCTTGGAAAAGGGTTAAAAAAGTCTTAAAAAAAGTTTATAACACTCCAAAAGTTCCCAAAATACCCCCATACTTATTTGGAATTTTTGTCATGTAAAACTTTATTTTAAAACGAAGCAACCAAATCTAGGAAGTGGCTGCATGTCGCGGTGGAAGCTCCTAATTTTGCCTCACAAAATTTTTGAGGCAGTGAGACTCGTGTCAGTCGCGGGGCACACAGGAAGATTGAGTGTCAGGTGCGCAACGCAAGTTGACCTCCACATCTTGATGCTGTACGCGGCCTTTGTCAGCTTCCTTGTCCAACATTTTTGTCCTCCTCAAGGACCCTTAAGGTGGTTCTCAGGGAGTCTTACCCCAGCATTTTGACCTTAAAAATGATTATTAATATACTAGGGTTTACTCCACTATTTTTAGAATCCAAACAACACATCAAAATATGGCAAACATACAAGGACACACTAGCACACAAAAGATAGTTTCGAGATGTCTTGGTCATCCTTTGATGTTTGACTTTCAAACTCTTTAAAATGACTATTAAATTTTTTTATTAACTTTATTTACATGTTATTAACTCTTAAAGCACTTGTGAGTCTCTAGATTAACCTATTTCATTTTTAGGGTCGTTACAATATAAATAATTAAGTAATTCTTCAATAATCTTGATGCATGTATTGTTAATTATTTTGTGTAAAAGTATTTTTAATGGTTGTAAACATTAAAACTCTCCAAGTTCCCACTTATCGAACAAAGGAGGTTATGAATGAGATAAGAATTTACAACAGAGATATAGTGGATGCTATCTAATACTGTAATGTTAATTGGTCGAGGGTAAAAACTAAGCCATACTTTGATGTGACGTCTGATCTGGGATAAAGGTAAGGGTAGTAAAGGATACACTTGATCTCGGATAAATGTAAGGGTTAGTAAAGCATACACTTGTAGCCGACCATGGTGCAAGGTGAAATTCTCTATTAGAAGGAATAATCACTTAGGAATACCTAACTTACCAATTTTGAATGCAAAACACTATGAAAATATTACTGTTATTAGGATTACTGCATTAAGAGCTTATAGTGAACATATATGCTTTAGTTTCTCTCCTATATTGATAACTCAAAGTCTAAATCTTGCTTACTTGTTACTATGTCAACAATTTGTTACTTGCTTACAAAAACCCTCCTCTTATTTACTTGTTTGGGAAATAGTTTGACTAAGCATATATAATAGTGGGTTATGTTTAGGTCTAAACCATATTCCTCATGGTATCAACCCCAACCTACAAGTTGGGTTCTTTACTTGAAAACAATCTCTTATACTTCTTTAGGGAGGTGTAATTTGAGCGTATCATATTTTGGCATTGTCGAGGAATATGAACTTTAGATTAAGTTAAAATACTATATTGAACTTTAGTCAAGTATTTCCTGATTTCACATTTTGTTTTTGGTTTTTTTGTATTCTACAAGTTTCTACTTTAGTGTGTGCAAAGTACACGAAGTTGAGGTAAAGTATTGACCCCCTACAATCCTGCACAAAGTAAGACTTCAAGAAAAATGGAAAATCAAGGGGTTCATAATTATTCAATAATAGTCAAGAATGAGGATGAAGTTGAACTGCAACCTCCCTGAGTTTGTAATGAGAATGCTAAGGTTCATGGCTGTAATCTACTTAGATATGCATTGAGTGTACAAAATTCGCCAGAACCAAGGTTTCTTGATAACTACAAGGTCGATTTCATTATTGTTGAATCAGAAGGACCTATTGTTCTCCCTCTTCTACTTCTAGGGCATAAAATCATGGTGACCATCAGTCTAATGCATTCATCAAGAAGGTTGTTTTTTTGTTCTAGCTTCGAAAGATCCTGTCACGATCGGGGAGCACCACCTAGACATAACCGGCATCTTCGTCTTCGAAGTGGACTTAGACTATACCTTAGCATTAATCATAACATATCATAGGGTAAAAATTGCGGAAAACATAATTTTTTTTACATGTTGAGGTATACGTAGACCTTTTACATATCATATACAATGTTTACTTAGATTCCTCGCTTATGAATTTTACATAGTACACCTTAGAAGATACGTTATTCCAGAATCGTGGCATGGCATAGTCGACCTCTCGGAGGTCTTGTACATGACCTTTGACATAATTCATTACATACATTCTTGTATGAAAAGTAGTAAAGAATTAAAACTTTTCACACGAAATTTAATACTTGAAAACATCTTTTTATAGAAAATCATAAAGAAATGCTAAGTCTTAAAGTCGTTATATTATACATACTGATAAATTGGGACATGGCCCATACTTCAACATATATAAAATTTCTAAGTTTATTACAATACTTCCAATAAGAAAACTAAACATAATGGTGTCCTCGAATGTAGTCAGGAGATACCAACACTTGCTTGAATGAACACTAATCCAAGCTTCCACTTCAAGACTCTTCTCAAATGCCACCTATACCTTATGATATAAACAAAATATATGGAATTAGTATATTAGAATGAACTAAGTATGGTAACATGCATTTAATTATGATAAAAGTACATCTGTATAAAACATTCTCTTTTTGAGTAAAACTTCATAAAACAAGTATAAGAAATCAAATTAAGTTAACATAATCACATATAGTCACTTTACACAATATAATACCAATATCACTTCAATTTATATAATAATGAGATCTTTCTACTAAAAGTTGTTTTAAGCCTCACTTGAGTGAGTTATGAAGTGACTTCCCATACAACCCTTTCACACACACCTAAGTTATCCTTTAAATTACCTAAGAAAAGATTATTCTCATTTCATACATTTAACTCCCTACCTAGAATTACTTTAAGACTAACCCAAGTAAGACATGATTAGAATTCCCATCACCCTTTCCAAGGATCCCTAAGCAATCATAAAAGTTACTCTAGATAAGTACCTTTTAATTTACATGCATTTAGTTTAAGTCATTATGTTAATTAAACCATTTAGGAGACATTCAACATTTAAGGACATTCACATAATGTTCTTGGAGAAGACTTAGGGAACCTACATACTAACATATTCAAATCCTACTCGTGTAATGTCTAGATAGCGTCCCATTCAACTACCTACACTTCATAGAACACACTAGCATCAATCCCACATGATGATAATAGGAAATAACTAACGTAGACCATACTATCTGGGCATGGAATCAGAGTCAAGCATACTCCGATGGAGGGCGTTCTACTTGCCAATGGTATAACTAGGACACATCCCATGTAGGCACATGGTTAAGGAATATCAAGGGTTTCTTTGAACTATAGTCTCCATCTTAACTGGAGCTACTCCCCATAATATTCTCTCGGTGCTAGACTTTGTTCTCCTAGACTAATTCAATATAGGAGCATTTGAAGCGGTACCATATCCTGTTCATAACAAAATCATAATGCACCTTATTAAAGAGGGTCCACTATGCCTGCCTACAATGGTTATTAGGATAGCTCAATGACTTTCTAAAGGATGATTCCATGTTGTCCCAGCCAACCAACCCTAAGTTTACCATTTACACAAGAAGGATATGGTTACGACTTTCAACTTCAAGGATATCGTAACCTTCTTTCGAGAAGATTCCACATAAATGACCTTCTTAACCTTATACACGATCATTTTCCATCAAACATATATATTTATCACAAAGGTGCTTTAGCATACTAATTCAACAGTCAAATTCACATTGTTTATGTATCAAGTAAGGGACAAAGGTCTACCAAAAAAAGACACAATTCATTATCATCTTATCACATGTTCAATATCATTCAATTATCTTATAGGGTAAACTAAGTATACTACAAGTCACCCTACACACTCTTATATAATTATCGTCATAATTCATCATAAGACTCATATAACGAACTAGGAAGATTCAAACTCTAACATTAAGTATACATATATATGGCATCACTATATCCTATCATGATCACATATAATTCCTTATAAGAACACATACACATTAGTCAAATAGACCCTCACAATGAGTACATATACAAGTTATTTCATGATAATACCATAATTCATAAGAAATACCGATGAGGCCACACTATTCATAATATATCACTTAAGCACCGTCACCATAAGTGGACCATACCAAACAAAATGATTCAATACCTATACTACACAATATAGAGAAGGTTAGGTAAACATACCACCATTCAATCCACAACAACTTCAATTCATAGCCAATTCTACCAATTCAATCAATAAAGGTTCTTACCAATAGCCATGATCAACAATCAATCCAATAATCACAATATACATTGATCCAACAAGACCTTATATGAAAATCATCAAAATAAGACAGCCTATATACAATTCTAACATAATTTCAACATATATCAACTGCCCAATACAATCTACATAAGAAATCAATACAATTAAGACATGATCAAATCACCCATAAAATAGTTAAAATAAAGAAATCATGATTTGCATGGGTTTAAGGACTTTTTAATCTAAAATCATTATATTAACATCAATTCAATTATAATTCATTGATTCAAAAACACTTTATGCAAGAACCCATGGCTAGAATTGATAATAGAAGAATTCATCTTTTTTATCATCTTTGAAATTCATTGCAGTTGACTCCTTGAATGGAAGAGAATCTAAGAGAAATACCATGACTTAGTTGTGAATAAAATACCACTAAATTGATGGAGAAAAAATTGAAAAAGTTATCTTTTTCCTTGGAGCTTCAACTATTCATCAATAGAGGTTTTTGGGGCGAAGAGATGGAAAGGTTTTTTTTTTTGACTTGAGGTTTTGATTTGAATGGTGAATTGGGGTTTAAATAGGCTTAATAACCGCATATATCTAGTACCCAAAATATTGAAATGACACATTCACTTAAAGGAACTTTTAACAATGTCAAACTCAACTTAAATTTCTGGAACTTTCGTTGGGAAACAAGTCCGTGAAACGAAGCTTCTCCCATATGATTGTTCAAATTAAATTCTGAAATAGTAGAGTCCCCCTTGTGTCCACGACACGGACAAAATTTTGTCCCTTCATGAACCAAGTATGCCACGTGGACTAGTTCCTACTATGTGTAATTGGATGCTTCCTTGGGCAGCTTGCTAGCCCAAGGTTTGCTCCTCATCAAGGACCCCTATGGCGGTCCTAGGAGAGTCATGCCCAGACATTTCAAACCCAAATACGCTACTGTACATTTTAGGAACCTCTCCTATCAATTTGAAGGACATACTACACATAAATCATTCAAAGACACAGTAGAACACACAAGCACATCTTAAGGAGAAACATCCGAACGTCTTGGACCTTTGACCTCTAAACACTTACAAAATTTATATACCGCCTCACAACATCATTATAAACCATTTTAGTTCTTTAAAACATCAGGAAACACGTGTTAGGATCTAGCTTCACCTAAGTTGTTTTAGAGGTGTTACAATCCGTTAGGATTTCACATGTGCAATGTATAAGAGAAGTCCCATACGCTCCTTCACACTTTGTAGTATCCATTAATACAAGCCCTAATAAGAGTTCAAATACTTAACTTGTTCATTTACTTTTACATTAGGGTAAAAATTGCAATAATCAACAAGAGACCATGTGATCTCCATGGAATTCGGTGTTCTACTCCCACACCAAAAAGAGAGGGTTTACACTTGCCTAAGGTGTAACATTTGGACATAGCTATCTAGGTTGATCTACTAAGTTATAGTCCTATTTAGGAACATAGTTAAGGGTCAAGGATATTTCCACTAGAAACCTTGATTTACTAGATGTGGAGGTTTTCATCTCATGAGACAACACATATCTTGGGAATCCGGACTTACTAACGTGAACAAACCCATATAGGAGGCCATACATACTAAGCATGAGACCTACATCTCATGTACATGCCCTTTTGGTGCTAAGAGTTTATTTCTTTTAGTAATCATAATGTTTAAATTAGTATCTTCTAGACCCCTATATAAACATCTCATCATAATAGCTCATAAGGAATCATAAGTGAGAACTATCCTTTCACTTAGATACCACATGCATGTGAGTTAAACTTTCACTCAATACTTTGTTATAATCATGAGAAACCACTTTCAATCATACAATAACCATATCATAACATTCTCTGATACTTCATAGTCAATTTGATTTTCTAAGGTTAATGATGGAAAATACTTTTCATCAACATCACAACCACACATTAGATATAGGAGCATTACTATATAAGTAACTCATACTTCATAATTGAATTCAAGAAGAATAAATCTTCATACCTTCTTGCCCTTTCATTGCCGTCAAACTTCAATTACCAAGGAATACATAACCAATGCATAAAAAAGGTAAATTCAAGAATCATTACATAATTAACATCAGTATAGTCAATCAACATATTCATCATGTCCACGATTCACCATATCAATTCAAGGTTTTCATGTAATTGGGGAAAGACACTGGTTCATAGGAATCTTGAGTGGCAATAAGAATTAACCATAAATGTTTACTTAACAACATTATTTGACCATGATTCATCACAATTTATTTTTAATTTTGGTTTTTCAAAGGAAGCCCATGTGTAGAGAAAAACCCTGGTTTGGGGATGTCTGAAAATCTCTTTTAAAGCACCTCTTTGGAAAATGACTTCCAAGAGTGAAATAAATCACAACTTACAAAGACTTTAGCCTCCAATTTGAGTATAAAAATTGACAATTTGGTCTTCTTCTTCAAGTTTCAAAGCTTCTGCAATGGAGATTGAGTAGAGAGAGAAAGTAGAGAGAAGGGAGAACTTTTGGATTTTGATTTCAGTGGGAAATTGTGGTAAATATCTTATTTAAATCTAATGTATAACCCTCCCCTAAAATACCCAAAAGGCCTCTCACTTACGTTGAACTTTTAATGAAGACAAATTTGAATTCTAATTTCAGATTTTTCATCGGGAAACAAGTCCACCTCGCTTAGCTGTTCCCGCCAGATTTACAAAATTAATTTTTGATATAGTAGAGTCCGCCACATGGACCAGTTTCATCACAATGCAATTCCTTGTTGTCTTGGTCCACTTGTTTGGCCAAAGGGGGGTCCCTTCAAGGACCCCCAGGGTGGTCCTTTGGGGGTTGGAACTAGACATTTTTACCCTATATACATCCTTTTACCTATTTAAATTATTTTTATAAGTATCAGACTCCATACAATATTTCCAATCCTTCAGAAGACTGAAGGACATTAACTAGTTCAATTGCACTAGACTTTGTACGTGATGGTCTTCGCTTAACGTTCAGGCTTTAATACTTACTCCTTGGTTTACATACAACTTTTAGACCTATAATTTTTTTTTAGAGTTTAGTTCATCATGTGGGTCCCTAGAAGAAGTCATGGACTTTCAGAGTGTTACATTATCCATTCTTTGGAACATTCGGACCCAAATGACACTTAAATATCTTTAGAGGGAGAGGATGGATGAAGACTAGAAGCCCAACCAACAACAACAACCTAAAATAATCATGAGTAACACCCACATGATTAATTCGTAACTCCAATCAACATATAACCATGACATTATACATAGCAACTTTAATCACAATTTACCACATATAAGAGGTGAAGATCACAATAAGATCTCAACATAATCATAAAGTGTCACTTACGACAAGCTTCTTTGAAAACACATTAACATTCTCAATGCCATTTCATTAAGTCAACTATACACATAATCACAAATAAGTGCAAGTTACGAAAAAGAGCATTTTTCCATGAAAACTCATTTTAGAATGGATTTGTACCAATAATATGTACATACTAGCCAAGAAAGTCTAATTCAATATTATTAATCAGTTTATTTAAAGAGAATTACTAAACTCAACTTTTGCACGAATTTGGAGGAAAAATATGAGGAAAAAGGGACTTCATGTGTCCTAGGCTTCCCATGTTGCTCCCTCAACTAGGTGGTTTCTCCATAAGACTTTTATGGAGCCACCTCTTTGTTCCTCAGTTTCTTGACTTGGGGATCTATAATTTTGACCGCAACCTCTTCATAGGAAAGGTTCTCATCCACACCTAACCATTAAATTGGGAGAATGGATACGGGGTCACCAATACACTTCTTAAGCACGGAGACATGGAATACGGGATAAAACGGGGCTAGTTAACTTGGTAATTTCAACTCAAAAGCAACCTTACCCACCTGTTTAACCATATCATAAGGACCCAAATACCGGGGACATAGCTTCCCTTTTTTATTGAATCTCATAACTCCCTTCATGGGAGAAATCTTCAAGTAGACCATATCAGCTACTTCAATTTAAAGGTCTCTTCTTCTATTGTAGGCATAAGATTTGTGTCGACTATAGGCTGTTTACAACCAATATATTGTAATACAAAATTCCTCTAAGATTCATTGATTATCTAAGGAATAAGTATTGAAGACTCACCAACCTTGAATCACTCAATGGAAACCGACATCGCCTACCAAAGAGTGATACCTCGAATATAACTTAGGTGAAGATAGATCCTAACGTTTTTTCATGGGTGTATAATGTCCTAAAATGGTTTATAATGTAGTATTTAGGAATTTTCTATAAATTTAGGTGATTTGGAAGTAAAACGTCAAAGGGACGACCAAGACGTTTGATTACTATGTCACCTATATGCCTCATGTGTGGTTATGTGCCTTTATGTGTGTGTTATGAGTTTATGAGGTACTTATATGATTATTATAGTTTTTATAGGAAGTTTGTAACGTTTCATGATGTTTTAAGGTCAAAGTTCAAGAACGTCCATGATGTTCGAAAGGTTTGCGTTGAAACGACCTTGTGTGTCTTAGCATGTTTCGTCGAGTTTTATGTGTTCGTTTTGGATGAAATTAATATGGGAGGTCATAAACTTGTATACGCGCATATTTGGGTTGGAATATTCTGGGAAAACATCCCCAAGTACCAACCAAGGTCCTTGACGAAGGACCCTTAATTTGAGCCAAACACTGTCTTGGACCAGCCCAATCGACTAACGGAAACGACAGCTCATTGGCAAGTAAAATCCCTCTGATGGGAGGTTTGGGTCAATACCTAACCTAGGGAGATCAATATCCCAATTTATATACTTTGAACTCATCAAAAGAAGGACAGGACGGTCCGTTTGTGGACTGACGCCCCGTCGTTTGGCAAGTCGTCTGTGAGCTGTGTTCCTCTGTAGTTCACTATAAATTCATGGGTGAATTGGTAAATTCACCCCAAGTATAAACAATATAAAGGGAGTTATGTAGGGGTATTTTATGTCGGTTTATAAGTCCTAAATACCTAGATGAACTCATTCTTCAAAAAATCAAAACCCAAAATATCTTAGAAATTTTCTAAAACTCCATTGAAGCTAAAATTCAAGGAAGAGATTAGATTGGAGATTTAAGTGGTAATTCTTCATTAATTTAGTGGTTTATCTTCATTTAGATATAATTTTTCATCCTTCGAACTTTTTTATTCATGGAGCCTATCTTCAAAGTGATTGTCAAAGACTTCTCAAAAGATGAGGTTTCAAAATTGAAATTTATCCATTGGTTCTTGGATTAAAGGTTTTAAATCATTGAATATTTATTGAATTGTTGTTAATTAGATGATTTTAACATAATTAACCTATGAACCCATGTAATTGATAAACCCTAGTTTTTTGCTACTTTATGGGTTAAGTGATATTATCCTAATTATTATGAATCCTTGTGTAGTTTTCTACAGGTTATTGAATGATGTATGAATTGTATTCAATTTATTTCTAGGTTTTATTATATTGATAAATATATATTTAATTGAAGTAGCCTTGTCAGTGTCACTTTATGTATTATGATGATCATCACGTTGTCGACAAATAACCTGATATATGGTGATGATGTGCATAGTTGGTTATGTGGAGTATGATCATACCTATTTAAATGTGGTTAACGTGAAAGTATGTGTTTCTTCCATTGTTGTTAGGTGATATTTTTAGATTACGACTATGTCTTTATGTGTGTAGTCTTCGAGTTGTTGCATGGTTATTCCTACTTGATTACAAGATTCTATGATAGTTATGTTGATCATGTTATAGTAGTGTATAGGATGACTTATAGATGATAATGGTTATTCCTATATTCTTCTAGAATAATATGCAATATGTGCTAAATTGAAGTATTGGTGTGTCTTGTTTGGTAGAATTGTGTCCCTTACTCGATACATGTATGAATGTGAATATGAGATGTGTTGACTTAGGATGCTAAAGAATCTTAGTCTTTTATGTATGAATGACATGTGACCTTGAATGATGTTAAGAGGGACTTTATGTGGAACCTTAAACCTAGTGGTAAGATTATGACATTAAAGTCGAAAGTCGTAATGGTATCCTTCTTGTAATATATGGACTTAAGGTTGGTTGGATTAAACTTCATCATATCATCCTTAGGAAAGTCATTAGAGCTATCCTTCTCGCCATTGTAAGGTAGCAATAGATGACCTCTTTGGCAGGGTGAATGTAGTTGGGTTATGAACTTGATATGGAACCCCCTTGTATGATCCTTTAATACAAATCACTCTATGAGAACAAAGGCTAGCACCAAGCAAGTATGGTTTAGGAAGTAGCTCTAGTTAAGGAAAAGACTAGTGTACAATGTAAGCCCTTCATATTCCTTAACCATGTTCCTACATGGGATGTGTCTGAGTTCTACCATTGTCAATTAGAACACCCTCCATCGGAGTAGGTCACAACTTCAGATTCCATGCTTTGCTACCATGTCTATGTCGGTTATTGCCTATTCTCATCATATGGGATACCTACTAGTATTGGAGAAATGCTATGAGGTTTAGGTGGTGGTATGAGACGCTATCTAGACATTGCACAATAGGATTTGAAGATGTTAGTGAGAGTCCCTAGGTCTTCTCCATGACCATTACTTGAATAACCCTTATGTGATAAATGTATCTTAAATGAACTAATGAATGTAATGGCCTAAGTTAGAAATCATCTTAAATGTATAAGTACTTATCTGGAGTAGTTAAGGTTTGTTTAGTTAGAGTGTGAAGGGGTCATAGGATTGGTCACATAGTATCTTGCCTAGATAAGTATTTAGAATGATTCTAGTTAGGGAAGATGGTTGATTATGTAGACGTTATCCAAACTTAGGTAGTCTGAAAGATTATTTAAATAATGTTGAAGTGTTCAAGCATGAACATTACCTTATTGATTTACTTAACTATGTCATTTGATAACCTTCAGAAGGGAGACTGTCATATTATATATATGTACTTATGTTAACTGAGAATGATTCTATCTTAGGGAGTCTAAAGATTCTCTTAAGTGTGGGTATAAAATTATAGCTTGTCTTAAGGGTCATTTAGGTGTGCCTAGAGAGGGCGTACGGGAAGTCTCTCTTTGTCTTACTTAAATGAGTATTAGGATAGCTTTTAGTGGGGATATTACATACTAGAAAGTGTTCATGTTGAAGTGGAAGAGCTTTACTGTAACAGTGAAGGAATTCACTATTACATTGAACTAGCTCTTTATAATGTTTCTAAAAATGTGTTAAAATGTTTATGTGATTTCTGATGTGCTTCTTAAGTGTTAAATGTTGTTATTATGCTTATGATATGATGTTTTAATTAAAAATAGGATGATTATAATAAATGTATGTTTTCATGATTTTATGCATTAAGCAATAGTACAAGTGTTTGTACTAATTCTATATATTTGTTATATCTAAAGGTGTAGGTGGAAGTTGAGAAGGATCGAGAAGGAAAGCTTTGATTCTAGAGTCGTTCAAGCAAATTTAAAGCATTAGCTCACTTTAATCGAGGGCATAGATGTCTTTTATTTTAATGTACTTTAATAGACTAAGTATTTCTATATTCGTATTGTATGGGCTGTGTCCCAAGTATTCTTTATTCTAAGAATGACATATTTTAAGACTTAGAGTTTCTATGATTTTAATATGAATGATGTTTTAAGATATTCGTGTGAAATTTTTTTTTCATACTTGTTTGTATATGCGATGAATGATACTGAAAGGGCTTGTACAGGACGTCCAAGAGGTCAAGTACGTCGGTTGCACTCTGAGAGTGCCATATCTTCTAGGGTGTGTTCTCGGGATGTGACACATAGAGTGCTTCAAAAGGTGTTATGGAAATACTCAAATGGAAGCTATTATTATAGGATAACTCAATCAACGGTAGGTGATTGTCCCAATTTCTCTTGAAATCTATTGTACATGCTCTGAAACTATCTTCTAAGGGTTTGAATGGTACACTATGCTTGACCATACCTTTAAGGATGAAAAGCTGTGCTAAGCTTCACTTTAGTACCCAACCCTATTTGAAAATACCTCCCAAAACAAGAAGTGAATTGGGCACCTCTATCCGATATGACTGAAAAAGGGATCCCTTATAAGTTCACTATCTCATTAATGTATGTTCTTGCATAATCCTTCCCGGAATAATAAGACTTGACGGGGATAAAGTGAGTAGATTTTATCAATCTATCTACAATAACCCAAATTGAGTGATTTTGCCTCCGGGTTCAAGGCAACCCAACAACAAAGTCCATATTAATTTCTTCCCACTTCCAAGTGGGACCATTATACTTGAGTCAAACCACCCGAATTTTAGTGCTCGACCTTAAACTGTTGGAAAATTGGTCACCTAGCCATGTCCAATTTTAAATCATCCCACCAATAGACCTTTTGAAGATCACATTAAATTTTGGTGACACCCAGATGAATAGAATATCGGTAATTATAAGCTTTTGCAAAATTTTATTTCATAAATCATCCACATTAGGTAGACACAATCTCCCTTGTTAACTAAGTACACAATCCCCCCTTGGGTGAATGACTCATTGCGCTTGCCAAGAACTAATTCCTTAGACTCCATCAATAAAGGATCAAGATGTTTCTTTGACTTTATCTCAACCACTAAGACGATTCAGAGTTATGGTGGAGTACAAAACCACCATTTGGAGAATATTTTTGTCACGATCGGGGGGCACCCCCTATTAGTAACATGGCGTACTTGACCTCTCTAAGGTATTTTACAAGCCCATAGACATCATTCATCACATTGTCCTAGTAGATTTAGCAAAAAGTTTAAAACTTTTCGTAGCATAATATCATAATACATAGTTAGATTATTAGTCTCTTTTGCCATCTTTGACTCAAAGTCAATAAAATAGAATAGGGACATGACGCTTATTAATATAGTACAATATCTAATCTATTACATAACATTGAACATAAACTTTTACATAGGAAATCATTGAATCATCAGGATCCCTTTCTTGAGCTTGGGAAACACATATCAAGTCCTTCACTTTAGAGATATCCTTTAAGCATCCATAACTTATACTTTGTCTAAAAAGCTGAAGAAGAATGATGTTAGTACAAGAATGGACTAAGTATGGAAACCATGCAAAAACATGCATCTAAAGATGACATTTTTATTAGAAACCATGAACATGCCTTTTTAAAGGATCTTTATAGTCATTGGCACAATTACATAATTTCATTCATACACTTCATATATGCACAAACACTATTCATGTCAACTCACCAAGTCAAATATATTGCATCCTAATATAGAAGTGTACAATAGTCACAATATCACCTAAATCCACATAACTCATTTAAGGCATATTTAGCATTTTATAACCTTACTCATTCTTTTACCTTAAGTCCTTTACCCCCAAATAACCCTCTAGTAATACTTGGTTGAATGTTTGAATAGTCTCTGATTCTACCATCTACACTCAAGCATCACCTTAAGGTTATCAAGCTAAAAATTTATAGAACCTTCATTAACTTAACCCATACCTTCACATAAAACAACATATCATGAAACAAAAACTTCACATATGACCCAATATAGTTTATGAACCAGATATAATACTCACTTCAAGAATACATCCAAGTCAACACTACCAATCTCTTCATAATAAGGAAATATTCAACAATAGCATACTTGGACATCATTTTATTTAGGCAACCTAAGACTTTACTCATAACCCCAATCTAAGCCTACTAGTTCAATGTACATTTGAAGTCCCATAGCCTCATACATACTTACTAAACTCACAATGAGACCACAAAAATCATTGTTCACTTCATATATTAAAATGACAAGTGTAGTCAACTACATGCATACAGAGTAAGACCTTCATCATATAGTCAACAAGACCAACATTTTGTATATAAGGTAAGACATCATCATATAGACACCATAGGACTCATACCATGCATATTATCAGATAATTAGGTCAATATCATTAAGTCATGCATGAGAGAAATAAACATATACATATACATATAGAACACCTTCCTAGAACTCCATTCAAGAGATAATTGTGCAATGCATAGGTAAAGTCAAATACCCTAACCTACAATAAGAAACATCCATTAGATTATCCTAGTTAGGGTTCATTACGTTACTTCGATCCATTTTACTTAAGGGAAATCCTAGACTTAACCGACAATAAGACCATGTAAGGCAAATATGGAATTTGGTCTCATCCCCTCACACAAAAAGAGGTTACCTACTTGCCAAGGTAAGACATGAGTATCATTCTAGCATTTAGGTGGATCCACTAGCTAGGTTATATGGGAAAAAATAGTTATGAAAACTTGGACGTATATATGTAAACCCTCTTTATGCCTATTGGGCATTGTAGTTATCCATCTCATAAGGACTGTGGTGAACAAGCTTTGACACATTGGGAAAGGGTGCCCTCATATGCTTAACTAATAGGTTATAGATAAGAATTTCCTTTCATCAACCTAAGTCATGTGAGAAAACCTTTCACATGGACATAGCATCTTCAAGCACAATCTAGTTTAGAGTAACATTGAGAAAACCTTTCAAGAGACTCCCTCTTTACTATTTTATCATAGATGCTTCATTAGATGCTTTCATGCGTGTGTATGTGTACTTACATAAGAAGACCTTTCACATAAGCACATTTAGATACTACATGCTAATACCTCATCATATCATCATAGTATATACTTTCATGTTCATAACTTAGTTCTGCATTCATATTCATGTACATAAAGATACCACCCTATAAACTATTCTATTAAGATACATATGTGCAATATATAGGCGAAATCCCATACAATTGCCTACACAAGTACAACTGTGAAGTCATCCTAGTTAAGATATATTTCATGCTTCATGGACGTACACTTTAGTTGCATAGTAGTATACATTAGTAAATATGAGAATTATTCCTTTCATTAGACACCATGAACCTATACTACTTATAAGCTTGCATGAGCTATGAGTATGTGTACATTGGACAACATGATCACATAATGTCTATCAACACAATATTGAGGCAGCCACCCTCTTAGGACCACAATGCACATTCAAGCATAGACCACACACCACATAAAAGAATAAGAGACAAGACAACTTCAACATTTGCATTCTAGACTCCTAATATTGGCTAAGCTCACACATTTATATAGGGTACATAGGTATGGGGTCATTCATGATTAGAACTTCATCATTGGCAGCACATAGGCCAAACCTAATTCCAACCAGTTCATTCAAACGTTGAAGACATCATTAGCACCTAGAACTTGATACAAGATTAAGAGACTAGGCATAATAAATCACATTGTGTGATCATCATAACCAAACTTCATAATTCATAACTTGTGTTCAAGGAAATGATCAACTCATATAGAGAATGACAAGAAGGTAAACACCGCAACCATAAGTGGACCATACCACACAATGCCATAAAATGACAATGCAACTATCAATTCTATAGAAAAGTAGAAGAAGTAGGGCAATCTTACCAATTATAAATGATATGATCATAAATAATCAATTACTAATAATTCCCCATCAATTTTAATACAAAACAGTAGCAATAGATAATTCAACATACTAGAATAATAATTCAATCAAGATCACAATGCCCACATTATAGGCTAATTTGAGAATTGAGAAGGATCATGGGTTCATCATGAAATTTGATTAAAAATAATACTAAAAACACTAGTTAATCATCAATTCATTATAATCATGCTTTTGAAATGATTTTTAGAAGGAAGCCATGGCTACATTTAAAGATAGGAATTCTGATCATAAATTCACTTTGAAAACCTTTGAAGGAACTCCTTATATGATTGGATACATACCTTCTTTATTGAGGACCCATGAGAAATTTGAGAATAAACCATCCCCTATCCTGAACCTTGAGTTTTCCATCCAATGGAGGTTTGAGAGCATTTGGAAGAGATTTGGGATTTTGATTTGTTATAGGGTTTTGGGGTTTTTCTTGGGAAAGGGGTTAAAAAAGTTCTAGAACATTTTATAATTAATTACTAAAGTTACCAAAACACCCCCATAATTATTGGGACTTTTAGATATGTCAAATTTGACTTTAAAATGACGCAACCGAATCTTGGAAGTAATTGCGCGTCGCGGAGGCAGATCCCAATTTTGCCTTACTAAATTTGTGAGGTAGTGGACGTCGTGTAAGGCACGCAAAGAACATGAACACTTAGTTTGAGGCACACGACGCGTGAAAACATCCACATCGAGATACATTAGTTCATTTTGAGATATCTTACAATATTCCCCACTTGGAAACATTTGTCCGCGAATGACACTCGAGACATTTTAAAATACTTTCAAGGACTCAATGAACCATAGAGAAGATAACGATATTCAACACGTCATCACCTAATATTCAATTGCCAAACTTACTAGGGACCCTAATTTTTTACCATTTTTCGATCAAGGCAACACAAGCAAGCAAAAACCTCTATTCACTCAATTCTTAAGGAATCAAGCACATAGGCTCTTCTAATGTTCATGGGAGGAAGATCCTTCTTCTAATAATAATATGGAATTTACATCTTATATAATTTAAGATGTACGTATGTAATACTCTTTTAAGTCACATGTAGCTAAATTCATCATAAACTCTCAAAAGGCAAATAAGCAACTCATGCTCAATACACATAGATTGTGAGTAATGTAGATCTACAAAGGTCCTTAACATTTAGACATGATAAGATTTAGGTCATATATAATATTACCATGTTTTGTTATGTTTAAGGAGGAATGTCCTTCTCCTTATCATACTCACATGTTATCATGAGTTGATATACAAGCAATGCACAAATGTGAATTCACTTTTAAAGAGACTCCTTCACTTTTCATATTTCCTTCTTAATGAAGTCAACATGGTAAATAACACCATACCACATTGCAACAATATGAAGTCATTTTAAAAAGTTTCAATTTCTAGGATGACAATAATCTTCATAAGAATGCATCAATTAGGGAAATTTTTTCAATTTATACGCACACATCAAGAAAATTAGCTAAACACATTATCACTTCTCTAAGAGTGAACCTATATTAAAACTTCCCAAGTCAAAAGAGTAAAAGATTTTTAAGAGATTCGTCATTTTTTATTTGAATGAGACTCAAATTCTCATTGATGGCTCAAAACACCACACATTATAAGTGACATCCAACCATGCTTCTTACATTACATCGTGAATACGAATGTACAATTATCATATCAAGATACACAAGCAACATGAGAAAACATGAGTTTAGTAAAAAATCCATTTTCATGTAATGTAAAACATTTTAAAACATGCACAACATAGTGTCATTCATGACATGCATAACATATGGAGAACATGAAACTTATACTTATATGCAAGACTCCTATCATGAACAAGCTACTAGGAACTTCTTAGTTTCCAGCTTAAGTAAGAATAGAAGTAAAAGATATAGATATCAACAACTTTACTACTCAACTCATCATCTTCCACTTAGGGTAAATCAATTTAAAAATAACTTATTCAAACCTTAAGAGAACCATGGCTTACAAACCTTAACAACAAGCACATAATCCCCTCTCTTGGGATTTAAGCTCATGCACTCCTATCATTAACATTACCTCAAAATGATTTTCAACATACAAAAGTTCAAGGGAATTCAATCATGAGAACATTAAGGGTCGTCAAAACCTTACAATCTAGTCACATTATCCCCCACTTCGTGTAAGCCTAATCACATCATGCCCTTAAACACCAAGGGAAAGTCAAGTGAAGACCAAACTTACACATGCCTCACGCAAGAAGGATTAACATCCTTGAGGGTTTTCACTAATAATCTCATATCAAGGAGTCTACTAACTTAATAATCAAGAGGTAATGCCTCAAGACTTATCATTCCTCTAAGCTCAAAACCTACAAGAAATCCATAACAATCAAGTTAGGTCATACTAACAAACCACATAAGGTCTTAACTACACCATGATTACCAAGGATTATGAAAACCTTAGGGGAAAAGTAGCGGAGAATTTGCCATAAAGGCTTCATTCTTTCCTTTCCACACTAGGTAAAAGTAACATCTAGGTCATTTTAACCTACAACATCTAGGTAAAACTCAATCATTTCCTCAAATGGTCATACTTAAGATCAAACTTAAAAGACAAGTAACCATTTTCAAAGCTGGTCTACATCAATTTTTCTATTCTGTTTAAAGGTTTAAGGGATACGTACTACCATCTAACTCAATCTTAGGGCAAAACATAATTCCAACTTTAAGAATAAAACCATTCCTTCCATTTTCCCCACTTTTAGAATAGGTTCATAAGGGAACTGACCAACTAGTCATAAGTGTTCTCCCACTAACTAGTATACTCCACAATCACCTTCTAAGGTAAACACACTACTGTCACGACCCAAAACCGAGCCGCGACTGGCACCCACATTTACCCTCCTATGTGATCGAAACCAACCAATATAACCTTATATTTCAATTTAATATCAACACAAAGTAATGGCGAAGACTTAAACTCATAAATAAAAGACAATTCAATAACTTCTAAATTCACTTCTATTAAATTCCCCAAAATCCTGGAAGTCATCACCACAAGAACATCTATGATCAATTTAACTAAACTAAGCGTATTCTAAGAACTAAAAAAACAATAAAAGCGAGTCTCTGCCTAAAACTTCCAAGCTCAGACATGAGGAAGAGATCCAGTTCCAAGCTAGAAAGCAATTAGCTCACCCTGAAGATCCGGTGTGACGAAGACTGGCTTGAACTAACTGTTTGATTCGAAGATGCGGCACGTTTTTGCTGCACTCCACCAATAAACAAAAGGAAAACATAAGTAGGGGTCAGTTACAAACCACAAGTACTGAGTAGGTATCATCGGCCACTCTAAATAGAAAACAATATATCTAGATAACATCATAAATCAACTAATTCTTAACATTGATAGCAACAAGTACAAACATTATTTATAATATCACGATCATATCTATGAGGACTCAAGCCTCCATTTGCCCGTTACTTATTTTTGGGATACATGTTCTTTAGATTGAGTATATTATTATCTTTTCAGAAATTCATACTTTATTCCCTTGTGTCGTGCGTGACACCTCCGAATCCCCTACTACATGTGTCCGAATGTACACTCCGATCCCCAATTTAATTAATGTGTCGTACGTACACTACTCCGATCCCTACATTCTCCGTGTCCGGTTCGTGACACCCCGTCCTCACTAATTCTATGTGTCGGTACGTTGACACTTTCCGCTCCCCATACAGCTACGTGTCGTTCTGACAACCCGGTCCCACTAATTCTATGGTCGTACGTCGACACTCCGATCCCCTACATCTACGTGTCGGGAGTCGTGACAATACCACCCGCCCACTATTCTATTGTCGGGTACGTGACACTCCGTATCCCCTAACCTCATTCTATTAATTCCATCAAGCCTTCTTTTAATACCAGGCATCATCATTCCCCCTCCTGAAATTCAATCACCATTTTTCCATTTATTTCGAATTCAATCATTCAATCATCAATCCAATCCCCTCCCTCATTTTCTCAACATTCAATCAATTTCAGCAATCACTGTTACATCAAGGATCAATCACAATTGTATTATCATTTCAATTCTCTTCCAAAACCCCCTCCAACGTCCACTACCTCCTCAACTCGCGTCCTCCATCATCCACTTCACCCTTTAACCCACTTCCTCTGCAATCTTCACAATCAATTTATCAATTTTTTCATCTCCCTCATCACTTTGTTTCATCAACCTTCTTTTATAACCAAGGCTCATCAATTATAAATAGTAGGGTTATATCATGATTTGGGATTCAATATTTCATCATGCGTGTTTTCATCCACCTCGTATATATAATCAGATCACCTCATGCATACACATCATTAACATAAATAAGACTCTATAAATACTAACCCAACACATATCATTCGCTATTACGGTTTTACACAATAGTGTAAAAGAAACCATACCTAAACCTCCAACCGAAGATTATGAGCCAAGCAGCAATTCCTCCCAATCTTTTGTTTCTTTCGTTTCTCTCCCTCTTTCTCGTTCGCTTTCTCTCCTTTTTCTTTCTGTTTCTTTATTCAAACCCTCTTTCTTTTACCCTAATTATTATATAATTAAGTTTTAAAAGTTGGCACAAGAATCCACTAATTAACTAAGGTTACCTCTTGAATTAACCCCCAAGTAATTGACTTATTAACATTTAACAACCCTAGAACTTTATAATTAAAGCAGGATAGTCAAAACGTCCCTTAAACAATTGTAAAGAATCCACCCGAAACTGGGATGCGTAGCCCGTGACGGGCCTTCGTGACTGCGCGGTCCGTCCTGATCCCGTCGCAACCGGCAGAGAACAATTGTCCCTCAAAAGACTCTATGACGGTCCGTCACGCATGTGACGGTTCCGTCCCTGCCCTTCTCTCCGTCTTGACGGTCAGAGATCGTTTCAGTACCCCATTTTCAGATTTTCCAAGTGTTTTTTGAAACGACAATAACCCTCCACTCGGTCCCGTCGTGCCTTGACGGTCCGTCGTGGCTCCGGCACCTCTGCCTAGTTTTTCCAGAATAAATTTGTTGCTCACAACGACAAACATGGTCGTTACAAGAATACCCAGTCATTTATACCCACGTTTCGTCCCCGAACGACACAAGCGGAAACAAGGGGCGACAAGGAACTACGACTCTGTAAACAGATGTGGTTATCTTTCCCTCTCATATCTGCCTCCCTTCTCCAATGGCCTCTTTCTTCAAACCTTCAATTCTTTCCATGCACCTTGATGGATGCAATCTCTCTTGACCCTCAACTTTGGCGAACTTTCTCTATCTAAATAGACAGCTCCTCCTCATAAAAAAGTTCACTCATCAAGCAACACTGAATCCCAACGGAGAATGTAAAGTTCCATCCCCATGGTATCTTTCAACACGACCCATGAACACTAAACCCCGATGTACTCCGGACAGCCCTGGAGGCAAGGCTAACTAAGCCACCTCCCTCCCCTACTCGCTTAAAGTACTTCAAAGGGGCCATAGTACCTTGGGCTTAGCTTGCCTCTTTTACCAAACCGTCAATCACCCCTTTTCATATTGGTGAACTTTCAACAAGACTTGTTCACCCTCCATGACTCTAGTCTCTAACCTTTCTATCTGCATATTCCTTTTGTCTACTTTGCGCCCTAGAAGCTTTTCCTTGAATAGATTTCACTTTTTTCTATCGAATCCCTCCAAAAAGATCAGTAACCCACGGTCTACCTCGAATGCATCAAACCAACCAATGGGAGACCTCATCTCCTACCATCAATGCTTCAAAGGGAGCCATATCAAGCTTGAGTGATAGCTATTATTGTAGAAACTCCGCTAAGGGTAAGAAGCTATCCCAATGGCCACCGAATTCTATCACACATGCGCGAAGATATCCTTATCCCTCCCAACCTTGAATCCGTTCGCTCCAACTGACCATCTTTTCTGAGGATGAACGCTGTACTAAGGTCCACCTATACAGAGAATGGGGGCACTTCTTCACTTCAATGTTTTTTCCAAAACTTAGAAGTAAACTGCGTACCTCTATCTGTATGTGGATAGGTGGAACTCCATGCAATCGAACATTCTGAGATGTAAAGTTTGGCTAACTTCTCTGCATTGTAAGTCACCTTAACCGGAAATGAAATGAGCATACTTAGTTTACACCTACAACGATCACCCCAATAGAGTCATACTTCCCAATGTCCTTTGGAAGACCGAACCACGAAGTCCCTTGGCGATGTTCCTACTCCCATTTCCATTCCCGGAATGGGCAATTTCTGAGTGGTCCTCCGGGCCTCTGGTGTTTCATACTTTACTTGTTTACAATTTGGACATTTGGGCATAAATCACAATATCACCTCATTCTTTTCCACCAGAAGTGTTGTCTTTTTAGGTCACGGTAAACTCTTGTTTGCAATCCTGATTGTAGCGAATACCCTTGAACTATGAGCCTCTTCAGAATAGTGGTTGATCAAATCATCGACCGCGAGGTACCATCCCTCCCTTAATCCTCCAAACCCTTCCTTCAATGATTTTCGCTCTTTAAGCCTCTCCTTGCAACACTTTATCTCGGATCCGGATTATTTTTCATCATAAACTGGTAAACTGCTTTCCCTTATCTGTCAAGGAATGAAAGATTTTGCCCTCCACAACAAGCTAAAATCCCTCCCTTCTCATTTACTTCCTAGTCTCATAAAAGTCATTAGCCAGAGTCTGAACTTCCTTTCTAGTCCAATGGGCGCCTAGAAGCTTTGCAAGTGAGCTAGCGTCCATGCTTCCTCCCTCCTTTCTACTTAAGCATTCCGCTTACAAAACCAACATTCGCTCTTCTCCCCGGAGGTAACAAAATAGTGATGTCCGTATCCTATCAATTAGTTCCATCCATTCCTCTGTCTCAAATTCAAATCTCTCTAGTGAAGACATAGTGTCGACTCCGATGATCCGTGTAGACCATCACACGTAACCCTATATAATAGTGTCTCCATTGCTTTAAGTAGTGCACATACCGCGGGCCAATTCCAAATCATAGTTGGATAGTTACGTCTGCTTTTTTAATGTCTTGAAGCATAAGCAAATCACATCTTCTCTTGCATTACACTGCAAAACCCAAACCGAATAAGATCATCCAATACAACAATGAAATTCTTTGCCTTCCACTGGCAAGGTGAGAATTGGTGCAGTAGTCAACAGAGTTTGATCTTCTGAAGCTTTCCTCAAACTCCTCCGACATACAAAATGGAAAATCTTGCTTAGTCAAGTTCGTCAGTTCGGAAGCAATAGAAGAGAATCCCTTGACAAATCGGGCGGAGTAGCTAGCTTAAACCCAACAAAGCTCCTTATTTCTCTGACACATTAGTAGGTCTTAACCCAATTCCAAACTCCACTACTGCTTTCGATCTTAGAAGGATCCACCATTACGTTACTCTACTCCACCTTAAAACCACGTGCCCTAAGACAGGATCACTGCTAGCATCTAGCCAAACTCACACTTAGAGAACTTGCATAAGCTTTTTCCTCCCTCAACGTTTCCCATACCATGTCTCAAATGCTCCTCAATTTCCTCTTACCTCTTGGATATATAAGTATTCATCAAATAAATTAATAGATCACAAAAGATCCAAATATGCTTAAAAATCCCATTCATCAAACTCCTGAACGCAGCAGTGCATTAGTAAGACCAAAAGACATCACTACAATTCGTAATGGCCCCTACCTACCTGGTTTAAAAGCAGTCTTTGGCACATCCTGTCTCGTATTTTCAATTGATGATAAACCGTACTTCAAGTCAATCTTAGATAAGACACACGCACCTTTGTAACTGATCGAACAAGTCATCAGCGAGGAGAGGAACTTGTTCTTTAAATGGTCACCTTGTTCAAATTGCCGGTAGTCTATGCCACAATCCGAAAACTCCCATCTTTCTTTTTCTTACAACAAAACCAGAGCACCCCAAGAGATGCCTTGGTCCTATAAGCCTTTGCGCAACAATTCTGAAGTTGGGCTTTTAATTATCTCTTAACTACCGCGGGTGCCATTCTGTAAGGGGTTATAGAAATGGGGCCGGGTACCCGTTCAAGATCAATACAGAAAGTCAATATCCATCTGGGGGCATACCGGAAGAATCGCGGGAATGACATCAAGAACTCCACGGACCACCGAAAAAACACCCTCAATCGAAGGTACTTGGGTATTGTCATCCTTGAGATGTGCCAAGAAAGCTAAACACCACCCCTTTACTAACCATTTTCTTTTCTTAGCACGAAGAAGAGAGATGATACGCAACGGATTGGAAGTGTAAGCACCCTCCCACACTAACCGATCTGTCCCAGGCTTGGCTAACTTCACCGTTTCCATCCACATCACTCTTTCATCCATTCAGCATTACAATCCAAGATCGCGAATTGCGGAGAAAGCCAAGTCATACCCATAATTACATCAAAAACAACCATCTCAATATTAACCAAATCTACATAAGTGTTTTACTTACTACTTCCCCACAAGTTCACAAACAAGACCTATATACCTTTTTCAACTCCACAGACTCACCCCACCGGAGTAGAAACACAATAGGGATATCAGATCACAATGTAAATTTGGACATAGCAAATGCGGACGATACATAAGAAAATGTGGATCCAGTCAAACAATACAGAAGCCATGCCAATCACAAACCCAGAAGATTACCTGTGATGACAAGCATCAGTGTTCTTCTCCGCCTCCATCTCCAGGGAAAGCATACACTGGGGCCCTTTCTTTTTGTCCGTTGTCCTACCCATGTTGTGATGTAGTGGCTCCTTGCCCGTTCCCAACCGTCCAGTTTGGTGAGAGACCACCACTTGACCCGTCCACCGCGTTCTCCAAAAACGGCCTCTACATACCATCCTCTCACTCTAGCATTGGGTTGTCTATACTCTGTTTTTGGACAATTCCTCCTAGATGGTCCGTCTCCCACTCCAGAACACCCTCCTCTATTTTCTACGCATGGGTCTCTCAGAAAATGTTGACGTTTGTGTGGGACCCCCAACTAAGTCTGTAGTGAAGATGATGGGTCGGACTGAGTAACTCCGAACCACTGTCCTCTAGAGTAAGAACCATTAAACCACACCCCCTTTCGAAACCTCTTTGATGTCCGCTGCCGTGGGGAATTCATCTGGCTTCACTCCTTCCACCTCTACCACTAAATCTACCACTTCTTGGAAGGATTTTGCCGTAGCCCGCTACCTGTAGGCTGAAATTCGCAATTCTGATCGCAACCCCTTCAAAACGGCCGAATCCGCTCTTGTGTACTGAAACATGTTGGGTGGCATATTGGATAGTGCACGAAACTCACGTTAGCCTCATATGCAATTGACCGACATCCTACGCCGCTTTGCTCTAAAGGTCAAAACCGCGTCCCTTTTCCTATCTCTCAGGTTCTGGCGGGGAAATATATTTCGTCTCATAAACAAAGCCGAGATGATGCCCATTCATAGGTGGTGCGCTGTTTGGTGACACTCACATGTGACCGGCCACCGCCACATTTTTGCGTTCCCTTGAAACTGGTAACGTCACGAACTCAACACCAAACCTTCTACTATAACCCATCATTGTGTAGTAGCTCATGAAGTCAACCAGAAAATCGTAGCATCCTCAGATTCTGCACCCTTGAAGACTGGAGGTTTCAATTCAAGAACTTACTAAAAAGTTGTATTGCTGCTCATTTGTCATTATAGGCCCCCGTAGTCAGTCGTGGAAACGTGCCTAATGTCCAATGAAGGCATCCTCGAGGGCCATATTGGGCTGCAATGTCGTACCTCTGAAACCGGAGGGGTTGGTGTGCAGAAAATGGTTGGGGGTTCCTGGCCCTGATCGACAACACTAGATAAGCCGAGCAACCTGATTGAATCATCTCTGGGGTGAGTTGGGGTGGCATTTCCTCGTTCTGTACTTGTTCTTCTCCCATCCTCCCCTTCTCTACTACCATCCTCAAGTCGGTGAGGAGTCACCGCCCTAGGCACCAGATGGCCTAGGTGCTCGTCCTCTCCCTCTAGAGACGTCCTCCCACGCCTCTACCCTCGCCTCTTGGCCACTGTTGCACTCCGAGCTACAAATCCCCAGTGGCTGGTTCAATTCATCTTGTCCTTGCTGAGTTGATGTTGGGCGTAGTCGTTGCTCTAGTTCTAACCATCTGCGAAATGAGTGAAGATGGTCAGATCCCAATTGGTAATCACCTAGAATACCAATGGATCCAGTAATAGCACGAAAGAAGAAGAAGAATGGATTTTCCCGAAGTCTTTCGCCTCCTCAAAAAAAGTAAAGGCGTCCCCCTACCGTTCTTTATAGACCCTTCGAGACCTGTTCTGTGTGATGGACCAACGAACCTAAGCTCTGATACCAAGTTTGTCACACCAAACCGAGCCGCGACTGGACCCACATTTACCCTCCTATGTGAGCGAACCAACCAATCTAAACCTTATCATTTCAATTTATATCAACACAAAGTATGCGAAGACTAAACATCATAAATAAAAGACAATTCAAACTTCTAAAATTCAACTTCTATTAATTCCCTCCCCAAAATTCCTGGAAGTCCATCAACCACAAGAACATCTATGATCAATTAACTAAACTAAGAGTATTCTAAGAAGCTAACCAAATAAAGCTAGTCTATGCCGAAACCAAGGCATCAAGACATAGTACGGAGATCCAGTCCAAGCTAGAAGCATTTAGCTCACCCTGAAGATCCGGTGTGACGAAGAACGGACTGGCTGAACTACTGTTGAGTCGAAGATGAACGGCACGTTTGCTGCACTCCCTCCACAAATAAACAAAAGAAAAATAAAAGTAGGGGGGGTCAGTACAACCACAAGTACTAGAGTAGGTATCATACGGCCAACTCAAAATAGAAAACAAATATATCTCAATAACAATCATAAAATCAACTAATATTCTTAACATGTATAGCAACAAGTACAAACATCATTTATAATATCAGCCGATCATATCTATGAGGACCCAAGCTCCATGCCGTACTTAATTGGGAATCCACTGTTCTTTAGAATTGAGTATATTAGTATCTTCCAAGAATTCATTATTCTTATTCCTCGTGTGTCGGTAAGTGACCCGCCGATCCCCTAATACGAGGTGTCGGAACGTGACACTGCTCTACTCCGATCCCCTAATTCAATGTGTCGGTACGGGACACGCCGATCCCCTACATCTACATGTCGGTTCGTGACACCCGTCCCACTAATTTCTATGTGTCGGTAACTGACACTTCCGATCCCCTACATCTACGTGTCGGTTCGTGATCACCCTTCCCACTAATTCTATGTGTCGTACGTGACACTCTCCCGATCCCCACATCTACGTGTCGTTTCGTGACACCCGTCCCACAATTCTTGTGTCGGTACTGACACTCCGATTCCCTAATCTCATTCTATTAATTCATCACGCCTTCTTTTATACCAAGGCTCATCACATCTCATCACTTTAGTTCATCAAAGCCTTCTTTTATACCAAGGCATCATCACTTATAAGAGATTGGGTTTTCTATCATGATTTGGATTCAATAGCCTTCACATGGCTTGTTTCTCAATCACATCGTATATAATATATCAGATCACATCATCATACACCCATTAAAAAAGCATACAAGAAGACTCTTATACTACTACCCTAACACATATCATTCGCTATTAAGAGTTTACGACAATAGTTGTAAAGAAAAACCATACCTACCCTCCATCCTCCACCGAAATTCGTGGATCAAGCAAGCAATTTCCAACGTTGTTTTCTCTTCGTTTTCTCCTCTTTCTCGTTCACTTTCTCTCTCCATTTTTTTTTAATATGTGTTTCTTTATTCAAATCAAAAAACCCTCTTTCTTTTTTACCCTCATTATTATATAATTAAGTTTTAAAGATGGCAACTAAGAATCCACTAATTAACTTAAGGTACCCTCTTTTAAACCCCAATTAATAAGACTTATTAACATTAAACCCTATACTTATAATTAAAGCAGGAATAGTAAAAAACGTCCCTTAAAACGTGTAAAACAAATCCCCGACCCTACTTGAATTGCGTAGCCCGTACGGGCCGTCGTACTGCGACGTCCGTCCTGATGCCCCGTCGCAACCTCATAGCATTTCCAGCAAAGACCTATGACGGCCCGTCACAGCCTTTTGACGGTCCGTCCCTGCCATTTCGTCGTGACGTCCAGAGTCGATTTCAGTACCCCAATTTCAGATTTTCCCAACATCTTTTTTTGAAAAACGACACCCTCCACGACGGTCCGTCGTGCCCTTGACGGTCCGTCGTGGCCTCCGTCACCTCTGCCAGTTTTTCCAGAATAAAATCTGTTGCTCAAAACGACTAAACAGGTCGTTACAACTACCTTCACTTCTAGGATCAAGACTACACAAAAGACTCCAATCCAAACAAGGCAACTATGAAGAATCACTCATAAAAGGGAAACATCTAAACCATTTCGCATCTATATAAAGGCAACATGCATCTTTAGCTATTTATCACATTCCATCAAAGCATTTCAACTCTAAACCATGACATTATGTTATCATACTGTAAAATCATATAGTAACCTATTATGCCAAAGGGAACTCCATTCAACTATAACAACTCTTTACAAGCTATAACCATATCATGACATGAATTCTAACATAACATGTTATTTCTCATAAATCACATATATAGACTTAAATTGAATCACATAAACACAAATTCAAATTCACCTCCACAGATATTTTTAAATCCATAAATCCAATATAAGCATCAAAATTCACATTTTCTCCCTCTACCATATATATATATATAATCTCATCCATGACCACATCTAAAATACCACCAGACAAGTAAATATAAGGGAGAGATCATATAGAATTAGTTTTTATTGCACGACATGAGAATAGTAAAGAAGGGAAATTCAATCGTCCTATATCCTCCTTCTCATAGATGTGTTGCGACTCACCACCGATTAACAAGACTCTACTAGATGTGGTAATATGAGACATTTGGACCCTAAAATGACTTTAATAACTGCATGCTCTGATACCATATTTTTCACGATCGGGGAGCACCCCCTAGAAGTAATATGGAGTACTTGACCTCTCGGAGGTCTTGGTCAAGCCCGTAGTCATCATTCATCTCATTGTCATAGTAGATTTAGTGGAAAATTTAAAAATTTTCATAGCATATCCAACCCATGGAATTGGGTGATTTAGGAATCAACTTTGAAAATACTTCTTAGGAAAAGGAATCCCGAGAGTGAAAAATCCATACATTAATGAAGATTAATACATGAAGTTCAAGTGTAATCCTTGAGAATTTTTTTTGCTTCTTCAAGCTTTCTTGTTCCTTTAATGGAGGTTGAATATAGAGAGAAAGTAGAGAGAGGTGAGAGCTTTTGGATTTTGATTCGGGAATTTTATTTAAATTAGTGAATGTGAGGTAAAAATGATTAAATATCAATAAATAGACCTCCCATGAAATACCCAACCCCTCACTTAGGTTGACCCTTTGATGATGTCAAACTTTAATTCCAAATTTCGGATTTTTGTTGGGGAACAAATTCGCGATAAGGAGCTATTCGCGCAAGAATTTGAGAAAGAAGAGTCTGTTGTGTGTCGCTACGCAGACAGATTTTTGGTGCAAGTTGGACCTAGTCCGCTATGTGGACCTATTTCAGCCAAGTGCAATTTGGTTGCTGCTTTGGCAGCTTGCTAACCTAAGTTTGGGGTCCACGAAGCGAACCTTGTGGGGTTGAACCTGGACGTTTTCAAACTATATATATGTTTTCACCTATTTAAAGTCATTTTAAAAATTGTAGACTTCATACAACACTTCCAAACCTTCACAGAACCTAAGGACATTTTACTAGTTCAAGTGCATTGGCTTTACGGATGTCGTGCACGTTTCTTGATCTCTTGACGTTAAAACTTCTTAAATAGTTTTAATACATTAAATTTAGGATTATATAAAAGTTTTTTAATCTTTAGTTTGTCATGTGAGGTTCTAGATTTTGTCTAGGACTATCGGAGTGTTATATCATCCCCCTCTTAGGAACATTCATCCCCGAATGATACTAAAATCTTTTGTAGGGAAAGGATAAACTAATACTTGCAGACCAACCACAAAATACATAATAACAGGATTTAAAACTCAAATCAATATCACAACATGGCATTTAATCATAGCAACTCAAAACATCAATTACTTCATATAAGAGCTCAACACACAATAAGAGGAATTTTCTTCTCAACATCAACAAGACCTTAACACAACACAAATATTAACTTTTGTCAAAAATTATTTCAAAACATGTCAACACACTAAATATCCCTTCATGAAGGAAACAACATACCAAATACACAAATAAGTGCAATCCAAGCAAAAGAGCATGTTTCCATGAAAATTCATTTTAGCCAAGAAAGTTTTTACAAAAATTATGCATATCTTTGCAAAACGAGTCGAATTCAATTTTTACTCATTATTTTCAGTACTAATAGAAGCAACTAACCTTAATTAGCAAAGATATGAGTATAACGGGAAATTATGTCTTCCTCAACCTCCCATGTTGTTCCCTCAATTATATGGTTCTTTCATGACACCTTTACGAAAGCCACCTCCTTGTTACTCAACTTCTTAACTTGTCGATCAAGGATTTCCACCGAAACCTCTTCATAGGAGAGATTATCATCCACATCTAGACCTTCAATAGGAATAATGAACTTTGGGTCACCAATGCACTTCTTAAGACTGTATACATGGAATGCCGAATGAATTTAATCTAGGTCACTAGGTAATTTCAACTCGTAGGCAACCTTGCCAACCCTTTGCAAAAATGCATATGGACCCACATAGCGGGGACTTAACTTTCCTTTATTGCCAAATCTTATCACCCCTTTCATGGTTGAAATTTGTTAAATATACATTATCACCTTCTTCAAATTCTAAATCTTTTATCCTATTGTCAGCATATGACTTTTGTCGGCTATAGGCAGTTTTTGATCGGTTGTTTATCATATGAAATTTCCCCAAAGTTTTAAAGATAAATTCGGAACCAAAGAGTTGATACTTGCAAACATTGAACAATCCAATCAGAGACCTACATCTCCTACCATACGAAGCTTAAAAAGGATCCATGGATATAGTCAAATAGTAACTATTATTCTAAGAGAACTCAACCAAAGCCAACTGTTTATCCCAACTTCCCTTGAAATCAATTACACAAGCTCTAAGCATATCCTCAAGGGTTTGAATAGTATACTCCGACTTGACCATCGGTTGGGGACGAAAAATGGTGCTTAACTTCACTTGTGTACCCAACCCATTTTGGAACGACCTCAAAAAATGACACGTAAATTAAGCACCTCTATCCAAAATGATGGAAAAAGGTATCCCATGAAGACTCACAATCTCGTTGACATAGATCCTTGCATACTCTTCCGCCGAATAAGAAAACTTAATGGACATAAAGTGAGCGGAGTTCGTCAACCTATCCACAACCATCCACATAGAATTATTTTTCCATCGCATCCGAGGCAAACCCACTACAAAGTCCATATTAATGTCTTCCCACTTCAAAGCGGGAACTTGCATTTCTTGAAGCAATCCACCCAGCTTTTGGTGCTCGACTTTCACTTGTCTTCAATTGGAAAACTTTGCAACAAATTACAATATGTCCCTTTTCAAGACCTCCCACCAAAATACTTCTCTAAGGACATGACACATGTTAGTAGAACCCGGATGAATCAAATAACGGGAACCATGAGCTTCCTCTAGGATATAGTTTCTCAAATCGTCCATATTAGGCATGCAAAACCACTCTTGGTACCTCAAAATACAATCATCCCAAAAGGAGAATATGTAACGCCCAAAAATGAACTAAGGTGAACTAGAGGTTCATGAGTCTTTCTTGACTTAATTTGAACTCAAAATAAGTTACTCTAGTGTTCTTAGGCAGCATGTAGTTTTGTTATGTTTGGAGGTCAAACATCCAAGAACGTCCATGATGCTCGGAAGGTGTGCCTTAGCAAGTGTTCTTGTGTCTTGTTGTGTTTGAGTGAGTTTTACGTGTTCGTTTTCCTTGAAACATGATTGAGATGTTCCTAATACATAGATGACGTATTTTAGGGGTTTAAAGTCCAGTCACGAACACACCTAGGACCTACAAGGGGCCCTATATAAAGGTCCCAAGACTTGGAGCAAACTGCAAAAAGCAGTGCCCATTGATTAGCCAATCGACGGCCAGTCGACCAGGCAACGTCCTGTCAGCCTAGTCCGTCGATTGGGGAGTAAAAACCTGAAAATTTGGGAGCTGCATTCCATAAAACCGACACCCCATCGACGGGCCGTTGGTTGACAAACGTCCCATCATTTGAGGGTCGTGGAGGCTGCCTACAAAAGTTGTTAAGTGGCTGCCTTGGCTTGGGGTGTTTTGTAAATTACGCCAAGTGTTTTAAAGACCTTGGACATTTATTTTAGGTTAATTTAGATGTATTAAAGTTTTCTAAATCCTAATACCCCATTTTAGACCCCTCTACCTAAAACCCAAAACCCCTCTCTCCTAGAAAACTCTATCAAGTCTCCATGGAAACTAGAAGTCAAAAAATGCTAGCAGGGCTATTGATGGTTGTTTATTCATAAAAAATAATTGCTATTTCTTAAATATGAGGTATGGTAACCATCCTTTAACTCTCTTTCATTAAAGAATCCCCTTCAAACTAATTTTCAAAATGGGTTTTCAACCCTAGTTTCAATTATCTTCAAATCTAAGTATGGGTCTTGCATGAAAACATTTATAATGAATTTATAATAGTATTTATAATGTTATTTGATTATTTTAAGGTTAAAAATTCAATTATATCATGTTAAAGCTTTTATTCAAATGTTGGCTTAAGAAATGGGTTAAATGAGCATGTTTGTGTAAAGAATGAGCTTTAGTTTCTTATTGTTGTTATTGTTGTTTAGCTACTGACACAGGGGATTTATTATGTTGAAATATTGAGTAAAATATTATAGGTTATGCAATCTTGGATTGAAGGGTATGTTGGTTATGTTGGTTAGCTTTTATTTTTGAAATGCTCTTGAGTGGTATGGTCCACCTTCTTGGTGGCCGGTGTTTACTTTGATTGTTAAATGTAAATTTACTAGTTTATTGTGAATGAGGCCTATGGAGTTCATGTTTTATGTGAATTAAGCTTAAAGTATGCCTATTCCTCGTTTCAGTGTGACTTAATGAGCTATTATGTGAAATAGGCTAGAGAGTATGCTTAAATGACGATATTCTTGTTAAGTGTTTTATGAAGCTTATTATGAGAAGTATGTTAAGGATTATGTCTAAAGGACTTATATGATGGTGTAAAACATGTAAGATGTTTTATGTGATGAATGAAGGTCTAAGCATGTATAGAAGTTGAATAAGAATGAAGTGAAGCTTAAGTGCAAGGTGTTCTCACATGAACACACACACTTACACATGAATGAATGAATGAAACTAAGTTGAGTCCAAAAGGGGAGTTTTAGGGTGAACACTCTTCGTGAGTTGAGATAAAGTGTTTAGTAGCAGCCCCACTACATCCCATGAGCTTTAGAAGATAGGTTGGAGGATGAATACTCTTCTTGAGTTGAGATGTGGTGTTCACTAGTTATCCTTAACCTATTGTATTTAATGTTGAGAATATGTTGAAAGTTAGACTACATGCGTGAGATATGAAAAGAAGATGTGGATTACAATTCAATGAGCTTTGAGAATTGTTTAGTCCATTTTGTAGCTCTTGATTTGAGTACGCCTCGTTAGTAATAAATGAATTTACTTAGTAGCAATCTCCTTATCCCTTATTGCTCCCGCTAGGTGGGTAGTTTATTGGGAAAACCATATAAATCTAAGAAATGGAATCTCATTCTATCTAGCAGTAAGGTCCCTCATCCTGATTTTGGTTAATATCGGGATTTATGTCTAGCTCTCATGGTCTACGGTAAAGCTAACTCCCACAAAAGAAATGAACATGCTATGTATTCTAAACGAGTGTTCTACTTAGGGTAGGTAGTGGAAAGTGATGCTATTTATCCATTGCACTAGGTACGCAATAGGAAAGGGGAGTCTTGGTGAAACTTATTTGAGTTGAATGAACTAAGTCTTGTAAAAGTATGTACTACTTAGAAAAGGTGGTGGTATGGAACGTTATCTATCCATTTTAACAAGTAGGACCTTTTGAGGGGAAGACTTTGTTCCAAACCTTCTAAAAGAATGTGCTACAAAGGGTAGGTGGTGGTATGGGACGCCATCTACTCATTGCACTAAGTAGGTATTCTAAAAGGGAAGACTTTGGTGGTTTGTTGGGTGTCTTTTAATTTATTGCCATTGATTGAGGGGCTTGTTTTTCCCGAGTTGAGTAATCTAAAAGGAATAGTCTTGAGGATTTATTTGGTGTGCATGGAAGGAGGCACATGCATAATTCCTTCAGTCTTACCTTAGTGAGTCTTACAATAATCCTAAGGTAGGGAAACTCTTACAGAAAATGAGTTCACTTTCTCTTTCGTTTAACTTTGGAAGTTCACTCATTTAGAATAGGATAGTTCATTGTAATTGCTCAACTTGAATACATTGTAAATGCTTTATATGATTTATTGCAAATACTCAATTGGGTCCACTGTAAAGGCTTAATTAGTTCAATGTAAATGTTAGATTTGAGATCACTGCAAGTTTTGGAAGTTACTGTAAATGATCTCTTTTGTTTAAAATTATGGAAACTCTTATATAAGTGTTAATGATTGCTCCTATGATGTTTTGCTTCTAAATTCATGAATGTTTCACTTAGTTGGCATGAAATGTTATTTTACTAAAATGTCCCTTTTCGCATATTTTTGCATATGCCATACTTAATACATTATTTGTACTAACCCCATCCTTTTCTATAATATATGTATAGGTTGGAATCATTTTAAAGGTTTTAGTCTAGAAGGTGAAGCTTGGGAAATTTCCTCTAAAGATAAAGTGTGTACTCATTTATTCGAGGGCATATTTCCTATCTTCTTAGTTTCTTTATGTTAAGACTCATTATGTATTTCATTTCTATGTAAAAAGCCTTGTCCCTAAGTTATTTATGTCGTGTCTTTAAGTTTGGCTTGTGAAGATAAGGTTTCTTAAGCATTTAAGAAAGTTTTCCTTTTTATTAAATTATTCGTATAAAGTTTTAATTTCGCACTACTTTTCATGTCTTATGTAATGAATGATAGTTCAATGGCTTGTACAAGACCCCAATGGGTAAAGTACGCCCGGCCATGAAACAAGGGTTTCTCCTAACTTTTAGGGGGCACTTTCGGGTGGTGACAGACTTGGTATGCGAGCATGAGCTTTTGGGAAATAGTTTAAGGTCTAAAAATTTCACAAGCCAAGTCTAGTAGTATCTTGGTCATTGGTGTGAGTCGCGACTTATCCATGGACAAGTGGCTATAGGATGATAATGTTTAACATTCGTTATTACTCTTGAATCGTACCATTGAACTCAACACCATAAGGCCTCTATTTCTCTTATGTTCCCTTGTCCAATAGTCTTCTAGGTGTGATTGCTTGGAAGGGGAGATGTTTCTAAGTTTGAGGGATAGAAAAGGTGAGTTTTGACGTTATGGTAGTTTTGTGGATAAAAGAGTAGATGTGAAGGTAAGTTTTGAAATTTTTGATGTGATGCCATTTATGTCTAGGTGTAAATAATGAGGGTGGGAGAGTTTTGATGAGAAACTTTATGGTGATGTAGTTCTAAGCATAGTAAGAGTTATATGATTGAATAAAGTGCTCTTTGGAATAAATGAGTTATCTTGTGATCATGTTCAATGATGGTAGATATGCTTTAAAGTGTGATTTGAGGAAAAGTTGAGAGAACGTGGATATTTATTAGAAGTTGAAGGCAATTCCCTTGTGTGACTAGCGTTTCATAGTTGTTGTTGTGATTGGTAGATGTTGTGGTGTAGGCTTTCACTAAGGAGGAAATGTGGTATAATATTCAGTGGGGAAGTTTTGTTCCATTAAATTGAGTTAAGTGATGCCTAAGAGTTGAATGAAGTAATTTTTAAGAGAGTTTGTCTTAGGATAGAATCCTAAGAGGAAAGTGTTATGCTTAACTTGTAAGGTTGATGTTTAATCTTGATGTGCATCAGTTGAGGGTAGTGTGAGTTCTTACCTTGTGAAAGTAAAAATGGTTTTTTGGAGTATGATACCTTGAAGATGGCTTTACCCTAAGTGGGGGAGAGTGAGTTGAGTAGAATGGCATGTAATGTACTTAGTCCAAGAGAATCCTCAAGGGTCACTAAGTGGGAGTGGTAGCATGGGATGCTACTCTCACATTGAACTTAGTGAAGCCTACCAAGTCTCATTAGAGTAAGTTAGTGTGGTATGGTCCCTCATGTTGTCATGTCATTTTGATAAAGTTGCTTTGAAGGTGCATTATGAAATTTTGAAGCATGTGAAATTGTTGTTTTTGAATTCATTGTATGAAAGTTTCCAAATTTTTTTTTTGTGAAAATTGCATTTTTTATGAATTAAATGGTGGTCAATGTGTTTAAAGATGAGTTTATGTGACTTTGTAGTTCATATTGATCTGTTATCTTGTCATGAATTTCTCAAAGAATGGGAATTTTTTGAAATTTGAACAATGGTTTTGTCATGACACAGTAATGTTTCACTATAATAATTTTGCATTTTGAGGAAAATTTGTTTTGTCTTGATCGAAGTTTCAATCTGTTCAAAAGTGTTGTATATGAGCAAGTTTAATGTTGGAGAAGGTAGTTCCTCCATAAAAGAATGTTAAGAGTGAGTTCTGAAGTTTTGCTAAAGGTGTTTGTGTTGCAAGCGTGAAATGCTCCTTGCTAGTTGATGCAATGATTTTGAGTTTTTGAGCCTTGATTGAAATGTGTTATGTGATATTATATGAGTCCTTGTTGTTCTTAAAGTTTTAGTGTCGTTCGAGAACGAATGTTATTTCAAGTGGGAGAGAATGTAATGCCTCAAAATGAACTAAGGTGAACTACAACCTAATGAGTGTTTCTTGAGTTAATTTGAAGTCAAAATGAGTTACTATATTGTTCTTCGGCAGTGTGTGAAAGAGGTCAAACGGCCAAGAAAGTCCATGACGTTCAGAAGGTGTACCTTAGAAGGTGTTCTTGCGTTTTGTCGTGATTGGGTGAGTTTTACGTGTTCGTTTACCTTGAAACTTTCTTGAGAAGTTCCTAAGACCTAGATAACTTAGTTTAGGGGTTTAACAACCGGGCACGACCCCACCAAGGACCTACAAGGGTCCCTAGATTAAGGGCCCAAGACTTGGAGTAAACTGTCAAAAAGCAGTGCCCATTGACGAGCCAATCGACGGCCAGGTTACCAGGCAACGACCCGTCAACGTGGTCCATCGATTGGGGAATTAACACATGAAAATTTGAGATATGCAGTCCCAAACAACGATACCCCATTGACGGGGGAGTTGGTTGACAAATGGCACGTCGTTTGAGGGTCATGGAGGCTGCCTGCAAAAGCTATTAAGTGGCTGCTTTGGCTTGGGGTGTTTGGTAAATTCACCCCAAGTATTTTAAGGACCTTGGACATTTATTTTAGGGTTATTTAGATATATTAAAGATTTCTAAACCCTAAGACCCAATTTTTAGACCCCTCTTCCTAAAACCCAAAACCCTCTCTCAAGTCTCCATGGAAACTAGAAGTCAAGAAATGCTAGGAGGTCTGTTCATGGTTGTTATATTCATAAAAAATAATTATTATTTCTTCAATGTGAGGTATGGTATCCATCCTTGAAATCTCTTTCATTCAAGGATCCCCTTCAAACTAATTTTTAAAATGGGTTTTCAACCCTAGTTTCTACTTATCTTACATCTAAGCCAGGGCTTTGCATGAAAACGTTTATAATGAATTAATATGGTATTTATACTGTTTATTTGATGATTTTAAGGTTAAAAAATATAATTAAAATCATGTTAAATCTTTTATTCATTGTTGGCTTAAGAAATGGGTTAATGAGCTTGTTTGTTAAAGAATGAGCTTTGGTTTCAAAGAAGAAAAGAAGTATTGTTTGTTTGTGTTTAGGTACTTTCAAACAGGGCTTTTATTTTGATGAAATATAGCGTCAAATGTTTATAGGTGATGACGAATTTAATAAAGGGGTAAAGTTGGTTATGTTGTTTAATTTATGTTTTTTTGAATACTCTGTATTTAGTGGTATTTCCAGTTTCTTGGTGGCGGTGTTTACTTGAATTATATGAATGTAAAGTTTCTAATTTATTGTGAATGAGGCGATGATGGATTGTTATGTAAAGTAAGACTAAAATTATGCTATTCTTGTTAAATGTGCCTTATGAAGCTACTATTCTAAATAGGCTAGAGAGTATGCTTAAATGAAAATATTCTTGTTAAGTATTGATGAAGCTTGTTATGAGAAGTATGTTAAAGATTATGTATGAAGGATTTATATGATTGTGTGAAGCATCTAAGATGTGTGATGTGATGAATAAAGGTCTAAGTATGTATAGAAGTTAAATAAGAATGAAGTGAAACTTATGTGTAAGTTTTTGTCACATGAACACACACATTCACACTTGAATGAATTAATGAAGCTAAGTTAAGTCCCAAAGGGAAGTTTTTGGGTGAACACTCCTTCGTGAGTTTGAGATACGTCCTTATTACAACCCCGCTACTCCCCCCTTTGAACCTTCTAAGATAGGTTGGAGGATCAATGACCTTTGTGAGTTGACATGTGGTGTTCACTAGTTATCCTTAACCTATAGTCTTTAATATTGATAATCTGTGGGAAGTTATGCCTAACACCGAGAGGATATGAAGGAGAGGTGGATTACACTTTGTGAGTTGATATGTTGTGTTCCAATATACATCTGGAGATGAGTACTCCTTGTTAGTAGACAATGAGTTACATAGTAGCAATGTCCTTATTCCTTAACTATGCGCCCTCACAGTTGTAGCTATTGGGAAAGCCATGTAAATGCTAAGAAAATGACCTCATTCTAGGCAAGTGAGGATCCCTCATTCGATAGGGGTGAATATCTGCATTCTATGTCTAGCTCTCATGGTCTATGGTAGTTAAGCTAACTCCCACAAAAGAAATGAACGTGATAAGTCTTCTAATGGAGTGTTCTACTTAGGGTAGGGAGTGGAATGCGACACTATTTATCCATTGCACTAGATAGGCAATCCAAAAGGGAGTCTTGGTGAGACTTATTAGAATTGAATGACATAAGTCTTCTAAAAGAACGTACCACATAGGGTAGGTGGTGGTATGGGTCGCTATCATTGCACTACGTAGGATCTTCTTAAAGAGAAGACTTGGTGCCAAGTGTTCTAAAAGAATGTGCTTATTAGGGTAGGTGGTGGTAAGAGACGCCATCTACTCATTGCACTAAGTAGGCATTCCTAAAGGGAAGACTTTGTGTTTTGTTGGGTGTCTTTTAATGTCTTGCCATTGATTGAGGGTTTTTTCTCTCCTGAGTTGACTAAGACAAAAAGGGTAGTCTTGTGGATTGCTTTGGTTGTTATTGAAGTGTAACAACCCGAAAATAACTGTGCTAAGTAATGCCTAAGCGTACGTAGAATTACTTGCGTAGACCAGGTTCACACAACATGATGCGTGTGGAACCAAACCTCAGAAGCTTTGCACCAGCCAAGCCAACCAACTTGATGAGTTAGTTGAGCTAGGAAAGGTTGGGTATAACCATGTAGGGAACCTGAATTTAAGAGATTCACCCGGATGAGTTTTAATTGGACTTGAAAGGGGTAGTCTTAGGTTTGGAGGGTCTAAGGGTAAAATGTTCTTTTCCAGGATAATGGTAGTGTTGTAATTTTTCTAACTATTTATTTAATTAAATAATTAATATAAGGAGTTTGTAGGGTTGACCCGAATTGACTCATTTTCTCGAGAAAGGCTTCACCCGGGTTAGTACCTTGGTGGAAGCAATATTTAAGTTGAATTAGTTGGTATTTAATTATTTGATTTAAGTAAGGTCATTTTAGTCTCGTCACTTAAGCCTTAGAAAATAAGATTTTTATTTAAAATAACAAAGAGTCCTAGTTTGACTAATTCCTTATCTAAAACTCCTACTCCTAAGCTTACTATAACATCTCTCCACACTCCTTCTCAAAATTATCCACTCTCATTCTCAGGCTTCATTATCAGTAAAAGAGCGAAATCAAAAGTTCATCACTCTTGAACGCTAAAACTAAAAAGAAAAACTAAACTAAAAATTAAAAGCAAAAACATTGTTCTTGACGGGTGATGCTTGAAGTTTGGTGGTAAGGCTTTTGCATCTTGGGCGTTGACAATCCATTGGAGAAGGTTTGGAGGAGTTTTATCGACAAAAGGTATGTGTTTTCTTCCTCTTGGTCCCTTTCCCAAGAGACCCCTAAGATTTAGTCAACTCTAATTCGAAAACTAGGCACGTTTCCCTATTACATGTCCTTGTCACTAGCTCCCATCGATTGTACTAGGTTTGGTATGTTTTCTGGTAGAAATTAGGGATGTAATTTGTTTTCGTGATGATTATGTTCATGTATGTATGTTCGGATTTATGTGACTGATAATTATGTCTTTCCGAAGTTATGTGATAAATTATGTGTGTGCATTGCGTAGGCCGTAGCTCGTGTCACAAATTGAAGTGTGAAAAATTAATGTTGAATCCTTGTATTTTATGTACAAATGCTTGTAAAAATTGTGATGTTCATATGAGTTGTGATGTTGTTAAATTATGTGAAAACTCTTGACTAAATGTAACCACAAAAATGCACCTAAAATGTACGAAATGCTCTTCGAATTTTTCATCCAATCTAACGTGTAAAGTGTGGAGAAATTGGACTGGAAAACGTAATCAAATTTCCTGATTGATTTGGTTCGGCTATGTAACTAGAGGAACTGGATTTTAAAAATCATTTTTAAATATGTGAGGTCATAAAGGATTGAACTCGAGACCTCACTATATGTAGGCTGCTGAAAAATTTAATATTTAATGTGAGGTGAGGGGGATTCGAAATGGGGTATGGCTGGGTAAAAAAACTAAAGAAAAAGGGAAATAAAATAAAATGGGGAGTGTGGGGATCGAACCCACAACCCCTCGGATAGGATAGTTGAGAGAAGTAGGAGAAATTAAAGAAAATCAAAATGAGGTTGTGGGGGATTGATCCCACATCCTCTTGATCTCAAATGAAAATAGAGAGGAAATAAAATAAAGAAAAAACGAAGTGTGGGCATTGGGGAATGACCTCGGGTCCCCAAGACGAAAATGTAACAAAAAAAAATTAAATATGAGACTAAGTGTTGCTCAAGAGATTCGGAATCAGGTTCCCTTGCCTAATTCCGTATTGATACATAAGTCATTAGATTATTTAATGAATGTTGCTTATGGGAATCAAAATTGAGACCTTGGCATATTAACAAGATGCATAAGTCTTGTAATGGAGTGTTCTACTTAGGGTAGGGAGTGGAATGCGACACTATTTATCCATTGCACTAGATAGGCAATCCAAAAGGGAGTCTTGGTGAGACTTATTAGAATTGAATGACATAAGTCTTCTAAAAGAACGTACTACATAGGGTAGGTGGTGGTATGGGACGCTATCATTGCACTAAGTAGGATCTTCTTAAAGAGAAGACTTGGTGCCAAGTGTTCTAAAAGAATGTGCTTATTAGGGTAGGTGGTGGTAAGAGATGTCATCTACTCATTGCACTAAGTAGGCATTCCTAAAGGGAAGACTTTGTGTTTTGTTGGGTGTCTTTTAATGTCTTGCCATTTATTGAGGGTATTTTCTCTCCTGAGTTGACTAAGACAAAAAGGGTAGTCTTGTGGATTGCTTTGGTTGTTATTGAAGTGTAACAACCCGAAAATGACTGTGCTAAGTAATGCCTAAGCGTACGTAGAATTTCTTGCGTAGACCAGGTTCACACAACATGATGCGCATGGAACCAAACCTCAGAAGCTTTGCACCAGCCAAGACAACCAACTTGATGAGTTAGTTGAGCTAGGAAAGGTTGGGTATAACCATGTAGGGAATCTGAATTTAAGAGATTCACCCGGATGAGTTTTAATTGGACTTGAAAGGGGTAATCTTAGGTTTGGAGGGTCTAAGGGCAAAATGTTCTTTTCCAGGCTAACGGTAGTGTTGTAATTTTTCTAACTATTTATTTAATTAATTAATTAATATAAGGAGTTTGTAGGGTTGACCCGAATTGACTCATTTTCTCGAGAAAGGCTTCACCCGGGTTCGTACCTTGGTGGAAGCAATATTTAAGTTGAATTAGTTGGTATTTAATTATTTGATTTAAGTAAGGTCATTTTAGTCTCGTCACTTAAGCCTTAGAAAATCAGATTTTTATTTAAAATAACAAAGAGTCCTAGTTTGACTAAGTCCTTATCTAAAACTCCTACTCCTAAGCTTACTATAACATCTCTCCACTCTCCTTCTCAAAATTCTCCACTCTCATTCTCAGGCTTCATTATCAGTAAAAGAGCGAAATCAAAAGTTCATCACTCTTGAAGAACATGAACGCTAAAACTAAAAAGAAAAACTAAACTAAAAATTAAAAGAAAAAACATTGTTCTTGACGGGTGATGCTTGAAGTTTGGTGGTAAGGCGTTTGCATCGTGGGCGTTGACAATCCATTGGAGAAGGTTTGGAGGGTTTTTATCGACAAAAGGTATGTGTTTTCTTCCTCTTGGTCCCTTTCCCAAGAGACCCCTAAGATTTAGTCAACTCTAATTCGAAAACTAGGCACGTTTCCCTATTACATGTCCTTGTCACTAACTCCCATCGATTGTACTAGGTTTGGTATGTTTTCTAGTAGAAATTAGGGATGTAATTTGTTTTCGTGATGATTATGTTCATGTATGTATGTTCGGATGTATGTGACTGATAATTATGTCTTTCCGAAGTTATGTGATAAATTATGTGTGTGCATTGCGTAGGCCGTAGCTCGTGTCACAAATTGAAGTGTGAAAAATTAATGTTGAATCCTTGTATTTTATGTACAAATGCTTGTAAAAATTGTGATGTTCATATGAGTTGTGATGTTGTTAAATTGTGTGAAAACTCTTGACTAAATGTAACCACAAAAATGCACCTAAAATGTACGAAATGCTCTTCGAATTTTTCATCCAATCTAACGTGTAAAGTGTGGAGAAATTGGACTGGAAAACGTAATCAAATTTCCTGATTGATTTGGTTCGGCTATGTAACTAGAGGAACTGGATTTTAAAAATCATTTTTAAATATGTGAGGTCATAAAGGATTGAACTCGAGACCTCACTATATGTCGGCTGCTGAAAAATTTAATATTTAATGTGAGGTGAGGGGGATTCGAAATGGGGTATGGCTGGGTAAAAAAACTAAAGAAAAAGGGAAATAAAATAAAATGGGGAGTGTGGGGATCGAACCCACAACCCCTCGGATAGTTGAGAGAAGTAGGAGAAATTAAAGAAAATCAAAATGAGGTTGTGGGGGATTGATCCCACATCCTCTTGATCTCAAATGAAAATAGAGAGGAAATAAAATAAAGAAAAAACGAAGTGTGGGCATTGGGGAATGACCTCGGGTCCCCAAGACGAAAATGTAACCAATAAAAATTAAATATGAGACTAAGTGTTGCTCAAGAGATTCGGAATCAGGTTCCCTTGCCTAATTCCGTATTGATACATAAGTCTTATTAGATTATTTAATGAATGTTGCTTATGGGAATCAAAATTGAGACCTTGGCATATTAACAAGATGCATAAGTCTTGTATCACATAATGTTGGGTAAGTATAAGTCACTTAGACGAATTATGAATAAAGACTCATGGCTTGTACGTATGGGATCATATGTCCAGCGTACTTTTAAAAATAAGTGAACTTAAAATGTATATGATCAAATGATGTAATCCCAAGAAGGTTAGGTAAGAGTGTGAAATACAACAAAAGGCCAAGTGCATTGGCATATGATGAGATGAACATTAACGTTATGGGGTGAGTAAATATGAAGATATAATATGCTAAAGTTAATGAATGTGGTGACAATATATAAGAGGCTAATATGAAAGACGAGATCAATCTCAAATGATCCTAATAAGTGTTACAAAAAATCGCACTCACCTATGAGAGTGTAAAACTAACAAGGAGACCTGTCTCTACGAAACACACTAATGAATGTATTGAGATTAATATACACTTATTACTAATGATTAGATGAGAAATCGTCTAATGATAAATGATGCACTCATTCTAGAAGCCAACTTCTATGATGTGTGAGATGAATGTAATGGAACAGTATACGAAGCACTGATGGGCTAGCTATGAATCACAATTCCTTCTTTCTTGAAGGAAGAGGTTCGTGTAAATCTCATGAGATGAGACTGTCCATTAAGGCGGGTATGGGTCTCTTTATATCTCCTAGTCTTTGAACCTATGCAGCTAATGTAGGGATCTTGTAGTGTTTAATTTCCTATATACACTACCATGTTTTGGGTTCACTTTCGTCGGTGAATCCACCTATTTTTGGTGTGTGGTAGAAAGTGGATTTAATGAATCTCACATGATCTATGTCGGTTAAAGTTAAAGTTCCCAAAGAAAGAATGAGGCTAGCCTCGTGAAATGCACACTATGAAATGAATGATACCTAAGGTGTTTGGATAGAATAATAAAGAGGTGAACTAGACTAAAGTAATGACACTTGGTAATTCTTGGTTATTGCACAGTGAACCCAAATGGAGTCATAAACAACATCCTAGTTATATATATAAATGAAAAAAATGAAGAACGTATGAATGAATGAAGCAGATTCTCTGTTTGCTAAAGAAGGATCCCTAATTGAGGTCCCATATGTTGAGCCCTCATTTGGGAAATCCTAATGTTAAGTCCGTCATTCAATGGTCTCACTGCATACGAACCAATGATATATGACATATGTATGTGCTTAATGATGTGTTATGTGATTTGTGCAATATGAAAAGAATAATAATGCATGTTACTATCATAGCAAGATTTTCCTAATCCGATTTGGCAAGTCCAACTGACTTGGCTTTCCATAACTCATATCATTAGAAGAGAGCTTTTCTTAATCATCCATGTTCTTGGTGTGTAATTTCATACACCCATACTTACTAAAAGTGTGTACTAATCCCATAAACCCCTTTACTTTTAGGTGAGATGCAGGTGGACGCTAGAGCTTACAATACTACGATGAAGCTATTCGTACATGGAGTATTCATCAAGACTTGGTACGCCCTCATGCTTTCGAGGATGCATATCTCTTATATTCTAGCTTAGGCGTAGGCATGAGCTAGTGGAGGGTGTTCCACTAGCATTTCTTTCTTACTTATTTTTCAGACGACATATTGGTGCAATTTTGACAACTTTATATTTATGCAGTTATGAACTATTTCCTTCATTTGGATATCTTATTATTAGATGGATGTTGTGAACTAATGTTAAATAATGCAATTCTTACTATTAAGTCTATGTACGCTTTAAAGAAAATAAAAGTTTAAAATTTTCCACTAAAATTAACCTATATGATGCAAAAATGACGTATGTAGACTTGTCTTTGACTTTTGAGAGGTCAACGTCACCGGTTTTGACTAGGGTCTAGACCTCGGTTGTGACAAACTTGGTATCATGGAATTAGGTTTACTTCCAAGGATAATAATGTTCACATCAACCACACCGGGTAGTTTCTAAGTTATGGTAGTGAAGTGCACCGCTATCATGAATTAGAGACTGCATGATGCGTAGGAAAACTTCCATTCTTCTGATGTAATCGTGCTTTCCTTAATGACTCATTTCTTGGTGTTATGAGCATTTCTAACACCAATTATTATTTTTTCAGAAAATGAACACAAGGGGGAACACTGGTCACGGAAGAGTAGGAGCAGCTGTTGGGGGCAACAAACTTCCACCCTAGGCTCTAGCTGCAGGAGTGTCCATGCAAGTTAACCCAACTGGGTTTACTGATGCTGAGGTGCGGAAAACTTTGGGATAGATGGCTCAAGCCATCACTGTGAAGGATCAGGCTATGATGGCCCTAGGAAAAAATAGGAGGTTCAGGAGGAGAACCCACCAGTCTACAACATGGCGAACTAGTTGCGAGATTTTGTGAGGATGAATCCTCCAATCTTTAAAGGATCTAAGGTTGCAGAGGATCCTCAGGAGTTCATGGAGCAGGTCCAAAAGATTCTGGTGGATATGGGGACCACGAAGATTGAGAAAGTTGAGTTGGCCTCATACGAACTGAAGGATATTCCACAGGCTTGGTGCATGATTAGGAAGGACAGCACGACGTTGGGAGGAGGTCCGATCACATGGGGGCGGTTTAAGACAACCTTTCTATTGAGGTTCTTCCCCAGAGAGATGAGAGAGGCTAACGTTGAGGAGTTAATCAACCTTAAGTAGCTCTTGATGACTATAAGGGAGTATTCCCTTGAATTCGTTAAATTGTCGAGGTATGCAACTTCTCTTATGTTAAACAACAAGGATGAGATGAGTAAGTTCCTTAAAGGTATCTAAAAGGAATTGAGGAGGAGTGTCGAGTTGTGATGCTTTATGATAGCATGGACTTTTCCAAGATAATGGTGCATTTCCAGCAGGTTGAGGACAGCAGGAATAAGATGAGAGTCCGTGAGGTTAGGAGGCCTAACCCTTCTAACAATACAGGTTCCAGCACGGGTGGTGACAAGAGCACTTTTGGAGATCGTGATCAGCCAAGATGTATGAAGGGGCATCAGAGTTCAGGGAACTCTAACTCATAGAGGAGTGTAGTACCCAGAGGAGGCAGGCTCGAGCCCAAGAAGGAAATGGAGGTGATGTGCAGCATCCCAGAAAGGGATGTGGCAAGTGCGGACGTATGCACGGTGTAGTGTGCATACTAGGAACAGATGTCTGCTTCTATTGTGGAAAGAGAGGACACATGGTCATGGACTTTCCACAGAATAGGGGTCAGGCTGGAGGTAATGCTCATCTTAGGCCTAATCACCAGAATGCTACCATAGTTTACCCTCCTAAGAGGAGCATATTCTACGCCATGAAGGGCAAGGAGGAGAAGGAGAAGTTTGCTGATGTTGTAACAGGTATGCCGCAAGACTTTTCAACCTCTATGTATGCTTTAATTGATCTAGGGTCTACGCTTTCTTTTGTGACTCCCTTGCTTGCTCTTACTTTTGAAACACTAGCTGAGGTTTTGCATGATTATCGAAGTTTGTACTCCCGTAGGAGAAAATTTAAGAGCTTATAGGGTTCATAAAGACTGCCCGATAGTAGTATGTTGTAAGACTATGTGGGCAGACCTTGTTGAGTTACCCATGAAAGACTTTGATATTATACTTGGTATGGACTGGTTCTATAAATGTTATGCCTTTATGGATGGTGGTAGTAGGGTTGGGAGATTTTGTTTCCCTAATGAAGTAGAGCTGGTCTGGGAAGGGTACAATTTGAGTCATTCGGGTCCCCTGATTTTGAATCTAAAATCTAATAAAATGATGTCCAAGGGATTGTTATGCCATCTTGTGAGTGCCAATATTCTAGATCATGACATTTCTTCCATAGAGTATGTGCGTGTTGTGAATGAGTTCCAAGATGTTTTCCACGATGATTTGCCTGGATTCTCCCCCTCTCGAGAGATTGATTTTGGTATCGACCTAGATCTCGATACCAAACCGATTTCAATTCCTCCCTACAGAATGGCTCCAGCTGAACTCAAAGAGTTGAAGCTGTAGTTAAAATATCTTACTAATAAGGGCTTCATCCTTCCGAGCATATCCCCCTTGGGCACTACAGTGTTGTTTGTGAAAAAGAAGGATGGAACCCTTAGGATGTGTATCGATTATCGGCAGCTCAACAAATTCACCATAAAGAACAAGTATCCACTTCCCAGAATAGATGACTTATTCGATCAACTCCAATGTTCTTGTTTCTTCTCGAAGATTTATCTCCAATACGGGTATCATCAACTTAGGTTTAGGGATGACGAAATCCCAAAGACAACCTTTCTACCCGTTATGGTAATTTTGAGTTCCTAGTCATGTCATTTGGTCTCACTAATGTCCCAGCTTTATTTATGGACATCATGAATTGAGTCTTCTGGGAATACCTTGATTATTTTGTCATAGTATTCATTGATGACATCCTCATCTACTATAAGACCAAGGAAGAGCATGAACAACATAGCCTAACCTTGTAGGTAGTTAGACAACATACGTTATATGCCAAATTCAGCAATTGTGAATTCTGGTTTAGATTAGTGACCTTCCTGGGTCATGTTGTGTCCAATCAGAGTGAGGAGGTGGACCCCATGAAGACCGAGGCTATTAAGAACTGGCCAAGACCTCTTAATCCCACGATATTTGTAGCTTTCTAGGATTGACTAGTTACTACCGCAGGTTCGTGGAGGGTTTTTCTTCCATTTCTTCCCCACTGAAAGGTTTGACTAAGAAGAAGGCCAAGTTCGAATGGGCAAGGACTTGTGATAAGAGTTTCCACAAGCTCATGGATAGAGTCACTACTGCCCCAATTCTTATGTTGCCTAAATGAGGTGATAATTACACTATTTATTGTGATGCATCTAATAGGGTTGGTTTGGGTTGTGTTCTTATGTAGGGTGGCAAGGTCGTAGCCTATGCGTCCAGGCAACTCAAGGTTTATGAGAAGAATTATCTCAATCATGACCTGGAGTTGGAAGCTGTGGTATTTGCATTGTAGTTATGGAGGCACTACTTGTACGGGGGCGTAGTGGATGTGTTCACATACCACAAAAGTCTACAGTACGTGTTCACACAGAGGGAGTTGAATCTACGTCAGCACATATGGTTGGAGCTGCTGAAAGACTATGACATGAGTGTTCAGTACATCAAGGGAAGGAAAATGTTTTCGCTTATGCTTTGTGAAGGATGAGCATGGGGAGTACAGCCCACATTGATGATGGTAAGAAAGAGTTGGTGAAGGATGTACACAGACTGGCTAGACTGGGTGTGCGTTTGATGGATTCTACTAGTGGGGGTGTTTCAGTTCATCCTAGTTCTGAGTCATCCTTGGTAGTTGAAGCCAAGAAGTGTCAACATCTGGATCCAGTGTTGATAGAGTTGAAGGACTCAATTCTAATAAATATGAATGAGTCCTTTGCTTTGAGAGTTCACGACATACTTAGGTACCAGGATAGGCTGTGTGTACCAGACGTGGAATATTTACGGACCAATATTGTTGCGGAGGCCCATTGTTCTAGGTATTCGATACATCCAGGTTCAACCAAGATGTATCATGACCTCAAGCAAATCTACTGATGGGATGGAATGAAAAAATACGTTGCTCAGTATGTGGACAGGTGTCCTAATTGTCAGCAGGTTAAGGCGGAGCACCATAAGCTTGGTGGTCTCACTCAGATGATTGAGGTTCTGACCTGGAAGTGGGAGGCCATTAACATGTACTTCGTGGTTGGTCTTCCAAAGATTAGGAGACAACATGACTCCATATTGGTTATTGCGGACAGGACGACTAAGCCTGCCCATTTTATCCCTATGAAGTCTACTTACAGGACCGAGGATTATGCGAGAATCTACATTAATGAGATTGTGAGGTTGCATGGGATTCCTTTTTCTATCATTTCGGATAGAGGAGCTTAGTTCACTTCACATTTCTAAAGATCCTTCAAGAAGAGCTTAGTCACGTAGGTAAAGCTCAGTACTACTTTCCATCCTCCGATAGATGGGCAAGTGAAGAACACCATTTAGAAATTGGAGGACATTTTTAGGGCGTGTGTGATAGACTTCAAAGGTAGTTGGTACGAACATCTGACATCGATAGATTTTTCGTATAATAACAACTATCACTCTATCATTGGGATGGCACCGTTTGAGGCACTGTATGGTAGGAGGTGTAGTTCTCCAGTTGGGTGGTTCGATGTTGGAGAGTCATCCATTTTGGGTCCAGAGATCACTCACGAGGCATGAGAGAAGGTCAGGGTGATTAGTGACAGGTTGCTACTTCTTACAGTCGGTAAAAGTCTTATGAAGATAACAGGAAGCGGCTCTTAGAGTGCTGATATTGGTTACCAGGTCAACTTGAAGATATAACCCATGAAGGGGGTGATGAGGTTTGGCAGGATGGGGAAGTTGAGTCCGAAGTACATTGGGCCATACGAGATTTTACAGCTTGCAGTTGCAGGTGGACGCTAGAGGATAGAAGACTACGCTGAAGCTATTCGGACGTGGATCATTCATCTGAACTTGGTAGGACCTCATGCTTTTGAGGATTCTTATCTCTTATATTCTAGCTTAGGCATAGGCGTGAGCTACTGGAGAGTTTTCCACTAGCGTTTCTTTTCTACTTATTTTTCAGAAGTCGTATTGGTGCCATTTTGGAAACTTTATATTAATGCAGTTATCAACTATTTCCTTCATTTGAATATCTTATTATTAGATGGTTGTTGTGAACTGATATGATATAATGCAATTCTTACAATGAAATCTATGTATGCTTCAAAGTGAACAAAACATTTGAATTTTCCACTAAAATTAATTTATATGATGCAACAATAACGTATGTAGGCTTGTATGCGACCACTGAGAGGTCAACAACGTCGGTTTTTACTAGGGTCTAGACTATGGTCGTGACATGAAGGAGGTATATACATAATTTCTTCATGTCATACCTTAGTGAGTCTTAGGATAATCCTGAGGTAGGGAAACTCTTAAGGAAAATGAATTCACTTTCTCTTTCGCTTGGTCTTTGGCGTTCACTCATTTAGAATAGGATAGTTCTTTGTAATTGCTCAAGTTTAATACATTGTGAATGCTTAAAATGATTTATTTCAAATTCTCAAATGTTTTCACTGTAAAGACTTAATTAGTTCACTATAAATGTTAGATTTGATTTAACTGTAAGTTTTGAATGTTACTCTAAATGGTCTATTTGTGTATAAAATTATGGAAACTCTTATCTAAGTTTTAAATGATGGTTCTTATGATGTTTTGCTTATAAATTCACGAATGTTTCACTTAATTTGCATGAAATGGTATTTTACTAAAATGTCCCTTTTCACATGTTTCCGAATATGAAATACTTAGTACGTTATTTGTACTAACCCCATACTTTTCTTACTAAAAGTATAGGTTGGAAGCATTTTGAAGTTTGAAGTCTAGAAAATGAAGCTTGGGAAAGTTCCTCTCACGATAAAGTATGTCCTCATTTCATCGAGGGCATAATTCCTATCTTCTTAGTTTCTTTATGTTAAGACTTACTATGTACTTCATTTCAATGTAAAGAGTCGTGTTCCTAACATATTTATGTCGTGTCTCTAAGTTTGGCTTGTGAGAATAAGATTTCTCAAGCATTTAAAAATGATTTCCTTTTTATTAAATTATTTGTAAAAGGTTTTAATCCGCACTACTTTTCATGTCTTAAGTAATGAATGCTAGTTGAAGAGCTTGTACAAGACCCCAAAGTGTCAAGTAAGTCCGGCCACGAAATGAGTGTTTTACCTAACTTCTAGGGGGTACTTTCGGGTCGTAATAGCATAACTCATTAATATTACCAAGAACCAATTACTTTAAATCCATCAATGATGGATCAAAGTGAGTAGAAAACTTGAAGAATTTTTCTTCTTCTTCAAGCTCCAATGCTCTTCAATGGAGGTTGGGTAGAGGAAGAATGTTGAGAGAAGTGAGAGTAATTTGGATTTAAAATTTGGGAAATTTATTTATGGGGGTAAATGTGGTATAAAACGGACTTAAACTCAATATATACCCCTCCCCTAAAATTTCTAAAAAGACCCCTCACTTATTTAGTCATTTTTGTGAAGTCAAACTTGACTTCAAATTTTAGATTTTTTTGTCAGGGAACAAGTCCGCGTCACGGAGCTGTTCCCACAAGATTTACGAAATTAAAATTTTGAAACAGTAGAGTCTGCGCACGTCCACGACATGGAACAAAACTTTGGCCTAAGGTGAGCCTATTCCATCACACGGACTTGTTTCTTCCATGCACAATTGCTTGCTACCTTTGGGCAGCTTGTTGGCCAATGGTTCGGTCCTCCTCAAAGGACCCCTAAGGTGGTTTTTTGGGGGTCGCACCTGTATGTTTTGATCCTAAAACATTAATTTACCTATTTAAAGTATTTTTACAATTTTAGACTTCATACAACAATCCCAAACCTTCACAATACCCAAGGATCTCTACTTGTTCAATTTCACTAGTTTTCGGATGTCATGTTCGTCCCTTAATGTTTAGGCTATAATACTTCTAAATAAAGTTTATTTCATCTGTCTAGGTATATAAATATAATTTTAATTATTATTTACTGTGTGAGACTCTAGCCTAGGTCATTGAATATTTGAGGTACAACAATATACATCCCCCCTTGAGGAACATTCGTCCTCGAATGACACTTTAACATAATTCTATGGAATTTATTCAAACTCATGCTCTGATACAATGTTTGTCATTACAAGATAGGACCCCCTAGTCGTAAACAACGTCTTTGTCCTCCTACAGGAAGTAAACAAGCCCTTAGCATACATCATCGCATAATAGATACAATTAAAAATGGAAAAAATAAAACTTTTCATTCGAAGTTCAACTTCACTTCAATATATCTAAATAGAATCTATAATTGTCTCACATGACCATCTAAACACAAGTGTAAGAGAAATGGGACTTATCCCTTACATCATTATAATACGTCTTATACAAAGAATTACAAAAAAGTATTTAAATAAGGAAATATGAAACTAGAGTCAATCATCTACACCCTCAGACTTGCCGACTAACCAACTTGGGTATATCAATCCAAGCTCTTCAAGAAAGGACTAGAAACTCTTCAATTGCCTGAACATATACTTGTATAGAAAATAGAAAAGATATGTGTTAGTAAAAACCACAATTACTAAGTATGGATAGATTCAAGTAAAACCTTTGATAACTTGCACAAATGGGAATTTTAGTATAAACATGTTAAGTTCACTTTAAAAGCCTTTATGAACATTCCAAGAACATATAGAAATCAACGCCACAACAACAATGAGACATATTCATATTAATATTCAAGAGTAACATCATATTAAATCCATAATCTAAATTTCTTGTTTAGAGTCTATTTCATCACTATATCACAAGACCTTACTAATAACCCCAATCCAAGTCCAGTAGTGCAATGTGTGTGTGAATCCCCATAATCTCACATAAAACCAAGTAACTACCAAAGATACCATAAACATTGCCTTTACCTCATATAATATCATAATAAGTGTAGTCAACATCATCCATAACTATTAAGACAAACATCATGTATATCAAGTGAAACCAGCATCATCTAAGACCAACATTATAGATTTCATTCATAACATATGTGCATAAAGAACCCACCCTAGAATTCCCCACAAAGTCCACATGTGCAATGCATATGTAAAGTCTCATACCCTTACCTACACTAAGTAACACCTTTCAAGTAATCCTAGTTACTCTTCATCTTCTTACTTTCATTCAATCATTTTAATTTTGGGAAACTTTGCCATAACCGACGTTAGACCATGTGATCTAAACATGGAATCTGGTGTCAACCCTTCACACCAAAAAGATTGGTGTCCTACTTGCCAAGGTAGGGAATATACATTATAATAGCATTTAGGTGGATCCGCTAGCTAGCATTCCTATACGGGAGTATAGTTAAGTAACTAAATCTTTATTAAGGTATTAACGATGAGGGTATTAACGATGGCCTCCATTAAACTCATTCAAGAATTAATCTCAAATCAATGATATGTACCTATTAAATTGTTTGTCATCTCATACAATAGTCAATTAAGCAAGATCATAAATCAACATAATCCAAGAGTTACGGTTGAGAGAAGATGGACATTCATGGGTTCTTAAATATTTAGATCAAAACCCAAAAAATACATGATATAAGGCAGTCCATTTAGTAATAGTATAGTTAACTCCAATATTACAATTGATATACTCATCATATTCAAGCAATTCATCAAACAAGATCCAAGATTTATGAAATTTAGGGAAGAACATGGATCTAATGAAATCTCAATTTAGAATAATCAATTACCCATCATGATACACTTAAATAACCCTATGTAATCATAATTCATCACAATTGATCAACAATTTAGGTTTTAAAATAAGATCCATGTGTAGAGAAAACCATTTGATTTTTGGGGGATTTAAAATCATTTTTTAATGGACCTATTTGATTAAGGAATATCAACAGTTAAAGAATTCATTCCTTAATGAAGAATTTAGGGACGAATTTGAGTAGAAATCCTTGAGAATTGGTCTTCTTCTTCAAGCTCCAATGCTCAGCAATGGAGGTTGGGTAGAGAGTGAATTTAGAGACAATTGGAAGTAGTTTTGACTTCAATTTGGATATTTCATTTCAGTGGGTAAATGTTGTAAAAGACTAACTTAAAATCAATATATTCTCCTCCACTAAAATACCTAAAAGAACCCTCACTTTGTTAGATCTTTTTGTGAAGTCAAACTTGACTTCAATTTTAGATTTTTCATCGGAGAACAAGTCCGCGTGGGAGGATGTTCCCACAAGATTTCCAAAATTAAAATTTTAGATAGCATAGTAATCAAAATGTACACGATGTGCACAAATAGTTTGGCCTATGGTGAACCTATTCAGCGACACAGATTTGCTTTTGCCATGCCCAATTGCTTTATGCCTTTGGGCATCTTGTTGGCCAACGATTGTTTCCTTCTCAAGGACCCCTAGGGTTTTCCTTGGATGTCTAACCTAGACATTTTGAAGCTGAAAACATTATTTTACCTATTTAAAGTAATTTTTATAAGTTTACTTCATACAATACTTCCAATACCTTCACAACACCTACGGATATCCACTAGTTAAATTTCACTAGTGTCCGGACGTCATGGTTGTCCTTTGACTTTTAGAGTCTAATAATTCTAAATCAAGTTTGTTACATTATTATAGGTCTAGAAACATAAGTGTAAACATTATTCACTATGTGATACTCTAGATTAGGTCATTCGATTTTCGAGGTATAACATTAGTGGAGGAAGACAAGGTGACCTCAATATCTCTAGTCATATACCTGAGGACTCCATCATGCTTGTACAACTCTGTGACTAGTACCAAAAAGGGTAGGGAAGTTTGAATCTTCTTGGACCATATTACCATATATTGCTCAATAATAAGCCCCAAGTTGAGCCCCCTCTTTTCCAAGATAGACTTTAAAAAAAATTTCTTCGTATACCTAAGAATGGATTCATTTTGTGAAGGTATGATAGAGCTCTTGATGAATCTGAACCAGTATCGGCTAGCTACATTCAAATACTTCTTGTCAATCTGAACTTTTTCATCTGTCCACCATGAGGTGACATCATAGATATGGGGTGCAAGTCAACCCTTCAACTCATCTAGGGACTGGGCTATCAACAACCCCTCATAATCATGCTCGAAACCCATGTCTCTCTCAAGAGTAGCATTTATGATATTGTTGTAGCACCCAACTTCAACACCTTATACCATGACCGTCTTAATCAGTATGAACTCCCTGATCTTCTTCGTACTCTTTAGTACCAAGTCACTTTATGCGTCATAAAATTCCCAGACCCATTAAGGAACATCGGGACCTCGGGCGTTGGTGAAAAATTGAAACCTATGCCACTATAGTATCTCCCTCACACTGGAGTAACTATCCTCTAGACACTATGCCAATAATAATTTTTCCTCTATAAACATTCGCAAACTATCTTCTTTCAATTTTTTTAGAAGCCTAGGAGGAGGGATGACTGGTGGCACAAGCACCATAGGAAGTGTCGTAGTTGGCACTAAGCCTACTAATGTGGAAGTCAGAGGAACTCTAGCTGAGTCAGGGTGAGATCTAGCTCGGATCTCAGCCCACCAATATTGTACGAGTTGTTCATCCTTAGGATCAGATAAAGCAGCCTGGGAACCAGTAGTAACCATGTCAAATGTGGGCCTCTTGTCTTTTTCTACCGGTGGAATCTCCTGCCTTCTTTTCTTTGGAGGATTTAATCCCCCTTCATTTATTGGGATAACTCGTACTCATTTACAAGGTGAAATGTCAATGTCTGTTCTTAACATGTATATAAAACACAAGGAAAAAGTTTAACATCATTCAATCAGCAGCGCATAAAAATTAATTGTAGACAAAATTGTAGAACCGGTCAGTGAGTCACCAAATCACTGTAGCTAGCTAGATTGGGCTCATTGAAAGGATTGTATTAAAATTATCTAAAAAAATTTGGCATGCCAGTGATGGGAATGCGTTCCAGAAAATCACTGACCATATTCTGCAAGCAAGGTTTAGCCCGTCGAACGTTACAGTTCAAAAAGGTTCAGGGGTGCACACAAAGGGCCACCAAGAAGGACTGTCGGTGAGTTGTCGAGTTCTTTCGATGACCTCAGGATTTTGAAAGTTATAGAAACTTCAAGTATAGTATTAAATTAAAGGCGATACGGGGAATTTTGGCGAACTGTCGAGTGGTTCGATGAGATTTACCCAGCTCGCCAAATGACCCAACTTCTCGAAAACAAAATTAACCCATGAAAACATTAAATTAAAGGAAGATGCAATACACCTATACTCAAAAATCCCCTAATTTTTCTAAATTTTGCCATTTGACCACATTTGCTCTTAAGAATTACATCACGTACTCTATCATTAAAAAAAATACTACATTTGGCACAAGTACAGGTCATGAAGACTTCACCCGTCTAGACCCAACAACATGCTTACATAACCCCACAATTTTAAACAAACTTTAAGGCATAAAACTATGCGAATTCGACATTATAAAAAATATGACCAAGATTAGACAATTAAAATAGGCATTAAAACATACTAACACTATTAGAGAGGACCAACACACTTCAATGGGATAAAATTATTGAAAATGAGTCCATGTATAACAAGTGTGAGTTTTTGTAAATATCAGTTGCATTTCTTGGCCATATTATATCAAGTGAGGGTGTATAGGTCGATCCAAGAAAGGTGGAAGCGTTTAAGAATTTTCATATTCTTTTGACTCCAACCGACATTAGAAGTTTCTAAGGTGTAGCTGGGTACTATATGAGGTTTTTTGATGGGTTTTCATCCATTGCTTCTCCTTTGATTACTTTAACCCAAAATAGTGTTAAGTTTGAGTGGTCAAAGGCTTGTGAAATAAGCTTCCAACTATTGAAAGAAAAGCTTACCTCCACTTCGATTTTGAACTTAACGGAGGGTACTAAGGGTTTTGTGGTATATTGTGATGCTTCTCGGGTAGATTAGGATCGTTTCCTTATGTAACATGGAAAACTAGTAGTGTATGCCTCTAGATAACTCAAGGTGCATGATAAGACCTAATTAACGTATGAAATTGAATTGGCGGCCACGGTATTTTCCATTAAAATATGGAGACATTATATTTATGGTGTTCATATGGATGTATATACCGAGTATAAAAGTTTTCAATATGTGTTCAGTCAAAAAGAGTTGACTCGCTAACAAACAAGATGGTCGAAACTCTCAAAAAATTACGATATGAGTGTTCTCTACTACCCTGTCAAGGAAAATGTGGTTGTGGATTCTTTAAGTCATATTTCCATGGGAAGTGTGTCTCGTGTGGAAGAGGGTAAGAAAGACCAAGTGAAAGATGTTCATAGGTTGTCTTTGTTGGGTGTTCGGTTTGATAATATAAGGTCTCTCCAATTGAACTAAGGTATATAGAGCGTCACATGTGTCTATAAAGGTTAATAACATGTTAATAAGGTGTTTTTACAATATCTATGATTGATATGAAGAGATTTGAAGGTCAAGTGTCCAAGAACGTCCACGACGTTCGAAATTTAGTCTTTAGACATGCTAGTGTCCTTGTATGTTTGCCTTATTTTTATTTGTTATGGGGAGTACACAAAAAGTATATGTGACCCTAGAATCTTAATAAACATGTTAAAGGTCAAAAAATTTGGGTACAACTCACAGAGGATCATCCTAGGGGACCTTGAGAAGAACTCAAACGTTGGAAAATGAAGCTGACCAAGGCAACTGTCACGCGTCGCACGCATCTTATCCGGGAAATACCCCCTAGACGTCACTGGCATCGTTGTCCTCAAAAGAACTAATGCTATCCTCTTAGCATTCATCATTACATTCATAGATTAAAAAGTGCGGAAAATTTAAATCTTTTCATCTACAATTACTTCAGAAGGTTTACTTTGACCTCTCGCTTACACATGATATATTCATAGAGAGTATACATACACTTCTCATATAAGAAGATTCCTTAGTCTTCTACTTTTATGCCACATATAGACAACATACATAATATAGTATTAAAAGGGGTTCCTCATATTAAACTATCTAAACGGAATCGAACCATATAGGAGCAACACCTTACACGATGCATAAATGCCACTTAGGGCTTACAAAAATATCTTGAAACAAGTAGAATGAAATGATCATCTTTAGACTATAACAATGAAACATAGCTACAGTATTAATAATAAATCATCCTCATACTTGAGGACATATACACGTGGAAAATGGTTCCAAGCCTTCCTTGCAAATGGCCTGAATCTCCTCAATGGTCATAATTTAAATTTTGGGGGAAAAGAGAGAAATGGGGTTAGCACATCACTTGTAATAAGTATGGAATCATATGCACATACAATATACAAATCATGCTAAAAGGGGACATTTTACTAAAGCATGCTAAGTTACTTTGGAAATACAGTATGCACATTGAGAAACCAATACAAATCAATAAGAACAAATTCCTTAAGTTAACACCTGTGCAACACAAGACCACCAATATCAAGTCTAGTCAAGTCACCATGCATAACAACACAGTTGAGCACATAATCGATACAATTCTATCATCAAGTTATAATATACACAAGTATACCTAAAATTTCATGACATTAAAACCTAAGCAAGACCATTACTCATGAACCCTGTTTAAGTCAAGTAGAGAAATAAGTAAGGTCACAGAACCTTACTAAATCAAGGAAACCCAAAAAAGACCATGAGAAATGCCTAACTTTACATACCACAACATCAAGAATAATCATCATCACATGTAACTATGTAGAGCAACAACATATTCATGAGTGAGCCAATATTATATAGTGTCATCAATATGTAAGATCAACATATATATATAATTTACATTTATAAGCATATAAGTACATAAAATCATCTTTCTACGACTTCCTTCAAGGCTTATTAGGGCAATGTAAAGGTAGAGTTTCGTACCCCTACCTAGACTAAGCCAAACCCCTTAGGTCATCCTAGTTTGAGTTCACTTGATTACTTCATTTTACTTTTGGGAACATCTTGCCTTAACCGACATAGACCACGTGACCTAATGTGGAATTCGGTGTCATAGAACCCTACACCGAAATAAGGTGGACTACTTGCCAAAGTAGTACCAAAACAAGAACATAGCATCTTTGTTGATTCACCAGCTAGTATTCCTATGGGGGAAACATAGTTTAAGAACAAGGAGTTGTAGTTTGGGAACCTTTTTATGCTACATGAGTTGTATTCTCCAATCTCATGATTACAATAGTGAACCTACCTTCCCTATGTGGGAAGGGACAGTCCTCACTACTAGTTCGATCGGTGCTAAGATCGAGTCCTTTTTTGAAATGCATTTAAGTCATCCTTTATTATCAAAACATAATTTAGATCATAGGAGACTAAACCCTTGTATATAATTATCAATAGATAATTAGAAATTTCATGTGAATAACCTTTCAATACAAACCTCATAATAAGATCAACACCATATATCATATCTGTCACGACCCAAAATGAGCCGCGAGTGGCACCCACACTTATCTTACTAGGTGAGCGAACCAACAATTTTAAAACCCAACATTTACCAAATATTTCAACCATAATGAATAAAATATAATGCGGAAGACTCAAAACTCATTAACGAAAATCAATTAAATAACTTCTAAAACTCAATACTTATCATCCCCAAAATCTGAAAGTCATCACATCAAGAACATCTATCCTCAAATTTCTAAATCTAAGAGTATCTAAAAACTAAAATAAGTAAAAGGAAAGTCCATGTCCGAACTTCACTACATCAAGACGTGAAGAAGAGAATCCAGCCCGAGCTAGGAATAATAGCTCACCCTGAAGTCTGATGTGCTGGAAACTTGCTAGAATTGAGGGCTAGTCGAAGTCGATGGCACACTTGCTGCACTCCCCAAAATAACAAAAAGAAAATACAAGTAGGAGTTAGTACAAGGAACACGTACTGAGTAGGTATCATCGGCCAACACAAAATAGAAAGCAATATATATCAAGTAACATTATAAAATCAACTACAATACTCAACAGGTGACAACAACAAGTACAAGAACCATGGGCAACAACATCAAGCGCACCTATGAGGACTCAAGCCTCCACACCATACTCATTTGGGACATAGGTTCTTCAAAATTGACTATATTAACATGATTCAAGATTACTTCTCTTTATTCTTATTGTGTCGGAAAGTGACACTCCGATCCCCTAATACTACGTGTCGGAACGTGACAACCGATCCTCTTTTACTATGTGTCAGAATGTGACACCCGATCCCATAATACTACGTGTCAAAACGTGACACCCGATCCCGTAATACTACGTGTCGGAACGTGACAGCCGATCCCCTAATACTACGTGTCGGAACGTGACACCCGATCCCCTAATCTCATTAATTTTATTTCATCAAGTCTTCGTTATGCCAAGGCGTCATCTTAACAGAGAGGATTCAAGATTAAGATTCACAATCACAACATACAAACACACAATCAAGCATATAGAAGACTTTACAATACCACCCAATACATATCACTCGCTATTTAGAGTTTACTATGAAGATAGCATACATCATAACCTACCTCCACCGAAGAATTTTGATCAACAAGTTACTTCTCAATGCCTTTGATTTCCTCTTCGCTTCTCCCTTTCTCGCTCGTTCTCCCTCTCTTCCTGTTCTTTTTATTTTTCCTCCCCAAATTTTTTTTCTTTTACCCTAATTATCATATAATCAATTATAAAAGATGATAAAAGTAACCCACTAATTATTTCAAGGTTACCTCTTTAAACCCCCAAGTAAATGACTTATTAAACTTACCCCACTAATTTCATGAAGATTGTCATGAATTGTCCGAAACACCCCTTAAAAACTTTTAGCAGAATTCCGACCCAGTAGAGGTTACGCGACCTGTGACGGCCCGTCGTGTCTATGACGGTCCGTCCTGCAGGTCCGTCACAAAGTTCAGAGAATTTAACTTTCTAGAGGGTTTGTGACGGTCCGTCGTATCTACGACGGTCCGTGCTGCAGCTCCGTCGCGGAGTTCAGAGAGTCGCTCCCAGTACCCAGATTTCAGAGTTGAAGTGTTTTGGAACGAAGACCCTCGACGGTCCGTCGTGACCATGACGGTACGTCTCCTTGTCCGCCGACCCAGCCAGTTATTTTAAAAAATACTTTTTACTGCTCGAACCTACTAAACAGGCTGTTACAATAGATACCAATTTACCCATCGTTCGTCCCCGAACGATCACAGGAAGAAAAGAAAGGCGAGAAAGAGTACCCGAATTTGTAAAAAGATGTGGATATCTTTCTTGCATATAAGCCTCATTCTCCCAAGTGGACTCTTCAACTGGACGATTCTTCCACTGAACCTTGATAGATGCAATCTCCTTTGATCTCAACTTGCAGACTTCTCTAGCTAGAATAGAAACCGGCTCCTCCTCATAAGACAAATTCTTGTCAAGAATAACTGAATCCCAACGAATAATGTAGTTTCCATCCCCATGGTATTTTTTCAGCATAGACACATGAAATATCGGGTGCACTCCTGAGAGTCCCGGAGGCAATGCCAATTCATAAGCCACCTCCCCCACGCGCTTCAGAACTTCAAATGGACCAATATACCTTGGGCTAAGCTTATCTCACTTACCAAACCGCATCACCCCTTTCATGGGCAAAACCTTCAGCAAGACTTGCTTACCCTCCATAAAATCCAAGTCTCTAACCTTTCGATCTGCATATTCTTTCTGCCTGTTCTGAGCTGCTAGAAGCTTCTCCAGAATGAATTTTACTTTATCTAAGGATTCACTCAAAAGATCGGTACCCCATGGTCTCACCTAAAATGCATCAAACCACCCAATGGGGGACCTACATCTCCTCCCATACAGTGCATCAAATGGGGCCATATCAATACTTGAGTGATAGCTATTATTGTATGAAAATTCTGCTAAGGGCAAGAAGTTATCCCAATGACCACCAAAATCTATTACACATGCACGAAGCATATCCTCCAATACCTAAATCGTTCGCGCAGACTGACCATCGGTCTGAGGGTGAAATGCGGTACTAAGATCCAACCTAGTACCTAATTCAGCATGCAATGTCCTCCAAAACTTAGAAGTAAATTGCGTACCCCTATCTGATATGATAGAAAGTGGGACCCTATGCAATCGAACAATTTCTGAGATATAGAGTTTGGCTAACTTCTCTGCATTGTAAGTCATCTTGACCGGAATGAAGTGAGTAGAGTTAGTTAACCTATCAACAATTACCCAAATAGAATCAAACTTACCCAACGACTTTGGAAGACCAACCACAAAATCCATTGCAATTCTTTCCCACTTCCATTCAGGAATGTGCATTTTCTGAAGTGTTCCTCCGGGCCTCTGGTGCTCATACTTCACCTGCTGACAATTCTGGCATTGGGCAATAAAATCAACAATGTCACGCTTCATCCTAATCCACCAAAAATGTTTCTTTAGGTCACTATACATCTTGGTTGCACCAGGATGTATAGAATACCTTGAACTGTGAGCCTCCGTAAGGATAGTGTGAATCAAATCATCTACACGGGGCACACAGACTCTTCCCTTAATCCTCAAGACGCCTTCTTCATCAATTACTGCCTCTTTAGCCTCTCCTTGCAATACCATATCTCGAATTCGTCTCAGCTTCTCATCAGCAAACTGATTTCCCTTAATCTTGTCAAGAAAAGAGGATCTTGCCTCCACACAGCACAAAACTCCTCCCTTCTCCAGTACTTCCAATCTCATAAGGTCATTAGCCAACATCTGAACCTCTCTAGCCAATGGGCGTCTAGAAACCTGTAAGTGGGCTAAGCTACCCATGCTCCCTGCCTTCCTACTTAAAGCATCTGCCACAACATTAGATTTTCTTGGGTGATACAAGATGGTAATATCATAGTCTTTCAAGAGTTCCATCCACCTCCTCTGCCTCAAATTCAAATATTTCTGAGTAAAGACGTACTGTAAATTACGATGATCTGTATAGACTTCACACTTAACCCTATATAGATAATGTCTCCATTGCTTTAATGTAAACACTACTTCACCCAACTCCAAATCATGGGTCGGATAGTTTCGTTCATGTACCTTTAGTTGCCTCGAAGCATAAGCAATTACATTCTTCTCCTGCATTAGCACTGCACCCAAACCAGAATAAGATGCATCACAATACACAATGAAATTCTTGCCTTCCACTGGCAAAGTAAGAATTGGTGCAATAGTCAACAAGGTCTTGAGTTTATGAAAACATTCTTCACATTCATCCGACCATACAAAGGGAAAATTCTTCTTAGTCAAATTTGTTAGTTGCGAAGCAATAGAGGAAAATCCCTTTACAAATCGACGGTAGTAGCTAGCTAAACCAACAAAGCTCCTTACTTCTGTAACATTAGTAGGTATTTACCAACTCTTCACCGTTTCAATCTTAGAAGGATCCACTATCACTCCATCCTTAGAAACCACGTGGCCCAAGAAGGACACTGAATCTAGCAAAAACTCACACTTGGAGAATTTGGCATAAAGTCTTTTCTCCCGCAACAACTCCAATACAATTCTCAAATGCTCCTCATGTTCTTTCCTGCTCTTTGATTATATCAGTATATCATCAATGAATACAATCACAAAGAGATCCAGATATGGCTTAAAAATCTCGTTCATCAGGCTCATGAAAGCAGTAGGGGCATTCGTAAGCCCAAAAGACATTACTAAGAATTCGTAATGCCCATACCTGGTTCGAAAAGCAGTCTTTGGCACATCTGCTGCCCGTATTTTCAATTGATGATAACCGGATCTCAGGTCAATTTTTGAGAAGACACAAGAACCTTGTAACTGATCGAACAAATCATCAATTCGAGGAATAGGATAATTGTTCTTAATAGTTACCTTATTCAGCTGCCTGTAGTCTATGCACATCCGAAGGCTTCCATCCTTCTTTTTCACAAATAAAACAGGAGCGCCCCAAGGGGATGCACTTGGTCAAATAAAACCTTTACCTAAAAACTCCTGAAGTTGGGCCTTTAACTCCCTAAACTAAGCTGGAGCCATTCTATAAGGGGATATAGAAATGGGGCGAGTACCCGGGTCCATATCAATGCAACAATCAATATCCCTATCCGGTGGCATACCAGGAAGGTCTGCAGGAAACAAATCCAGAAATTCGCGAACTGTCGAAACAGACACAATCGAAGGTACATTGGAAGTATCATCCCTGAGATGTGCCAAGAAGGCTAAACAACCTTTACTAACCATCCACTTAGCGCAAAGAAAAGAGATAATGTGGACCGGGGTGGAAATGTAGTCACCCTCCCACACTAGCGGATCTGTCCCAGGCTTGGCCAATGTCACAGTTTTAGCATTACAATCTGAGATTGCAAAATTTGGAGAAAGCCAAATCATACCCAGAATTACATCGAAATCAACCATTTCTAGGAAAATCAAATCTACTTGAGTATTGCTCCCCACAAAAGTCACAAGAAAAGACCTATACACCCTCTCAACTATCACCGACTCACCCACAGGAGTAGAGACACGAATAGGCATGTCAAGCAAATCACAATGTAAATCAAGACCAGTAGCAAATGAGGAAGATACATATGAAAATGTGGATCAAGGATCAAATAATACAGAAGCCATGCAATCACAAACCAAAAGATTACCTGTGATAATAACATCAGATGTCTCTGCTTCAGACCTCCCAGGGAAAGCATAACAATGGGCCCTATCACCTGTCTGACCGTTGCCCCTACCATGTTGTGCTGCAGTAGTTCCAACTTTCCCTCCACCCTTGCTGATTTGGTGACCACCACTACCTTGGCCTCCACGTCCTCTAGAATGGCGGCCTCTCCCATGACCACCTCGACCTCTAACTATTGGGGGTCTGTAACTCTATTTTGGGCAAAACCTCCTAATATGTCCAGTCTCTCCACATCCATAACACTCTCAGGAGTCAAGCATAGGCCTCTGTGAGAAAGGCGCGAAGTCTAGGGATAACCTCCAAACTAAGAGAAATGCTTACCGGTCTGCGGTGGACCCCCAGCTACAGCCTGTAGTGAAGACTGAATAGGTCGGGCTGGGTAACCTCCTGAACTCTTCCCTCTTGAGTAAGAACCACTAAACTCACCTCCCGTATGGAACTTCTTAGATGTCGACGCCATGGTGAAGTTGTCTGGCTTCACCCCCTCCACCTCTATAAAAAAAACAACCACTTCCTGAAAGGATTATGCTGCAGCAGCTACCTGTAAGGCTGGGATCTGCAACTCTGACCTCAATCCTTTCACAAAACGGCGAATCCGTTCTTGAGAACTTAAGCAAAGCTGGGTGGCATACCTGGATAGTGCATGGAATTTAGCCTCATAAGCAGTAACAGACATCCTGCCTTGCTCGAGACTAAGGAACTCATCTCTCCTCATGTCCCTTAAAGTCCGGGGTATATACTTCTCCATAAATAGGCTAGGGAATGATGCCCAAGTCATAGGTGGTGCCTGTGCGGGTTGACACTCAACATACGACTGCCACCACATTTTGGTATTTCTCTAAAACTAATAGGTCACAAACTCAACACCGAATCGTTCCACTATGTCCATCTTATGTAGCAGTTCGTGACAATCAACCAAAAAATCATAGGCATCCTCAGATTCAGCACCCTTGAAGACTGGAGGTTTCAACTTCAAGAACTTAGTTAAAGGTTCCTGTTGATCACTCGTCATTATAGGCCCTGTAGTCAATCGAGGAAACGTGCCTACTCCCAATGAGGCATCCATGCGGGGAGACACAACAGCTGCATGTTGTACTCCCGAGCCAACGTTTTTAAAACCCAACATTTACCAATATTTCAACCATAATGAACAAAATATAAAGCGGAAGACTCAAAACACATTAACGAAAATCAATTAAATACCTTCTAAAACTCAATACTTATCATCCCCAAAATCTGGAAGTCATCATATCAAGAACATCTATCCTCAAATTTCTAAATCTAAGAGTATCTAAAAACTAAAATAAGTAAAAGGAAAGTCCGTGTCCGAACTTCAAGACATCAAGACGTGAAGAAGAGAATCCAGCCCAAGCTAGGAATAATAGCTCACCCTGAAGTCTGATGTGCTGGAAACTAGCTTGAGTTGAGGGCGAGTCGAAGTCGATGGCGCACTTGCTGCACTCCACAAAATAACAAAAAGAAAATACAAGTAGGGGTCAGTACAAGGAACACGTACTGAGTAGGTATGATCGGCCAACTAAAAATAGAAAGCAATGTATATCAAGTAACATTATAAAATCAACTACAATACTCAACAGGTGACAACAACAAGTACAAGAACCATGGGCAACAACATCAAGCGCACCTATGAGGACTCAAGCCTTCACACCATACTCATTTGGGACATAGGTTATTCAAAATTGAGTATATTAACATGATTCAAGATTACTTCTCTTTATTATTATCGTGTCAAAACGTGAAACTCCGATCCCCTAATACTACGTGTCGGAACGTGACACCTGATCCCCTAATACTACGTGTCGAAACGTGATACCCAATAACCTAATACTATGTGTCAGAACGTAACACCCGATCCCCTAATACTACGTGTCGGAACGTGACACCCGATCCCCTAATACTACGTGTCGGAACATGACACCCGATCCCCTAATACTACGTGTCGAAACGTGAGACCCGATCCCCTAATCTCATTAATTTTATTTCATCAAGTCTTCGTTATGCCAAGGCATCATCTTAACAGAGAGGATTCAAGATTAAGATTCACAATCACAACATACAAACACACAATCAAGCATATAGAAGACTTTACAATACCACCAAATACATATCACTCGCTATTTAGAGTTTACTATGAAGATAGGATAAACCACAACCTACCTCCACCGAAGAATAATTTCATGAAGATTGTCATGAATGGTCCGAAAAACCCCTTAAAAACATTTAGCAGAATTCCGACCCAGTCGAGGTTACGCGACCTGTGACGGCCCGCCGTGTCTATGACGGTCCGTCCTGCAGGTCCGTCACAAAGTTCATAGAATTTAACTTTCTAGATTGTTTGTGACGGTCTGTCGTATCTACGACGGTCCGTGCTGTAGATCCGTCGCGGAGTTCAGAGTGTCGCTCCAGTACCCAGACTTAAGAGTTGAAGTGTTTTGGAACGAAGACCCTCGACGGTCCGTCGTGACCATGACGGTCCGTCGCCTTGTCCGTCCACCCAGCCAGTTATTTTCAAAAATACTTTTTACTGCTCGAACCTACTAAACAGGCTGTTACAATATCATAGTAATGCACACAAGTGAATCAATGCAATCCTTGTAACATCACAATCTTAACATTATCTCAAAATTCATATGATCAGACATTTCTATACCAACATCATACAAACCTAATTAATCCAATCACAATGTATATTCTTCAATTGAATCAACATCACTATGTATAAGTCATAAGAATAGAGTTGAGAATTCAAGATCACAAAACCATACCTCTTCCTTTTCCCAAGCTATTATTATGGTCATACCATCAACCAATACCAATTCATACATCAGTTGTTATAACAATATCATATTATAGTAATTCACACATTAACCAAGTAACTTACATCACTACTACACAATTCAATTCAAGATCACAACATAGGGTTTAGGGGGAAAGTCATCTTCCACAAACTAGGTAAATACATCAAGAAATAGAATAATTGAAACCCACATAAAACTCATCTTTTAAAATCAATTTTGGAAGAACCCTTTGGGGAAAGGAATCCTAAAGGTGAAGAGTTCACATACCTTGGTATTTGATTAATATTGATGGAGGAAACTTGAATTCTTGCTTCCATAGAACCCACATTGACCTTGGTCTTCAATGGAGTTTCTTTGGGAGAGAGTAAGTAGAGAGAAGGAAAAGCACTTTCAGTTTGGGAATTGAGATGTGTTTAGTTGGGTTAAGGCTTGGGATAGCTTACATAGTTAATCAACTAAACTAATAAACCACCCCCTAATGACTAATTAAAAATCTAACCAACTAACTTAATTAAACTATGAGACCCCGACCTATGGTCTGTAGGTTAGTCGACGGCCAGGACCCCCACCATCCTGTGCAATCATCGTTTTAGTCATCGAGTGACCAAAATGGACAGTTTGTCAGAAATTATAAGTGAACATCGATAGTGGCCATCGACACCTCGTTCATCAGGCCACGCCTCGTGGCGTGCAACCCTCGATTGCTACTATCTCAAGACAACTTTTAGCCTTAATGCAAGGGTCCTCGTCAAGGACACATTGGTTAGTCCTTGAGGAGTCATACTGGAAGTTTCGACCCTAAAAATATCTAATACATGTTAGACACCTTACAACAAAATATCATCATATTCTTACTCCTAAAAACCTGCCAAATAGGATAACGCACACTACAACGTTTGGAACTAGTTTGCAGACGTTGTGCACGTTCCTTGAAGTTTTGACCTTAGAACAGTTTTACAACCCTTGAGCACTCATATGAGGATCTAGATTAAGGTGTGACCTTTTGGACTGTTACAATATCCCTCCTTACGAATATTCATCCTCGAATGACACTAACATCTTTTTGAAGGGAAAGTATAGACTCAATACAAGCAGCCCAACTAAAAACAACATACCAAACATGAGTTAAAACTCAAATAAATATAATCATCATTGTATTTCAAAACTTCAATTTCTACACATAAAAGATCAAAATAACAACATGAGAAATGTCCTTCTCATAACAACATGAGCTAATTATATCCTTAAAGAGTTAGTTATGACAAAACTCAACCTATCAACATACTCAATATCATTTCATTAAGGCAACAACTTACCAAGTAGACCATAGGTGCAAGTTAAAAGAAATAGCATTTTCACATAAGTTTCATTCTTAGGCATGCTTATTAACCTTAACAATGCATATATCTTCATATTTTTATCAAAATCAATGAAACTTCAAATAAACTTATTATTTTCACTATTAGTAAGAACAACTGACCTTAATTATTAGATAGATGAGGGTATGGGACTTCACGTTGGTATCGACCTCCCATGTTTCACCCTTAACTAGAATGTTTTTCCATAACACCTTTACAGAAGCCATTTCCTTTTTCCTTAAAATCATTACTTGTCTATCAAGGATTTCAATCGGAACCTCTTCATAGAAGAGGTTATCTTCCAAAACTAGACACTCAATAGGAAGAATAGACTCAGATCGCCAAAACACTTCTTAAGCATGGAGACATGGAAATCGGATTAACCAAAGCCAATTCACTAGGTAACCTCTACTCATATGTAACATGGCCAACCCTTTGAAAAATTTCATCAGTGCACACATAACAAGGAGTCAACTTTCATTTCTTTCAAAATCGCACCACTCCCTTCATGCGTGAAATTTATAGGTACACTTTATCACCAATCTTCAAATTCTAAGTCTCTCCTTTTACGGTCTGCATAGGAGTTTTTCTAGCTATAGGTTGTTTTCAATCAATTTTCTTATCATATGAACTATCTCCAAAGTTTTATAAATCAATTGGGTACCCAAGAGTGAAGACTCTCCCACTTCAAACCATCCAATTGGAGATTTACATCTCCTACCATACAAGGCCTCCAAACGAACCATCGATATAATTGAATAGTAACTATTGCTATAAGAGAACTCAACCAAAGGCAAATTCTTATCCTAATTTCCCATGAAATAAATTACACAAGATCTAAGCATATACTCAATGGTTTAAATAGTTTGATCTGCTTGACCATCCGTTTGAGGAGGAAAAGCGGTGCTTAGATTCACCTTTGTACCCAACCCTTTTTGGAATGACCTCCAAAATCTATATGTAAATTGTGCAACCCTATCCGATATGATGGATAATGGAATACCATGGAGACACACGATATAATCTATGAGGATCCTTGTATAGTCCTCTGTCGAGTAAGTGGAATTGATGGGAATAAAATGTGCGGATTTGGTCAACCTATCCACAACAACCCTTATGGAGTCATGCTGCTTTTGAGTCTGAGTCAAACTTACCACGAAGTCCATATTAATAACATCCCACTTCCAAGTGGGAACTTTTATTTCTTGAAGTAACCCAATTGGCTTTTGGTTCTCGACTTTTACTTGTTGGTAATTTGAACATTTTGCAACAAATTTCTCTATGTTCCTTTTTAAGACTTCCCACTAAAACACTTTTCTAAGATCATGACACATCTTTGTAGAACCCGGATGAACGAAACAATGGGAACCATGAGCTATCTCAAGAATTCACTTTCTCAAGTCATCAACCTTGGCCACACACAACCTTCCCTGATACCTCAAGACAACACCATCCCCTCTCAAGGAGAATGACTCATTAAGCTAACAAAGAGTTGATACCTTCAACTCCATCAATGGTTGATCAAGGTGTTACTTCGACTTAACTTCCAACACTAAAGACAATTCGAAGTTATGATGGACCATAAAAGCACCGTTTGGAGAATCTTTCAATCTAACACCCGAACGAGACAACTTATGAACATCTTTCACTAGATCTTTCTTGGCTTCTTCTATATGAGACAAACTACCCATGATTATATGACTTAGAACATCCGCAACAACATTGGCTTTGTCGGGGTGGTAGAGAACACTCATGTCGTAATCTTTCAATAATTCCAACCACCATCTTTGTCGAATATTTAACTCCTTTTGAGTAAACACATACTAAAAACTTTTGTGATCGGTATACACATCAACATGCACACCATACAAATAATGCCTCCATATTTTAAAGAAAAATACCACGGCCGCTAACTAAAGATCATGAGTTCGATAATTCTTATCATGCACGTTAAGTTTTCTAGAAGCATAAGCTAAAACTTTCCCATGTTGCATAAAGACACACCCTAAGCACTCGGATACATCACAATATAAAACGAAACCCTTGGTACTGTCCAATAAAGTCAATGCCAGAGCCGAAGTAAGCCTCTCTTTCAAGATTTGGATTTCTTTCACATGCCTCCGGCCACTCAAATTTCATATTTTTTTCAAGTTATTCAGGGGAGATGCAATAAACACAAACCCATCCAGAAACTATTATAATATCCCAATAGACCCAAAAAGCTTCTAATATCGGTTAGAGTCAGTGGTCAAGGACAATTCTTGCTCGCCTTAGTTTTTCTTGGATCTACCTCAACTCCATCAATACAGATATGATGACCAAAAATGCCACTGACCTCACCAAAAACTCACATTTGCTATACTTGGCAAAACAGTTTGTTTTCCTTAAGAACTTGCAACACCACCCTCAAATGGTCCATGTGTTCAACATCATTTTTTGAATATACAAAGATGTAGTCAATCAAGACAATGACAAATGAATCTAGGTAACTTCGAAACACTCTATTTATGAGATCCATAAAAGTCGTCGGGGCATTAGTGAGACCGAATCACATTACAAGAACCTCATAGTGACCATATCTAGTTCGAAATGCCATTTTTTGTATATTCATTTTTTGGTGATACCACAATCTAAAGTCAGTCTTAGAAAAGTTGTTTTCTTCTTGGAGTAGATGAAAAAAGTCATCAATATGAGGGAGAGGATACTGGTTCATAATAGTGACTTTATTGAGTTGGCTATAATCAATTCACATTCTAAAGGACCCATCCTTCTTCTTCACAAACAATAGTAGTGCACCCCATGAAAAAAATACTAGGTCTAATAAATCCATTGTCTATTAAGTCCTTGAGTTGGACCTTCAATTCTTTCAATTCGGTCGAAGCCATCTGATAAGAAGGAATTGAAATGGGGTTGGTATCCGGTAGGAATTCAATACCAAAATTAATTTTTGATTCGGGAGGTTCCGGGAATATCATTTGGGAAGACCTCCGAGAATTTACTTACTACGGGGAGTAACTCAATGGGAGGATTTTCATAGTCTAAATCTTTGACATTTAAAATATGGGATAAACACCTTTTTGGATATCATTGTACAAGCCTTAAAACAAGAGATAATACGACCTCTAGTAATAGAATTTCCCCCCTTCCACTCTAAGATGAATTCATTAGGAAAATTAAACTTGACAATTTTTGTTGTACAATAAATGGAAGCAAAACAATTATGCAACAATTGCATTCCCAAAATTACATCAAAATCGACCATATCAAGTTCTACTAATTCTGCATGAGTAACTCTATTGGGCAACATTATTGAAAAATTTATGTATACCCTCTTTGCAACCACCTACTCACCTACCGGGGTAGTTACAATGAAAGGTTCATTTAGGATATCAGGAAAAATATGAAACTTCCTAGCTACCAAGGAAGTAACAAAAGATAATGTACAGCCCATATCAAATAAATCACAAACATCAATAGAGAAGACTTGTAACATACCGGTCAACACATCAGGAGAACTCTCTTGTTCACCCCTATAGAGAAGTGCATAAAACTGATTTTTCTTTGGAGCATCTACATTGGAACCACTAGCTTGATCTTGACCACTTCTTTTGTCTTGCCCCTTCAAATTAGGGCAATTTCTAACCTTGTGGACACTCTTTCCACACCCTAAGAAATTGACCATACCAACAAGGCAATCACAATAATGCTTCTTACCACACTTTCCACAAGTTGGCTTCTTAGTTGGTGAACTAGTACATCCTCATTTCTGATACTTAGGGTCAGGCACCTTATAATCACGAGCCTTGGGAAAATTTTAAGAAACTTTATGTAAAACCCTCTTATTAAACCTAGGATTGTCTTGAATGTTAATCCATCCCTTAGAAGAACCCTCTCGATAAGATCATACCTTCTTTGCTTCCCTATTCTTCCTCCTTAACCTATTTTCTTCCACTTATTGAGCATGAACCCTGAGACGAGAAATATTAATAATATAAAGAAGCTTAGCCTAACAACATTCTTCAACCAAGTCTTCGGATACTCATCTGATTCCTTGGGTTTGACATCAAGGATGGAGCATACATGGACAATTTAGTGAATTTTAAGGATCGGTCAAGTACACCCATACCTCCTTTATGAAGGTTGATTAATTATTCCTCCTTATCTTCCCTCAACTCTCTAGGAAATAACTTACCAAGGAAATCCCTCTTGAAGATCTCCAATGTCATCAGACCACCCCTTAGTTCCTTATTATCCCTCCATTGCACGTACCATGTTTTGGCAACATCTATGAGTTGATAGTCCGCAACCTCGGTTTTCTCAATTGAGGTCACACCCATTGCATCGAGAATATTCTAAAACTCATCGAGGAAGTATTGAGGGTCCTCATTTGATCTCGACCCAAAGAACATATGTGGATTCATTCTAGTAAACTCTCTCAAATGAGAGGCATATTATTAGCATGTTGAGGCTCTCGAGGTCCAACCTCCCTATTCACTCCAGTTGTCATAACTTAGACTTGTGGAGTAACGTCATTAGCTTGAGAGGTCATGGATATGGCCAAATTGAGAAAAGATTCCCTTATGTATCCATCGGTCATTGGTGGAGGAACAAGTGAAACTTGTTCACCCATAGCAACTTCTTCAAATGGAATGACTTGGTTGTCTTGTGGAGGAACTTGGTTTTCATGAGCTCCCATATTTCCCATTTCTTCCTCGGCCATTCTAGCATCTTCTCTTCGAGTATTCATACCTATAACCACGATACAAGGTTTAGCTTAAAACACATAATAAGACTCTAGAGGCACGACATAGGAATATAAAAAGATGATAATTTTTCAAAATAAAACATAGTCTCTCATTCATATGTGTGGCACGCTTTGAAGCTATGAATAAGAATATACGTAGACGTGGTTTAATGAGATAATCAATTCTAGGGATATTCAACCTCATGCTCTGATACCAAGTTTGCCACATCCAGGAAATACCCCCTAGACATAACTGACGTCGTCATCCTCGAAGAGGACTAAGACTAGCCTCTTAGCATTCATCATTACGTTCATAATTTAAAAAGTGAGGAAAATTTAAAACTTTTCATCTACAATTACTTCATGAAGTTTACTTAAACCTCTCAATTACACATGATATATTCATAGCCAGTATACATAGACTCTTTGTATAAGAAGATTAAATAATCTTCTACTTTTATGCCACATATTGACAACATACATAATATAGTATTAACAGGGATGTGTAATATTAAACAATCTAAACAGAGTCAAACCACATGGACACAAGACCTTATACAATGTATAAATGCCATTTAGGGATTACAACAATATTTTGAAACAAGTAGAATAAAATGATCGTCTTTAGACTAAAAGAAGCATAGCTAGAGTAATAGCAAGAAATCATCCTTGGACTTGAGGACATACCCACTTAGAGAATGGTTCCAAAACTTCCTTGCAAATGGCCATTATATCCTCAACGTCAGGAACATAAAATGTTGGGGGAAATGGAGAAATGGGGTTAGCACACCACTTGTACTAATTATGGAATCATATGCATATACAACATAGAAATCATGCTAAAAGGGGACAATTTATTAAAGCATACTAACTTACATAGAAAATACATTATGCAAATTTAAGAACCAATACAAATCAATAAGCAAATATTCCTTAAGTCAAGACCATGTGTAACACAAGACCAACAATATCAAGTCTAGTCAAGTCAACATGCATATCAACATAATTGAGCACATAATAAAGACAATTCTATCATCAAGTTATAATATCAACAAGTATATGTAAGAGTTTATGACATCATAACCTAAGCAAGACCATTAATCATGAACCCTCATTAAGTCCACTAGTTCAATAACTAAGTAAGGCCCCATAACCTTACTCAATCAAGAAAACCCAACAAAGACCATAATCAATACTTAAATTTACATACCATAATATCAAGAATAATCATCATCACATATTGAAATGCAGACCAACAACATATTCATGAGTGAATCAAATATTATATAGTGTCATCAATATGTAAGATCAACATATGTATATAATTTCCATTCATAAACATATAAGTACATAAGAACATCTTTCTCAGACATCGTCAAAGGATAACTGGTGCACTGTATAGTAGAGACCCATACCCCTACCGAGACTAATCCAAACCCCTTAGGTCATCCTAGTTATAGTTCACATTATTACTTCATTTTATTTTTGGGAACATCTGGTCTTAACCGATATATATGACATGAGCTGTTGTGGAATCTAATGTTATCGAACCGTACACCGAAAGAAGGTGGATTAATTTTTAATGTAGTACCAAAACATTAACATAGCATCTAATGTGGATTCAGTAGCGAGTATTCCTATAAGGGAGACATAATTCAAGAAGTAAGAGATATAATTTGGGGACCTCTTTATTCTACATGAATTATAGTCTCCAATATCATGGGTATAATAATGCAACTACCTTCCTTTCGCGGGAAGGAATACTCCTACTACTAGTTCACTTGGTGCTAATGTATTTAAGTCATCCTTTATTATCAAGGAATATTTTAGGTAATATAAGACTAAACCTTTATATATCATCATCATTATCTCTTTACGAATTTCATGAGATTAACCTTTCAATACATCCCTCATAGTGAGACCAAAACTATATATCATATCATAGTAATGCATACAAGTGAATCAATGCATTCCTATAACATCACAATCTTTGCACGATCTCACAATTCATAAGATAAGATATTTCAATACTAACTTCATATATACCTAATTAAGTCAATCACAATGCATATACTTAAATTGAATCAACATCACTAGGTATAAGTCATAACAATTAAATTATGAATTCAAGATGACAAACCATTCCTCTTTCTATTCCCAAGTAATTATCACGATCTTACCATAAACCAATACCAATTAATACATAAATTTTTATAAAAACAACATTGAGTAGTAATTCACACATTAAAAAGTCAATTACATCACTGCTACACAATTCAATTCAAGATCACAACCTAGGGTTTAGTGGTAAAATTCATGTTCCAAAAACTAGGTTAATACATAAAGTAGTAACATAATTTAATTGTAATAAATTTTAATCTAATCACAATAATAAAATAAACCATATACAAGTAAATTTAGAAGATCAATTTCGTAATAGAGAGAAACCCACATTAAACTCATCTTTTCAAAATCAATTTTTGAAGAACCCTTTGGGGAAAGGAATCCCAAAGGTGTAGAGTTCCCATACCTTGGTATTTTATGAACATTACCGATTGAACATATAATCTTACTACTCTATAACCCACCTTGACCTTGGTCTTCTATGGAGTTTCTTTGGGAGAGTGAAACTAGAGAGAAGGAAGAGTTCTTTGAGTTTGGGAACTGAGATGTGTTTTGTTGGGTGAAGGCTTGGGATAGTTTATATAGTTCATTAAATAACCTTATTAACCATGACCTAATAACTAATTAAACCCCTAAACAAGTAACTTTATTAAAATAACTAATTAAAACATGACAACAAAACAGTTGCACTGACCTACGAGACCTCGACCTACTGTTTGTAGGTTAGCGATGGCAAGGACTCCCACAATCCTGTGCATTCGTGGTTTTGGTTAGCGAGTGAAAAAATGGACCCTTTTAAAAAATTTATAATTTACCATCAACGGTATCAATCAGGCCATGCCTAATAGACTGCAACCGTCGATGGCTACTATCTCAAGATAACTTTTAGCCAAAATACAAATGTGCTTTTGAAGGACACATTGGTTGGTCCTTAGTGATTCGTACCCAGACATTTTGACCCTTAACATACTCAAATACATGATATGAACCTTATCACCAAATCTCATCAAATATCGACTCCTATAACCCCGTCAAAGAGGCTAAGGCACACTAGAACCTTTTGCACTAGTCTTCAACCGTCATAAATGTTCCTTGATGTTTTTACTCTAATACATTATAAATGACCTATATACATTATTATTGACAATAAAACAGTGTTACAAGCTTTCGGTGCATCGCGTGCCCTTAGTTTGTGTTCCTTCAAGACTTTTCACACCACTTTCAAATGACTCATATGATTACTCTCATTTTTCTAATACGCAAAGATATGGTATATGAACAAAATCAATAAGGAATGTAGTCAGTTTCAAAACACCCTATTCATGAGGTCCATAAAAGTTGTCAGGCATTTGTCAAACCAAACGACATTACTAAGAACTCATAAGTGCCCTTAACTAGTTCTAAATGTTTTTTTGGGGTAACTTCACCTCTTAATCTAAGTTGGTGATAACCGGACCTCAAATTAATCTTTGAAAAGTAACTTGCACCATGGAGTTGATCAAATAAATCATCAATCCTACGAAGAGGATACTTGTTTTATATTGTCACTTTATCGAGATGCCGGTAGTCAATACACATCGTAAGAGACCCATCCTTCTTCTTCACAAAAAACACCGGAGAACCCCATACTAGGTCGAATAAAACCATTGTATAGTAAATCTTTGAGTTGAACCTTCAATTATTTTAATTTGGCTGGAGCCATCCGATAAGGAGGAATTGAAATGGAATTCGTATCTGGCAATAAGTCAATAACATAGTCAATTTCCAGTTTGGGAGGGATTTCAGGAAGATCATTAGGAAAGACCTCTGAAAATTCGCTCACCATTAATTTACCTCATAGAAACATTAAGATCACAATCATAATAAGAATAAGAAGTAAACACCTCAACTAGAAGTGGATAAAACCATACAAAAGCAATCCTAGTGTATTAAGAAATCAAATCAACCCACCCTCTTCCAATATCATAATTCACCATTAATTAACTTCCAAATATAACAATAGAATTTACCCATCATCATGCCCATAAGAAATGATCACCAACTCATGTTTATATCCACAATTCATCATATATAGAGATAGATATCAATAAGAATCAATATTATAAAGCAATTTAAGTACAATTTCATCCATAACAAATCACAATTATCAATCTTACTTTACAAAAAAAAGTTAGAGAGTAAGAAAGATATTGGGTTCATGGAGTTTTTCACTTGAAATCATCACTTAAACCATAATATAATCATATCAAATCATTTTAAACCATTTAATGCAAGAACCCATGAGTTTTATGAAGAATTGGGGTTTTGATCATTTTTTGGAAACATGATAACTATTTGAGAATTGGCTATAGAGAGAAATATATTTCTAGATAAAGAGTCACCATACATTAGTACAGATAATAACACAAAAGTTTGATTGAAAACTTTGATAATTGACCGTCTTCCTTAGAGCTTGAAAGTTCTTTAATGGAGGATTTGAATAGAGAGAGAATTTAGAGAGAAGTGAAAACTTTTGATTTTCAACTTGAGGGTTTTGTTTTTGATAGGTCAAGTGGGGGTAAAAGTGATTTAAAAACCGTTTATAATAAGTTCCCAAAGTAACTAAAACACACCCACAATAGTTGGACCCTTTCAATTAAGTCTAACTTGAATTTTATTTTCGGAGTTTTCATCGCAGGACATGTCCGCGTCGCGGAGACATTCCTTGTAGATTTTTGAAATTAATATTTGGACAGAAGGATTTTTGTTGGCCTCCGTAATGTTAGACACATTTTTTACCTTTGTGAAGAAGGTCCGCTACGAGAATCCATTCCCATTGACGTTTCCCAAAAGCTGCTTTGGCAACTTCTTCTCCCAATATTTGGGTCCTCCTCAAGGGCCCTTAGGGTTGTCCTTGGGGAGTCTTACCCAAATGTTTTGACCCTAAACATGATTATTAAAACACTTGGGTTACCTCTAGTGATTTTAGACTCCAAACAACACAAAAACACATACAACACATAAGGGCACAGTACCACACAAAATACTAGTTTACAAATGTCTTTGTTGATCCTTGATGTTTTGACCTAAAATCCACTCATTATAGCCCTTGGATACTATTTATAACTAATTTAACAAGTTATTTACTCAATTAAATAACATAAAGCTCTAGTTTATCCTAGATCATTTTGAGGGCTCTAGCAATGTGTTTACTCAAAAAGACATGAATTTACATAAAAAAAGTAGGTTATAGATTTAAAAGGATTATGATATGATCATGATTTACCACCCCGGTAAATCTAATGTGGTTACAGATGCTTTAATTCTATTTTCTATAGTTAGTGTGACTCATGTTGTTGATGATAAGAAAGAATTAGTAAAAGAGGTACATAGGTTGGCCCAGTTGGGTGTTCAACTCGAAGAATCTACAAAGGGTAGTTTTATGGTTGTTCATGAATCAGAGTCATCTTTAGTAGTTGAGGTGAAAGATAAGAAACATCTTTATCCTCTATAGATGAAATTGAAGGAATGGATTATTAATAAATCTATAAAACTTTATCTCAAGGAGAGATGGGTGCTTAGGCACCAACGAAGGTTATGTGTACCGAATGTCGATGGCCTAAGGGAAAAAATCTTTGAAGAGGCCCATGTAGTTGAGGTATTAAGAGGTAGTGTCCGTAAAAGTCCTAGGGGAAACCATCTAGTTGAGGGTGCAACATCGGAGGTCGGGGCTGATATGAAGTCTTTATATCCTTATCTTTTTCCTCTTATATCTAGCAAAAGTTGAGGTTAAGGAGTTTCGTATAATGTTGAACTCGTCATGGTTTTCTATGTCGAATTTCATGCTTAAATTGAGTTTTCATGAATTATGCTCCTCATGGTTGACTTGAACTTATGTGTATTATGTTATGTGGTTCTCATGAGAGTTGCATTGAGCATGAGTTATGTTGTTTAGAGAATAAATGAGCATTTTAACTCTTTAATGATCATATTGAAATCATGTTGTAATGGATAAGGTAGTTACTCCTTGTATGATATGAAATGGTGAGCTTTTGTATGTGATGAGTTGTGGATTAAATTCCTATGTTATAGTGCTATGACTATGTCTGTAGAAAGGAGTTGAGAATTCCTCCTTTGAGTTGTAATTGATTTTTTATATTGCTTATTTTTGGGCTGCTAGCCTTGAGTCTTTTTCTCCTATAAAAGGTTTAAGGTGTCATTCGGGGACGAATGTTTCCTAAGTGGGGAATAATGTAACATCCTAGAAATTCTATGACCTAATCTAGAGCCTAACCTAATGAACTATAACCTAAAACAGGGTAATCAAAGTCCTAAGTCTTTAGGGAAAGATTCATGAATTCAGGAGGGTTTAGAGATGAATAACAAAGGAGAAATTCCGACAAACAGAATTTGATATTATCCGCGCATCACGCGCCTGGCTCTAGATCTTTAAAATTTTAGCTCCACATCACGGAGCTAACACGAGGTCTTCTCCCTCAAAAGCATTTTTGAAAAATGTATTTGGACCCTTCTTCTTGATAATTTTGGGATTTAATAAAAATTCAAGTTCGACATATGTTTTAAGGTCCAACAAGTGTAGGTTTTTTTTGCAACATATATATGTCTGTATGTATACATTTAGTCATTTAATACTCATTCCCCAATCAAAAACACAAAACACTGGATTAGAAGTCAAAAAACTATTGAAGCTTTTCATTCTCTCTACCTTCTCTCTCTCTCTCATAAATCTTTATTGAAGAACTTTGTAACACTAAGAAGACGATCAATTCTCAAAGGATTCATCTAAATTTCGTGGCTGAATCTTCATTAATTTGTGCTTACTTTCACTTTTAGGATTCCTTTTCCCAAGAGGTCCGTCCACAGATGTTTTCAAAATTCCTCAAAAAATCTAGGGTTTTTCTCTACACATATGTTTTCTTTGAAAAATAAAATTATGAATCAATTATTATGAATTATGATTATTTAATGTTTTTTTAGGTGTATAATTATGGATAATTTTTGTTGTAAACTTGGAATTCTTTTGGACCCATATTCTTCCCCAACTTCATAAATCTTGGATCTGATATGGTGAATTTATTAAAGATGATGAACATATCAATTGCTTACATTGATGTTAGTTATGTTATTGCTTAATGAGTTACCTTATATTATGTGTTGGTTATGCATTGTTGAGTGATTGAAGCATGAAGTCCCATAACGGGCAAAAAGGTATGAAAGTTGGTTCTTCTTGAACTTAAGTATGAAAGATGAATTACTTAGATAGTAATGATCCTATATCTTATGTGTTGTTAAGGTGTTGATTACAAGGGTTTCTCATCCTTAACCCTATAAACTTAAATTAGCTATGAAGTATGTATGTATATTATGGTATTATTTTCATATGATTGAAAGGTAGTTCTCATGATTATAGTGAAATGTAAAGTGATAGGTTTATTCACTTGCTAGTGTTTCTAAAGTGAAATAATTGTTCTCACTTATGAACCTCTATGAGCTATTATGATTTGATGTTTGCATAAGGGTATGGTAAAGGCTAATGTGAACTTGTGTAGCGACTAAAGATGATTACTTTAGGTGATAGATGTTTACCACTTAAAGATCATGTAAATAAGACAGTGGTCTCACGCTTAGTAAGTACGGCTCCCCACACGGGTTATCTCATGTTTAGCTTGTAGGAAATTCCTAAGATATGTTTTGTCTCATGAGATGGACACCCTTATATTTAGCAAGTTAAGGTTCCTAGTAACAATTTCCTTGACCCTTAACTATGTGCACACTTAGGACTTTAGCTTAGTTGATCTATATAGATAGCTATGTATAAAATGTTACACCTTATGCACGTGCTAACCCTCTATTTTTGGTGTGGGAGTAGAACACCGAATCCATCTACTCACATGGTCTAATGTCGGGTATTGAAACCTCTTTCCATAATGTAAAGGTAAATGAATAAAGGAAATGTATGAACTCTTACTAATTCTTTCTTAAGGGGTTTTACATATTGTAAGGGAGGGTATGGGACTTCTCCTGCACATTGCACTTGTGGGATCCTAAGAGATGGTTGTAATAGTGTTCCTTTGAAATTATATTACGACTTCTGTATGTTAAGCTATGTGTGATTTTTATGAATATGGAAATTCATGATGAAATATAAGATTATGAATGAAAGTATGAAGTAGCTTACTGTATGGGATACTTAGCTTTGGATTGGGTTATGGGAATTTATTCTTTGCATTGCACAAGTATTGCTTGGGTTGTCTACATGTTGATACGACATTATGTTGGGTTTGCTTATGATTCTTAACTTATGTGCATATTGGGTTTACTTGATAATACAACACATTTTTTATTAAAATGTCCTTTTATATATGTTTCAATGGTTTTACGCATATAAGCCATACTTAGTACTTGTGATGTACTAACCCATATTTTCTTCTATTTTACTCGTACATTTTAGGTTCGGGCCTTTGAGGAGATTTCAAGGATATTTCTCTAGACACATGGATTTGCTTCTCCAAGTTGGTGAGTACTCAAGTACGAGAACGAGACCCTTATGTTCTAGCTTTTAGTTCATTTGCTTATGTTGGAATACATAGTTGTACTTTCCAATTTCTAGACTTCTTATTGATGAAAGACTAATTCCTAATTTCTACACTTCTGTGTCTAGATGGTATGGTGTGACGATATTATATTCTATTTTTCATATATGAAGTGAAGTTGAACTTTTAAAGTAAAATTTTTAATTTTTCTGCATTTTTATTCTATGATACATGTTATGACGAATATTATGGGATTTCATAAGACCTCTTCGAGGTCAAATATATCGGTGACGACTAGGGGATGCTCTCAGGTCGTTACAAAGCATCAACGATCGTTAGTTAGTAACATACCTTTACTAAGTGAGTTGGAATCATTTCCACAGGGAATGGTACATATTTGAGAATAAATACCCAGGTTTAAATGTGCTAAAGCCAGTCAGAGGTAACCATTAACAAATAAAACCATGATTCAATTTTTGGGTAATACAAGTTTCAAAAAACAAGGGTTTTTTAATTGTTATTATCAACTACAACAACAAATAACATGAAAGTAACAAGTATAGACACGGGTTCTTGGGATGTGATTTTATTATGGGCTAAGGTAGACAAATGCGTGATTGGAATCGATAGTGAATAGTTGAAGGGGGAAAACATTCTCTAAAATAATTTACCTCGAATCAAATTAATTTCTCTCAATCACCAATAAGCATCAATTAAGCATAATCTTGGCTCTAGTTCATTCCTTTGTCTATCTGAATGTTGGAAAAGGTTTTAGGATTCACTTTCTCAAACTAAACCCATGAAAACCCAATACCCATAGACCATCAAATCAATAATCTTGGTTTTAAAATATGTCACTCGAGCAAGACAAAAACATGAAGGAAGAGTTGCATTTACAAATACAACCCATTATGTTAAGCCACAATAACTTAATGAAATCACTTATAACTAACATTAACACTATTAATTAACATAACCTAGAAACTAGTTAAATTCATAATCACACCCAAGAGGTGGAGTTTTATCTTGAAATCATAGAAAGATAGAAATTGTTACCAAAGTATATTTCCATCAGCTAGATAACATTAATTTCATCTTTACAACGGTCTAAGATAAAGAATCTTCAACACCCGCTTCCAATTTTTCAGAAATGGAAATCGTAAAATTTTCAAAGGAAAGGAAATGTTGTCTAAAAATTAAGTTCTAAGCTCTTAATTTCAAAACTGATAATATTGATTGAAAATTGAATTCTCCAAATTGAAAACCAGATACTAAACTAAAAATTTGAAAATGTATTTATAGTTTCAAAAATATGTGCTACGAAGGACCATTTGGCACTTTAAGTCCAGATCGCCGATCCACTCGTCGATTCGCCCTTTGGATTGCTTCATCTCTTTTTTTCTTTGGTATTCATCAACTTCAAGTTCTACAACTTTAGATGATATAACACTGCATCACGAAACTGTCCAGCAATGCACTAACTGCTCTTTTCCATCGCCGACTCGATATTCTTATTCATGGCTCTTCACATTGGAACAATAGGCGAGAGCATGTCTATTGGATAACTCTCCCAATGGTTTAGCAAATCATCGGTTTTTTTGTTATTTAAGATGCCTTGTTCTGTTTTGCTCATTACTGTCCATGCTTTGTTCTTCAATCTAAATACGTAACAATCAAGGATTTACATCTGTTATTGGCACAAAAATTGTGTTTCATGATACTAAATCTATTAAAATAAAGCCATAAATGTGTCAAAAAGGTGAACTAGTAATGGAGACGGAGTGAAAAGTAATCGTTTGGCTAAGGTCGATACATCTTCCTTTATTTTTTTAAATTTTTTACCAAACTGTCGAACCTTGTTTGGAATACGAGCGAGCATATCCTCTGAACGACCATCTTTAGAATCTTTTGGAATTTTTCGCTCATGAGGAGGAACATACATATCCTTCTCCCTATCTCTTTCCTTCATAGTGGGGTTAGGATCCCTCCACTATTCAACTCGATCTCTCCAACCTTCATCCTTTTTCCAACCTCGATTACCACATTGCTTCGGTAGTTTGCACGATAGACACCTCTTTTGTTTGCTAGAAGTTCACCTTCTAATTATACATCACTTCTAACTTTTCCTCTTTGGAGTATACACACACAACATCCATATCATTGAAATTTCTAGAACCAGCTCCAATGACATTTATGGAAAAAATGTGAAGTTGCTTCATGATCTTCGCCATGTTTTTGTCCCTCTCTTGATCTTTATCAAGTTGCTACTTTGTCAATTTAAAAGTAAGGGGGGAGATCTGATCTTTTTGGGTGTACCATCCCGGTTAATTTTTGTTATACCATCCATGAGATGGGTTTCTACTACGAAAGGTTGTTGCATTATACCTCCCGGAGAAATTTGTCAGCTACTCCTTCGTTCACAAATCAAGGATTTGGTAAAAGTATTGCAACAAAACATTATAGGGTAAACAATGAGTAGGGCATTGTAGCACCAACTTCTTACATCTCATTTATTGTGTCACCCTTCAAACTCAAAAACTTTGGATGCTATCCCGATGTGTCATCATATTTGAAGGAGCAAAAAATCTCCCTCGATATGCGGAATGATATTCCGATGATGTGATGGAGTCTCTTGGCAATTCAGCAAAACACTTGCTTGCTTCTCCAATTAGAGAAAATTGGAACAACCTCAAAGAGACTGACTCTTGATATATGTTCTTAAAAGAGTACAACCCGCAAACATCAATAAAGGTTTCTTATATGCTCATGGGGATCCCCATGAGCCAACCCACCAAACAACCCTTTCAATAGCAAGAGATACAACATGGAGCTTTTAATGTGGAACATATTCTTCCCTTCAGTCGGAGGCAAGCCAATGGCACCAACTCCACCCACAAGATTAGGGTCATTAACATTCGACTCATTGACATCATTGAGATTTTCGATGTCATCTTGGTGTCCCACTTGACTACCATTGCTTATATTTACACTCATATCCTCTATTTAAAAACAAAAACCACACACAAACCAAAGTAAGTAGATTAAACTATGAGTAAAAATTAAAAAATCAACTTCACAAAAAAATTCTCTAACAACACCAGTCCCCAACAGCGTCGCTATTTTGATCAACATGTCACCGACATTTCTTCTGATTCTAAGGTTCAACTATTGCTAATTAGTACAAAACTCAACTAAATGAGTTGGGGTCGAATCCCACAACATGTACTTGAGAATTAATTAGGAAGTATAAATATGGTCAAATCTGTCATAAGATAGACATTATCGAATAAAAATATAACTCAAATCAAGGGGTGACACACATGTCGAATAAGGGAGTTTTCCTTTTTATTATCAAGTACAAATAGTGGCAAAAAATACAAAATAATAATATGAGATTTGATCTTTGGATGTGATTCGAATATAGGCTAATTTAAACAAATGGGTAATTATAATGACTAGGAAATATTTGTATATTAGTGAGTAAGCTAAGCCATTTAGGGCATAAATTTTCTCTGAAACAATTTATTCCAAATCAAGTTGATTTCTCTCAAACATCAATGATCAAGAAAAATAAGACCATCCCACACCTTAGTTCGTTCACCCTATTGAGCTTAACCCTGTCAATCAAATACCCACTGACCATCAATCAATAAGCCTTGTTTTTGAAAACCTCTCTCGAGAAAGACAAAACTGAAGGATTGAAGTGCATTTGCAACTACAATTATTAAATTAAACCACTATTACTGATTGAAGTCACTTCCAGATATCATGTAAACAAACAATTATCAATACCCTTAAACTAAATCATCCCACAATATCATAATCACACCCCAAGAATTGGGGTTTTAAATAGACAACATAAAATGGTAAATATCATTACCAAATTGAGTTTCAATCAACTAGGTAAGATTGATTTCATTGTTACAATGTTCCAATTGGAAGAATCTCAAAGACCCACTCCCAATTTCTCAAAAGTGAAGAATTTCAAATCTCCAAAGCTTAGGTAAAACAAGAGAAAACTTATCTCTATACTTAGAATAATAATCACAATATGATAAAATGAAAATCAGATTCCAAAATAAGATGTTCAAATATGTATTTATAGTCGCCAAAAATATGTTGCGAAGAGACACTCTGCGGAATAAGTCGTGCTCACAAATTCACACGGTGAACTCCCCTTTAGTTATTCCATCACCTTTTATCCTTGGCCTTCATCACCCTTAATGTATGTAACTTTGGGCGATCCAATACTGCATCACAGAACCACTCACGATCTTTCGACTGCTTCTTTCTCTCGCCAACATGGTTATATCCTTCAGGGCTCTACACACTAACTTTAGGCGGTGAAATCGTTAACTCGCCAAGTAGACTTAACGATCACGAGGATTGCAAATAACTTGCCAACTAGACTTTGAGATCACCAGTATTTCTTTAATTCATTCTTTTAGCTCTTTTTATTATTAATTTTTTTTTGCAAATTAGTGTCCTTACTTTGTTCCACAATCCATATACTTGGACATCAAGGGTTTTGCATTAGTTATTGGCATAAAAAAAGTATTTGAGATGGCTTAATCATTGTAAATTATTCCCAAATGAGTCCAAATCTTGGACTCATTAGTAGTCCAACTTTTCCTAGTTACACACTGAACAGGACAAACCCAACTACTAACTGCAATAGGGTATATGACTCTAACATCTTGATGATTTCCTTTTAGACTACCTTTTGCATAGGTGGATTAGTCTTCATTGATGCTCAATACTGGGATTGTTGTTTGGCGTGAGTTTGATTTTGATAGAAAGTTGCTAGGAGGAATCCCAGTAATATCCACAATAATCCATCAAATAGACCACTAGAAACTCTTCAACCAAAAAAACCAATGCACCCACTTGTTCCCCACTCAGATCTGCAGCAATGATTATTGGTGAAGTTCTACATTTCCCCAAGATTACATACCTCAAATGTGATGTTAGAGACTTCAGCTACAATTTTGAAGGATTTTCCATAAACGGTTTCGCAGATGGAGAATCACGATTCTTCAAATCTTGCTCCAATATTTTTGTATAGAACGAAATTCAAAACTATCAAGTGTGGTGCAATATCATTACCATAAAAAATCATCATTAACTCATCCAGTGCATCAACATCCAACCTCTCTTCAATAAACACTTTCGAACTTTGATCCATGACATGATCCACCACTGATACCAACTTGATCGAGACCATTATTAAGCTTCATAGACCTACAAGTATTAAAATTTAACTCCTCATTATTCACTCAAAATTTCATCTGTCCTCTTTCTATATCAACTAAAGTGTGCTCAATAGCAAGGAGTGGTCTCCCTAAGATGGTGGAAACCTCAAAATGAACCTCACAATCAAGTATGTAAAAATCCTCTAGAAAAATGAATGTCTCCACTTTAACAAGGACATCTTAGAGAACACAAATAGTCTTCTTCACAGAAAGCTTTTGAAAATTGTGAAATTTAAATAGTATAAGGAATAGTGAAAGCTTTAGGATCCTCTTTATTTTTTTTGGACAAGTGACCTAGTAGAATAAGCACTGCTATGTTGCAGACTCTCATCATTCTCAAAACTAACTGCCCTTTTTTTGTTATTAAATCTTTCATAAATTTCGCATACCCAAGCATTTTCTCCAAGGTTTCTATCAGCAAAACATTAATGCAAAGTTATTTCAACATAGTTATGAACGTGTGGTATTTTCCTTTTTTAGTCTTCTTCACCAATCTCCGTGAGAATAGGGGTAGAGGTCAGGGCCACCTCCATTTTCTTCTCTCTAGCACTTTTAGACTTTGAAGTAACCTCATTATCATCTTCATCTCTTTTTATTAGAATTTCAACCTCAGACGACATAAGGGGTTCAATGTTCTATTTACCTCCTCGAGTAGTGACTGTCATACAATCTCAATCATTTTTTAGATTCTAGATGGTGTTGCTAGGAAGTGTGTCTGGCTGACGTGGATTCATAGTACTGGACAACTCACTAAACTGTTGCTCAAGTTTCTTGATTGACACTACATGGGTATTAACTTTCTGACCGAATCTTGACAAGTCATTTAACATATCTTTCACATTCTCATTTTTCTTATCAAATCTCTTCATCATCTTATTCATTATATCCTCATTGTGTAACTACTACCCCAATTTTCTCTATTTATTCCCATGTCAAACCTAGAGCCTTACTCTCTCCTTCTTGTTACCCTAGTTTTTTTGGTCATAGTTGTTATCACGACTATAGTTCCCTCCTGGACATAGTTACCCTTTGATTGTAGTTTCCACAATTTATACCTTGGTTTCCTTGTCCTTGATTGAAATGATTCGAGTTTTAACCTTAGGTGTTAGCTCGGGAACCCCCTATACGATGATTCACCAAACACACATCCTCTTTATAGTAACATTCCTCAAATGGTAGTGGTGAAGTTCTAGTTAGGTAATTTACCGCACTAATCTTTCCTACAGTACTTCTCACATGCTTCAATACTCTATCCGCATTTCAGTCATCTCCTCACGAATGTCATCATTAGATTGACTTGGTGCAGCTTGAACTGCAAATATGTTTCTACCAGTATCCGCCTTTCTAGTGCTCCATGCCTTATGTCTTGAAAATCGTCTCTATTTTCTTAGCGATCTCCTCAAAAGCACACTCATCATATGATCCTCCAGCAATAGTATCAAGCACATTATCTCCATTATCATCCTGACCTTTATAGATATACTCTTTTAGTGACTCATCATCTATGAGGTGAATCTAAAAACATCTTATGAATATAGTTAACCTATCCAATTAAATGCTTATAGACTTTCATGTAATGCTATAAATATGTTTACTTTGTCCTTGTGATTTAAATTCTTAGATACTCGTAAAAACTTTGCCATGAACAACTTGTGTGATTGGTCTAATGTATGAATCAAGTTGTAAGGAAATTTAGAAAACAACACAACATCATCACTGGTCAATGATAGAGGAAATACTCTCAAACCTATGAAATTCATATCCAACTTTGGTCATTCCACATAACTTTTCCTGACACTTATTAATTTATCCAAGGGATCATGTGGAGTTGTAATACTACAAAAGCCAATGACATCCTCTAGGGACCCACATGATGAAATAAACTCTAAAACACTGATTCTAAGCCTAAAATAATGTACCTAAACCAAGGAGGATGCATTAGATCCTGAACGTCAAGTGACGACGATGACATCTGGAAACTAATGCAATTGAACTAGTTAACGTCCTTATGTATTGTGAGGATTGCAACTGTTGATGGAGTCTAAAACATGTAAAATACTTTAAATAGGTAAAATGATATATATAGGGTAAAAATGTCCATGTCAAACCCCCCAAGGACAAAATAGGTAAAATGATGTATATAGGGTAAAAATGTCAAGGTCGAACCCCCCAAAGACCTCCTTAAGGGTCCTTGAAGGGACCCCGAAATTTTGCCAATATAGGTACCCAAGGTAGCAAGGAATTACATTGTGATGAAACCAGTCCACGTCGCTGATGGTTCACCATGGGCTAAACTTTATGGTCCGTATTCTTGACAGTTTGTGGACTCTACTATCTCAAAAATTATTTTTGGAAATCTTGCGGGAACCGCTCCGCGATGCAGACTTTTTTCCTGATTAAAAATATAAAATTAGAATTAAACTTTAACATCATTAAAAGGTCAAATTAAGTGAGGGGTATTTTGGATATTTTAGGGGAGGGTTATATGTTTGATTTAAATCAGATTCTCACCAGAATTTCCCACTCAAACCAAATCCCCAAATCAAAAACGAAAAGTTCTTCCTTCACTCTATTATTTCTCTCTACTCAACCTCCATTGAAGAATCTTTGAAGCTTAAAGAAGAAGACCAAATACCAAAGTATTCTACTCAAATGGAGGCTAAAGTCTTGGTTAAGGTATTGTTTCTTTCACTCTTTGGATTCCTTTCCCCAAGAGGTCCTTTCAAAGAAATTTTCAAACTTCCCCAAACTAAGGTTTTTCTCTATCCATGGGTCTCCTTTGAAAGATGAAATTAAGAATCAATTGTGATTAATTATGGTCAATTTATGTTGTTTGAGTGTACATTGATGGTTAATTCTTATTATTTACTCAACATTCCCATGAACCCATGTCTTTCTCCAATTACATGAAAAACTTAAATTTATATGCTGAATTATGGACATGATGAATATGTTGATTGACTATATTGATTTTAATTATGTAATTGCTGATTGAATTTACCTACTTTATGCATTGGTTATGTATACCTTGGTAACTGAAGTATAAAGTCAATGAAAGGGAAAGAAGATATTAAGATAGATTCTTCTTGAATTCAATTATGAAGTATGAGGTACTTAGATAGTAATGCTCCTATATCTAATGTGAGATTGTGATGATTACAAGTATTCCCCATCCTTAGCCCTAGAAAATCCAATTGTCTATGAAGTATGTGATCATATTATTATATGATTATTGTATGATTGAAACTAGTTTCTCATTATTATAATTAAGTGTTGAGTGAAATCTTTACTCACTTGTATGTTATTTCTAAAGTGAAAGGATAGTTCTCATTTATTGTCTTTAAGGGCTATCTTTACCATATTGTGAGGGTTAAGGACATTGAGTCTGAGGTTCCTCCAATGAAGTCGGTAGCCGTAGTGAGGGACATTCTGGTATTCATTTACAATGACTTGCCAAGAGATCCTCCCGAATGGGGAATAAACATCTGCATAGACTTTCTGCCGGATACGAAACCAATCTCAATCCATCCTTACCGGATGGCTCCGATCAAGTTGGAAGAACTTAAGCTTCAACTCAAGGATTTACTTGACAAAGGTTTCATAAGACCTAGTATTTCTCCTTAGGGTTTTCCGATATTGTTTGTAAAGAAGAAGGACAGATCCCTTAGGATGGGCATTGATTATCGTCAAGTAAACATCCTCTCTCTAGGATCGACAATTTGTTTTATCAACTCCGAGCGGCAAGATACTTTTCAAAAATTGACTTGAGGTCGGGGTATCACCAACAAAGGGTGAGAAGTGAAGACATACCTAAAACGACTTTCTAAACTAGGTATGGTCATTATGAGTTCCTAGTTATGTCTTTTTTCCTAACTAATGCCTCGATGACTTTCATGGACCTTATGAATACGGTGTTCCGAGTTTACCTTTACTCCTCTTAGATTGTCTTTATTGAGGATATTTTTGTATAATATAAGGGTGAATATGTATATATGTGTCATTTGGGGGTAGTAGTGCAAGTCTTTAAGGAACACCAACCATTTTCCAAGTATATTAAGTGAGGGTATAGAGGACAATCCGAGAAAGACAGAAGAGGTTAAGAATTGTCCTAGAACGTTGACTCCAACCGACATTAGAAATTTCATGGGCCTATTCGGGTACTATAGAATGATTTTTGATAGGTTTGCATCCATTGCTTCTCCTATGACTACTTTGACCCAAAAGAGTATTAAGTTTGACTATTCAGAGTCTTGTAAAAGAAGTTTCCAAGTGTTGAAACACAATCTCAGCTCCGCTCCAATGTTGACCTTACCGGAGGGTACCAATGGTTTTGTGGTATATTGTGACCTTCACTTACCTCCTTAATCGTATCCTCATATCGTTCCTATATAGCCTTTCCTTCAGTTATATCCAGTTTCAGTTCTGCTTCTAACTACAAATGGGAAAAGGCTTGGACGTATAGCAAGATTAAATAAGAGGTATTTCATACGAGAATGATATATTAATTGAATGGTTTGAAACAGAGCTGGAGATAAGCAATAGACACTGCATAAAACTTCCGAAAGCACCTTAGAAATTACCAATAATGCCCCTATCGACCTCAGTCTTTTTGTTTTGCTAGTTTGAATTCATAACTTCCCGGGTAGGTTAGGGTTGTGTCCTTATGTAAAATGGAAAAGTGGTAGTGTATGCCTCTTGACAACTCAAGGTGAATGATCAGAACTATCCAACACATGACCTTGAATTAGTTGTCGTGGTATTTTCCTTGAAAATATGGAGACATTATCTTTATGGTGTTCATGTGGATGTATTTACTCACCATAAAAGTCTTTAATATGTGTTTAGTCAAAAGCAGTTGAATCTCTAACAAAAAAGATGGTTAAAACTCTAAAAGGTTTAAACATGAGTGTTCTCTACCACCCCGTCAAGGCCAGTATGGTTGTTGATACTTTAAGTCGTATGACCATGGGAAGTGAGTCACATGAGGAAGAGGAACAGAAAGAACTACTGAAAAATGTTCATAGGTTGGCTTAGTTGGGTGTTCCATTGAAAGATGTAAGGTCTCTCAAAATCAACTAAGGTATCTAGAGGCTCACATGTGTCTAAAAAGGTTCGTAACATGTAAGGTGTTTTACAATATATATGATTTATATGAATGGGTTTAGAGATCAAACATCCACGACATTCGAAAGGTAGTCTTTAGACGTGCTAGTGTGTCCTTGCATGTTTGCCTTGTTTTTATCTGTTATCTGGAGTCCCCAAACAATATAGGTGACCCTATAATCTTAATAGGCATGTTAATGATAAAAATGTTTGGGTACTACTCCCTGAACACCACTCTAAGGGCCCTCGAGGAGGAGCCTACCGTTGGACAAGGAAGCTGGATAAGGCAGCGAGCAGAGGCAAGATGTTGATATTGTCACGCGTCGTGCGCCTTGCACTGAGTTTTCATGTGCGTCACACACCCTACACAAGGTACACTACCTCAAAAATTTGGTCAAGAAAAATTAGGAGTTATCTCCGCAACACGCATCCACTTCCCATATCCGGTTGCGTCGTTTTAAAGTAAAGTTTGACATGTACAAAAATCCCAATAAATATGGGGGTGTTTGGGTAACTTTAGGAGTCGGTTATAAATTGTTTCTAAGATTTACTTAACCCCTTTCACAAGCAAAAACACTAACATCCAATAAGAAATCAAAGTCCAAAATCTCTCTTCTCTTAATTTTCTCAAACCTCCATTGGAGGGAAAACTCGATGTTCAAGCTAGGGGATGTATATTCATGTTTTCTGTCACATCCGGGAAGCACCCCCTAGACATTACCAGTGTCGTCCTCCATGAAGAGGACTAAGACTAACTTTTTAGCATTCAACATTACATATCATAGGTTTAATTGCGGAAAAATTAAAATTTTTAATATACACAATTGTCACATTCCGAAACCACACCCTAGAAGTTAGGACCAACCTCATATTTCAATCGATGTACTTGACCTATCGGAGGTCTTGTACAAGCAATTTCCTATCGTTCATCGTATACACATAATGAAAAGTAGTGCAGAATTAGAACTTTTAACATGAATATCGTAAAACTTCTTTTCATATAAAATCATAATACTAAGTCTCAACTCATCAAATCTTAGACACGAGAATACATTGGGAGAGAGCCCATACTTTAACATATAGAAATACTTAGTCTATTACAATACTTCAAGGGAAATAAAAGACATAAATTTATACTTTCGAGTCAATTGAGGACATACATCATTAATTCCCTGGAAAATTCTTTTAAAAGTTCTCGGAGATTTTTTCCCTTTTTTAAAAATTGTTAATCAAATAATTTTTTTTATGAAAAATCCATCGCTGCGTTGCAGTCATTATTTAATTTTTTTACTTGTTGAAAGAGGATAAATCATAGTGCTAAGAAAATCGAGGAGGAGGAGAAGGTCTAATAATCTTTATTTTAAAATTTTCTTGATGAGAAAGTGTATTTATTCGAAAGATATTTTTATCCTTTATAAAATTACTTTCACCTTTTGATAGAATATTTAGGTAAGGGAATATGAGATTCTTTCCCAGCACTCTGGTATGGATGTCATCTAATTGGGAGGTATAAAGCTTTATTTGAGTGATAAAAGGAATACCTAATATAATTATTTTATTTATGTCTTAGGTTATCATAAAATCATTTATGAAACCAATCATTATTGCATATGTAAGTCTTTCTTAGTTTATAATTTAGTTTTAGTTTTCCCCCTATTGCGGAGAATAATCGGTTAGTGCCTTTTTCTATATAATTATGATAAATTTATCCTTCAATAATATAATTTTGATCTGCGCCTGCATCAAATAAAGAAATTTTATGAGTGATATAACTTTAATCTATAACTAATGTGATGGGTATGTCATAGTTATGTGGTCGAATGACCGTAATTGTATTTATTCCTATTTTTTATAGAGGTTCTATAAGAGACTCTACTTTTTTAGATGTCTCTGCTGATACTTATTTACATTCCTCCGATTCTAGTTTGGGTCATAGTTTTTAAAATGTTTTATTAGTAAATGACTCAATTTCTTAAGTGTTGAGTCTCTACTTAATTTCATTTATTTCATCTCTCATTTGTACTAATTCGGCCTAAATACTTTGTAGAGTTGTTTCGGATTTAATTGCTTGTTTAAATTTATTTAATATACTTGACATATAAAAGTTCATAATAGTCCTATTATCCGATTGTTTATCAAGAACTAAATCTCTTAAGACGATTAAGTTTTTGTTCTTGAAATCAGGATCCTCAATATGATATATCATATCAAAATAAATTTCTTTATTACTACTTGTTATGAAATTTAGAGAATGATTCTTCCATGTGCAAATTGCACTGCCGCATTTATATACCGTGGTTTAACGGTATTTTTAATGCTTTTTCCTTAAGTTTAGTGGGTTCAAAAGCCTTTTTATACTAATTATTATGTAAGTTTCTCTTTATTTGCAGAAAATCTGTCTAAAATATTAATGCAGAGGTTTTTGTGTGAGAAATACCGAAAAGTACCACCTACGGAGCTTCTGACGGTTCTTCGTGCCCGTGATGGTTCTTAGGTGGCATTGTAGTGCAGGTGCAAAAGGAAGATGGGGAATTCTGACCAAGTGTGGGGTTACGGAGTGCGTGAGGGACCGTCGTAGCCATGACGGTCTATCCTGCTGGTTCGTCATGAAGATTAGAGAAGTAGTCCGAGTACCCAAATTTCAAGAGTTCAAGTGTTTTGGAACGGAGACCCTCGATGGACCGTTGTTCATGTAACGATGCGTCATACCTGCCGTAGAGGGTAATGAAGAGAGCAGCAGAAGAAATTGCACAAGAATGAAACGATGGAATCCATGACGGCCCATCGTGACCACGACAATCCGTCGCGAGGTCCGTCGACCCAGCCGCGTTTTGACAGCTTTCCAGCAAATAGAGTCCTTATTTAGTTAGGTTTTTATTTTTTATAAATAGTTCGAAAAACATCATTTTTGAGGTTAGACCCTTGATTATTTTTAGACTCTTTATTTTTGAGCTTCTTTTGTGGATTAGACTTAAGGATTGTTGTTACACTTTTGGAGAATTTTTGTTCTTCAATTAATTTCAGTAATTGATTGTTTGTGATTTTTGTTAATTAAACAAGCGAATCTTCAGATTTACTCTTTCTCATTGAAGTAAGTGCATGAATTCTTATATCATATATTTAAATATTGCGATTATGACTATGGGTAATTAAACTCCATAACTAGGGTTGTGGGAACCATAGGAGAATAATGAGGTAAAACCTAACTAAAATAACAATTCAAGAATATTGTCTTGCATGTATTGATAATTCTTTCGCTTAGAAGTATTTTAAATGGATGGCCAACATTAGAACTCTTCTTAATGCTACTTGCCGGACCAAGGAGGTAGCTAATAGGAAAAGAATTATCAACATAATTTAGTGTATACTATCTAATAGGCTAGTATTGATATGTACGAGGTAATAACTTAGTCAAATATTGAATACGATGCTTAATAAGATGTAAAGATAAGGATTACTATAGCAACACACGTAGCCGGACCAAGGTTTTAGAAATACATAACTTATCACTTTGCATGCAAGATACTAGGAAAGAATTGTTATAGTTAGAATTTTTAAGTTATGAACCTGTGGGGAACACGTAAACCCTAGTTACTTTTATTAATTGATTAAACTCCCACATTTGAAGATTCTAGTTGTCTCCTTTGATTTCACTAGTTATTTTCATTTATTTAGAAACAGAAAAAACCCCTTTTATCATTTTTGCTTTCAAGGAAGTAATTGACAGAACAATAGTAATAATAGATTAAAGTTAATTCTAAACTATTTTCCTCGTGGGAATGATCTCAACCTCATTAGTTGAGTTATTTACTTGACACGGCCGCTTTACTTCTAATTTGAGAAGTAAGTCTGAGCGTATCACGCATTCACAAGAGTCAGACGACTTACTATCATCACAATCATAGGCTCTATTTAGTTGATCTTCATCGCTAACATTTTCATTGGAGGATGAGTTGTTTTTATAATTTTCTAGGATAGAATACATCTTATCTTTAAATTCTTCTTCTAATTCTAACATATTTATTTTGTCTTTCTTTTTATTAGTGGCTGGATAGTATGTGGCTCAATGTCCCATTTTTCCACAACCCCAACAACTTTCAGTGTTGTTTGGTTTAAATTTATTTTTACTAGGATCACGGTTTAGCCTTTTTTTGTGATGACAGGGTTTTTTCCTGATATATGGTCACTCTTATGGCTTCTTTGAATTCCTTTAAAATAAACTTTTGATGGGGAAGATTGTTTGATATAAGCGAAGTTTTCACAAAAATTTCCTAGTTCCTTTTGTAATATTTTACTATCCTTTTTTGATTGATTTTTATGTTTCATATTTATACATAATTCTAATCTAATAATATTTATAAAACATATGAGGTCACCACAGGTCAATTGATTATAAGAAATTTATCCTTCAAACCTATATTTTAATTTTATTCTAACCTTTTCAACAAATAGTGTTGGTAAACTAGTAATAAATTTTTCTTCCCAATATTCATGATTGTAGTCTTTGCGAATCATAATCTTTTTACAAAGACATCTTTATACCACCTGAAATCATCTAACTTTGGACAATATAGATTATATAATATTTCTAATAATCTATCTTTAAAGAATTAAGGTTCACCTATAAAGTGTTTATCTATACTATAAATTTAGCTGGCACTAGCATCTTCTAGAATTTGATTTTCTATAATTAGCCCACAGGTTCAGTTTTTATTATAGGAATAATAGTAGTTGCATTTACTACATTTTCCCTATAATCTTCGGTGAGGAGTTGTCCTATAAATTTTTTAATGTGTGATTAAATCGGATGGTAATTAAAGAAGCAACTTGTTTATCGGATAAACTATTTATTTTATATATCGTAATAGTCATACCCATTTCGTGTAAGTATGTGATAAAAATTAATTTTCTTCATACTGTATATCTGGAAAGTAAAGTATCTTGTAATTTTTCTTTTTGATGGAATAATTAGACCAAATTTATTAATTTCATTATCATTATCTTCGGATAAGGTATTTATGGCCTTAGAATTTACTTTTTCATTAATTATTCCTATAAGTTCATCAGTAATTTCAAGTTTCTCTTTAAGGTTAAGAAATTTATCTTTGGGAAATTCATGTAATTTAAATATTAGGTGAATTTCTAAAATTTATGTTTTCTCTTATAGGAAGAGCTTGTGTTTATCCTTAATATCCGATTTATTATTAAACTTTATGATTTGATTATATACTACGTAAAGTAATTGATTTGTATAATTATTTTTTTGTAGTATTTAATTTATATCCTTATTTGTAGGATCATCTTTTGTGTCTACTAAGTCCATTTTAAAGGGTGAGGCACTAATAATTTTGTATTCTATTGGTGAAGTAATTTCTTCTAACGTGAGTATTGTAGACTCAGCTACTTCATTATTATTGGTAGTATATCAATTATTAACAAGAATGTTTAACGACTCCTTTTGGTCGTCTAACTTTCCTATATATTCAAACAATTTAAAACATTCTATATTACATTTTAATCTTTTCATATCACTATACCATCTTTCTAATAAAAAGTATCTTTATACATGCCATTGTTTTTAATGAAATTTTCTTCATTAGTCCAATTTTTGTCAAAAATTTTTATATCTTCTTCAAAAGATTTGTCTAATGTAATCATGCATTAAGCATCCTTAATTTCTTTACTAGTAGTGGGATTAGATATTTTTTGTTCATATTTTACTTTTGGAATAGTTTTTGAGAAATCTACCCATTTTAATTTTTTATCTATCTCTTCTAAGGATATGTCATCTTCTTCCTTAGTTATGGAGAAATAAGGTCTAGAGAATGACATTTATTTACTTGAAGATATTTTATTATAATATTGGGATCTTACAAATTTTAAATCTATTGATGTAACGACCTTTTTAGTCATTTCGGGCAGTAGAATCAGTTGTGATAAAAATTGACTGGGTCGACGGATCACACGACGGACCGTCATGGCCATGACGGACCGTCATGGACCCCGTTGTCCCACACATGTGTAATTTTCCTGTTTCTCTCCTCATTTCCCTCGACGACATGTAGGACGAACCGTCATAGGCATAATGGTCTGTCGAGCGTCTTCGTGCCAAAACAATTCAACTCTGAAATCTGGGTACTGGGAGCGACTCTCTGAACTCCGCGACGGAGCTGCAGCATGGACCGTCGTAGATACGAAGGACCGTCACAAAACCCTTGACTGAATTTAATTATCTGAATCTTGTGACGGACCTGCAGGACGGACCGTCATAGACACGACGGGCCGTTAAAGGTTGTGTAACCTCGACTGGGTCGGATTTCTGTTAAAAGTTTTTAAGGGGTGTTTTGGACTATTCATGACAAACTTCATGAAATTAGTGGGGTGAGTTTGATAAGTTATTTACTTGGGGGTTAAAAAAAGTAACCTTGAAATAAATAATGGGTTACTTTTATCATCTTTTATAGTTGATTATATGATCATTAGGGTAAAAGAAAAAGATTTTGGAGAGGAAAAAATAAAAAGAACAGAAGAGAGGGAGAACGAGCGAGAAAAGGGAGAAGCAAAGAGGAAAGCAAAGGCATTGAGAAGTAACTTGTTGATCACAATTCATCGGTGGAGGTAGGTTATGGTTTGTGGTATCTTCACAGTAAACTCTAAATAGCGATTGATATGTATTGGGTGGTATTGTAAAGTCTTCTATATGCTTGATTGTGTGTTGTATGTTATGATTGTGAATCTTCAACATTGAGTTCTCTCTGTTAAGATGGCACCTTGGCATAACAAAGACTTGATGAAATAAAATTAATGAGATTAGGGGATCGGGTGTCACGTTCCGACACGTAGTATTAGGGGATCGGGTGTCATGTTCTGACACATAGTATTAGGGGATCGGGTGTCACGTTCTGACACATAGTATTAGAGGATCGGGTGTCACATTCCGACACGTAGTATTAGGGGATCGGGTGTCACGTTCCGACACGTAGTATTAGGGGATCGGGTGTCACGTTCTGACACGTAGTATTAGGGGATCGAGTGTCACGTTCCGACACGTAGTATTAGGGGATCGGAGTGTCACGTTCCGACACGATAAGAATAAAGAGAAGTAATCTTGAATCATGTTAATATACTCAATGTCGAAGAACCTATGTCCCAAATGAATATGGTGTGGAGGCTTGAGTCCTCACAGGTGCGCTTTATGTTGTTGCCAATGGTTCTTGTACTTGTTGTTGCCACCTGTTGAGTATTGTAGTTGATTTTATAATATTATTTGATATATATATTGCTTTATATTTTGAGTTGGTCGATGATACCTACTCAGTACGTGTTCCTTGTACTGACCCCTACTTTTATTTCCTTCTTATTGTTTTGTGGAGTGCAGCAAGTGCACCATCGACTTCGACTCATCCTCAACTCTAGATAGTTTCCAGCACATTAGACTTCCGGGTGAGCTATTACTCCTAGCTCGGACTGGATTCTCTCCTTCACATCTTGATGTCTTGAAGTTCGGGCATGGACCATCTTTTTACTTATTTAGCTTCTTAGTTATTCTTAGATTTAGAAATTTGAGTATAGATGTTCTTCGTGTGATAACTTCTAGATTTTGGGGATGATAGTTGATAAACTTTAGAAGCTTGTTTATTTGTCATATTAATAAGATTTGAGTCTTCCGCATTATATTTTATTTATTATGGTTGAAATTTTGGGAAATGTTGGGGTTTAGATTTGTTGGTTCGCTCACCTAGTAAGATAAGTGTGGGTGCCACTCGCGGCTCGTTTTGGGTCGTGACAAACTTGGTATCAGAGCTTTAGGTTTATTGGTCTCATCACATAAGAACGAGTCTAGTAGAGTCTTGAGGAGCGGTAGGGGGATGCCCTTACCTTTCTTTGAGAGGCTATAGGGCTTTAGGATAATTCCATTCTTTCTTCCTTTCGTGCTATTACTTGGTTCTAATTGGTATCTAGGTGATAGAAATTGGTATCTGACCTTCTCACTCTATTTCGCAGATGGTTAAAACTAGAGCAAAAACTGTGCCCACACCAGCACCGGCAAGAAAGGGTGCGTCTGAGCCAGCCACTGGGGCTGTAGCTCGAAGAGGAGCAGTGGCAAGAGGCCGTGGTAGAGGTCGCCGGAGGACGTCCTCTAGAGGTAGAGGACAAACACCTGGTCCAGCTAGTACTAGGGCGGTGACTCCTCCACCGACTGATGAGGTAGTAAGAGAGGGTGAGGAAGGGGAAAATGAGCAAGTGCAGGATGAGGAATTACCACCCCAACCTACCCCAGAGATGATTAACCAGGTTCTTACCTATCTTAGCGGGTTATCTGATCAACGCCAGACACCTCCAGTGTTTTCTGCACCAGCACCTCAGGTTTCGGGAGTACGACATGCAGCTGTTGTGGATCCCCGCATGGATGCCCATTGGAAGTAGGCACTTTTCCTCGATTGACTACAGGGCCCATAATGACAAGTGATCAGCATGAACTTTTCACTAAATTCTTGAAGTTAAAACCTCCAGTCTTCAAGGGTGGTGAATCTGAGGATGCCTGTGATTTTCTGGTTGATTGTCATGAGCTGCTACATAAGATGGACATAGTAGAACGATTCGGGGTTGAGTTTGTGACCTATTAGTTTCAGGGAAATGCCAAAATGTGGTGGCGATCGTACGTTGAGTGACAACCAGCACAGGCATCACCTATGACTTGGGCATCGTTCTCTAACTTGTTTATGGAGAAGTATATACCCCGAACATTGAGGGACAAGAGGAGAGATGAGTTCCTGAGTCTAGAGCAAGGCAGGATGTCTGTTACTGCTTATGAGGCTAAATTTCGTGCACTATCCAGGTATGTCACCCAGCTTTGCTTCAGTCCACAAGAGCGGATTCGCCGCTTTGTGAAAGGATTGAGGTCAGATTTGTAGATCCCCGCCTTACAGGTAGCTGCTGCAGCAACATCCTTTCAGGAAGTGGTTGACTTTGTAATAGAGGTAGAGGGGGTGAAGCCAAAAAACTTCACCACGGCGTCGACATCTAAGAAGTTTCGTACAGGAGGCGAATTTAGTGGTTCTTACTCCAGAGGATAGAATTCAGGAGGGTACCCAACTCGACCTATTCAGTCTTCATTACAAGCTGTAGCTGGGGGTCCATCGCAGACCAATCAACATTTTCTGAGATTGGAGGTTATCCACAGACTTCGTCATTCTCACAGAGACCTATGCTTGACTCCAGAGATTGTTATGGATGTGGAGAGACTGGACATATTAGGAGGTATTGTCCAAAACAGAGTTACAGACCCCCAATAATTAGAGGTACAGGTGGTCATAGGAAATGCCACCATTCTGGAGGACGTGGTGGCCAAGGGAATGGTGGTCATCAAATCAGCCGGGGTGGCGGCCAAGTTGGAACTACTGAAGCACAACATGGTAGGGGCAACGGGCGGACAGGTGATAGGGCCCATTGTTATGCTTTCTCTGGGAGATCTGAAGCAGTGACATCTGATGCGGTTATCACAGGTAATCTTTTGGTATGTGATTGCATGGCTTCTGTATTATTTGATCCTAGATCTACATTTTCATATGTATCTTCCACATTTGCTAATGGTCTTGATTTATACTGTGATTTGCTTGAAATGCCTATTCGTGTTTCTATCCTGTGGGTGAGTCCATGATAGTTGAGAGGGTGTATAGGTCTTGTCTTGTGACTTTTGTGGGGAGCAATACTCATGTAGATTTGATTATTCTAGAGATGGTTGATTTTGATGTGATTCTGGGTATGACTTGGCTTTCTCCAAATTTTGCAATCTTGGATTGTAATGCTAAGACTGTGACATTGGCCAAGCCTGGAAAAGATCCACTAGTCTGGGAGGGTGACTACATTTCCACCCCAATCCGTATTATCTCTTTTCTTCGCGCTAAGAGGATGGTTAGTAAAGGTTGTTTAGCCTTCTTGTAACATCTCAGGGATTATACTTCCAAAGTACCTTCGATTGAGTCTGTTTCGATAGTCCACGAGTTTCTGGATGTGTTTCCTGCAGACCTTCATGGTATTCCACCGGATAGGGATATTGATTTTTGCATTGATCTGGAGCCGGGTACTCGCCCCATTTCTATACCCCCTTATAGAATGGCTCCAGCTGAGTTAAGCGAGTTAAAGGCACAACTTCAGGAGTTGTTAGGTAAAGGCTTTATTAGACCAAATGCATCCCCTTGGGGTGCTCCTGTATTATTTGTGAAAAAGAACGATGGGAGTTTTTCGGATGTGCATAGACTACAGACAACTGAATAAGGTAACTATTAAGAATAAGTATCCTCTTCCTCGCATTGATGATTTGTTCGATCAGTTACAAGGTGCTTGTACCTTCTCAAAGATCGATTTGAGATCTGGTTATCATCAATAATACGGGCAGCAGATGTGCCAAAGACTGCTTTTTGAACCAGGTATGGGCATTATGAATTCTTAGTTATGTCTTTTGGGCTTACGAATGCCCCTGCTGCTTTCATGAGCATGATGAACGTGATTTTTAAGCCATATCTGGATCTTTTTGTTATCGTATTTATTGATGATATACTGGTATACTCTAAGAGCAGGAAAGAACATGAGGAGCATTTGAGAATGGTATTGGAAGTGTTGAGAAAGAAAAAGCTTTATGCCAAATTCTCCAAGTGTGAGTTTTGGCTAGATTCAGTGTCCTTCTTGAGGCACGTAGTTTCTAAGGATTGAGTGATGGTGGATCCTTCCAAGATTGAAGCAGTGAAGAGTTGGGTAAGACCTACTAATGTTACAGAAGTAAGGAGCTTTGTTGGCTTAGCTATCTACTACCGTCGATTTCTCAAGGGATTTTCTTCTGTTGCCTCCCAATTGACAAATTTGACAAAGCAGAATGTTACATTTGTATTGTCGGACGAATGTGAAGAAAGCTTCAAGAACCTCAAGACCTTGTTGACTACTGCACCAATTCTTACCTTGCCAGTGGAAGGTAAGAATTTCATTTTGTATTGTGATGCATCTTACTCTGGTTTGGGTGCAGTGCTAATGCAGGAGAAGAATGTAATTGCTTATGCTTCGAGGCAACTAAAAGTGCATGACCGCAACTATCCGACCCACGATTTGGAGTTGGCTGCAGTAGTGTTTGCATTAAAGCAATGGAGACATTATCTATATGGGGTTAAGTGTGAAGTCTATACAGATCATCGTAGTTTACAGTATGTCTTTACTCAAAAAGATTTGAATTTGAGACTGTAACGACATGTTTTTAGTCTATTCGAGCAGTAAGATTATTTTGATAAAAACTGGCTGGGTCGACGGATCAGTCGATGGGCTGTCATGGTCACGACGGACCGTCGAGGGGTTTCGTTCCAAAACACTTAAACTCTGAAAATCTAGGTACTGGGATCAACTGTCTGAACTTCACGACGGACAGTAGACGGACCGTCGTAGTAACGACGGACCGTCACAGACCTTTTACTGAATTTGAGTCTCTGAACTTTGTGATGGACGTGCAGGACGGACCGTCGTAGGTACGACGGGCCATCACGAGTGGCGTAACCTCGACTGAGTCAGATTTCTGCTGAGTGTTTTTAAGGGGCGTTTTGGACTATTCATGCTTATATTTATGAAATTTGTGGGGTAAGTGTAATAATTTAATTACTTGGGGGGTTAAAGGAGATAACCTTGAAATAAACAGTGGGTTACTTTTATCATCTTTTATACTTAATTATTTGATAATTAGGGTAAAAAGAAAATGAGTTGGAAGAAGGAAAAATAGAACGAGCGAGAGAGAGAGGAAGAACGAAGAGAAAATCAAAAGGCATTGGGAAGATAGCTTGCTTGATCACGATTCTTCGGTGGAGGTAGGTTATGGTTTATACTATTTGTAGTAAACTCTTAATAGCGATTGATATGTATTGAGTGGTATTGTAAAGTTTTCTATATACTTAATTGCGTTGTTGCATGATTGTGATTATATAAATTGTGATGGATTATAATGATGATGCTGTGAAATCTTAAAAACCTTAAATCCACTCTATTAATGATGATGCCTTGGTATAAAAAAAGGCTTGATGAACTAAAAGAATGAGGTTAATGGATCGGGTGTCACGAACCGACACGTAGTATTAGGGGATGGGGTGTCACAAACCGACTCGTAGTATTAGGGGATCGGGTGTCACGAACCGACACGTAGTATTAGGGGATCGGGTGTCACGAACTGACACGTAGTATTAGGGGATCGGGTGTCACGAACCGACACGTAGTATTAGGGGATCGAAGTGTCACGTTCCGACACAAGAGGAATAAAGAGAATAAATCTTGAATTATGGTTAGTTACTTAATCTAAAGAACCTAATTCCCAAACGAGTATGGTGTGGAGGCTTGAGTCCTCATAGGTGTGCTTGATGTTGTTGCCCATGGTTCTTGTACTTGTTGTTGCTTGCTGTTGAGTATTGTAGTTTATTTTATAATATTATTTGATGTATATTGATTTCTATTCTGAGTTGGCCGATGATACCTACTCAGTATGTGTTCCCTGTACTGACCCCTACTTGCATTTTCTTCTTGTTATATTGTTCAGTGCAACAAACGTGTCAGCAACTTCGACTCGTCCGCAACTCTAGCCAGTCTTCAGCATGTCAGAATTCAGGGTGAGCTATTATTCCTAGCTCGGCTGGATTCTTTTTTTCGCTTCTTGATGTCTTCGAAGTTCGGACAGGGACCATCGTTTTACTTATTTTAGTTCTTAATTATTTTTAGACTTAGAAATTTGAGGATAGATGTTCTTGATGTGATGACTTCCAGATTATGGGGATGATAAGTAATATATTTTAGAGGTTTATTTAATTGGTTATATTAATGAGTTTGGTCTTCCACATTATATTTTGTTTATTATGGTTGAAATGTTGGGGTTTAGATTTGTTGGTTCGCTCACATAGGAGGATAAGTGTGGGTGCCACTCGCGGCCCGTTTTGGGTCGTGACAGAGGAGGTGGATGGAACTACTGAAGGACTACGATATTACTATCTTGTATCACCCAGGAAAAGCTGATGTTGTGGCAGATGCTTTAAGTAGAAAGGCAGGGAGCATGGGAAGTCTAGCTCATTTGCAAGTTTCTAGACGCCCATTGGCTAGAGAGGTTCAGACTCTGGCTAATGACTTTATGAGGTTTGAAGTACTGGAGAAGGGAGGATTTTTGGCCTGTGTGGAGGCAAGATCTTCTTTTCTTGACAAGATTAAGGGAAAACAGTTTACTGATGAGAAGCTCAGCCGAATTCGAGATATGGTATTACGAGGAGAGACTAAAGAGGCAATAATTGATGAGGAAGGCATTTTGAGAATTAAGGGAAGGATGTGTGTGCCCCGGGTTAATAATTTGATTTACACTATTCTTACAGAGGCTCATAGTTCAAGGTATTCTATACATCCTGGTGCAACCAAGATCTATCGTGACCTAAAGCAACATTTTTGGTGGAGTAGGATGAAGCATGACATTATTGATTTTGTTTCCCAATGCCCGAATTGTCAGCAGGTAAAATATGAGCACCAGAGGCCCGGAGGAACACTTCAGAAAATGATGATTCCTGAATGGAAATGGGAAAGAATTACCATGGATTTTGTAGTTGGTCTTCCAAAGACATTGAGGAAGTATGACTCCATTTGGGTAATTGTTGATAGGTTAACTAAGTCTGCTCAATTCATTCCGGTCAAGATGACTTACAATGCAGAGAAGTTAGCCAAACTCTATATCTCAGAAATTGTTCGATTGGATGGAGTCCCACTTTCAATCATATCAGATAGGGGTACGCAATTTACTTCTAAGTTTTGGAGAATGTTGTATGCTGAATTAGGTACTCGGTTGGATCTTAGTACTGCATTTCACCCTCAGACTGATGGTCAGTCTGATCGAACGATTCAGGTGTTAGAGGATATGCTTCGTGCATGTGTAATAGATTTTGGTGGTTATTGGGATAACTTCTTGCCCTTAGCAGAGTTTTCATACAATAATAACTATCACTCAAGTATTGATATGGCCCATTTGAGGCACTGTATGGGAGGAGATGTAGGTCTCCCATCGGTTGGTTCGATGCATTTGAGGTAAGACCATGGGGTAACGATCTGTTGAGGGAATCGTTAGATAAAGTAAAATTCATTCAGGAGAAGCTTCTAGCAGCTCAAAACAGGCAGAAAGAATATGCAGATAGAAAGGTTAGGGACTTGGATTTTTTGGAGGGTGAGCAAGTCTTGCTGAAGGTTTCGCCCATGAAAGGGGTGATGCGGTTTTGTAAGCGAGGTAAGCTTAGTCCGAGGTATATTGGTCTATTTGAAGTTCTGAAGCGAGTGGGGGATGTAGCTTATGAACTAGCCTTGCCTCCATGACTGTCAGGAGTGCACCCGGTATTTCATGTGTCTATGCTGAAAAGATACCATAGGGATGGAAACTACATTATTCGTTGGGATTCAGTTCTTCTTGATGAGAATTTGTCTTATGAGGAGGAGCCTGTTGCTATTCTAGATAGAGAAATCCGCAAGTTGAGATCAACGGAGATTGCATCCATCAAGGTTCAATGGAAGAATCGGCCAGTTGAAGAGTCCACTTGGGAGAAGGAGGTTGATATGCATGCAAGATACCCACACCTTATTGATGATTCAGGTACTCTTTCTCGCCCTTGTTTTTCTTCTTGTGATCGTTCGAGGATGAACGAAGGGTAAATTGGTATCTATTGTAACGATCTAATTAGTCGTTTCGGGCAGTAGAATCAGTTGTGATAAAAACTGACTGGGTCGACGGATCACGCGATGGACCGTTATGGCCATGACGGACCATCATGGACCCCGTCGTCCCACACATGTGTAATTTTCCTGTTGCTCTCCTCATTGCCCTCGAAGACAAGTAGGACGAACCGTCATAGGCACAACGGTCCGTCGAGCGTCTTTGTGCCAAAATACTTTAACTCTGAAATCTGGGTACTGGGAGCGACTCTTTGAACTCCGCGACGGAGCTGCAGCACGGACCGTCGTAGATACGACGGATCGACACAAAACCCTTGACTGAATTTAATTCTCTGAATCATCTGACGGACCTGCAGGACGGACCGTCATAGACACGATAGGCCGTCACAGGTTGCGTAACCTCGATTGGGTTGGATTTCTGCTAAAAGTTTTTAAGGGGTATTTTGGACCATTCATGACAAACTTCATGAAATTAGTGGGGTGAGTTTGATAAGTTCTTTACTTGGGAGTTAAAAGAAGTAACCTTGAAATAAATAGTGGGTTACTTTTATCATCTTTTATAATTGATTATATGATAATTAGGGTAAGAGAAAAAGATTTTGGAGAGGAAAAAATAAAAAGAACAGAAGAGAGGGAGAACGAGCGAGAAAAGGGAGAAGCAAAGAGGAAAGCAAAGGCATTGAGAAGTAACTTGTTGATCGCAATTCTTCGGTGGAGGTAGGTTATGGTGTATGCTATCTTCATAGTAAACTCTAAATAGCGATTAATATGTATTGGGTGGTATTGTAAATTCTTCTATATGCTTGATTGTGTTTTGTATGTTGTGATTGTGAATCTTCAACCTTGAGTTCTCTCTGTTAAGATGGCACCTTGGCATAACGAAGACTTGATGAAATAAAATTAATGAGATTAGGGGATTGGGTGTCACGTTCCGACACGTAGTATAAGGGGATCGGGTGTCACGTTCCGACACGTAGTATTAGGGGATCGGGTGTCACATTCCGACATGTAGTATTAGGGGATCGGAGTGTCACGTTCCGACACGATAAGAATAAAGAGAAGTAATCTTGAATCATGTTAATATACTCAATGTCGAAGAACCTATGTCCCAAATGAGTATGGTGTGGAGGCTTGAGTCTTCATAGGTGCGATTGATGTTGTTGTCCATGGTTCTTGTACTTGTTGTTGCCACCTGTTAAGTATTGTAGTTGATTTTATAATATTATTTGATATATATATTGCTTTCTATTTTGAGTTGGCCGATGATACCTACTCAGTATGTGTTCCTTGTACTGACCCCTACTTTTATTTCTTTCTTAGTGTTTTGTGGAGTGCAGCAAGTGCACCATCGACTTCGACTCGTCCTCAACTCTAGCACGTTTCCAGCACATCAGACTTCAGGGTGAGCTATTACTCCTAGCACGGACTGGATTCTCTCCTTCACGTCTTGATGTCTTGAAGTTCGGGCATGGACCATCTTTTTACTTATTTAGCTTCTTAGTTACTCTTAGATTTAGAAATTTGAGGATAGATGTTCTTGGTGTGATGACTTCCAGATTTTGGGGATGATAGTTGATAAACTTTAGGAGCTTGTTTATTTGTTATATTAATAAGATTTGAGTCTTCCGCATTATATTTTGTTTATTATGGTTGAAATGTTTGTAAATGTTGGGGTTTAGATTTGTTTGTTCGCTCACCTAGTAAGATAAGTGTGGGTGCCACTCGCGGCTCGTTTTGGGTCGTGACAATTGATCCATCGGGAAATTGAAATAATTGGTCAATATGTGGATTCTCTTCTTTGATTTTTTGCTCCGTAATGGAGTTAAAATGTCAATCATCTTTTGTTAATACTTCATCCCATTTTATCATCTTTGGGACAAAGGCGTTATTATTGTTATCATTTGCTTCCATGAGCATGGTAACTCCTTTATTACTTATCATTTTAGCTTAAGTGCTAAAGTAGTTTTCATTAATCTATAATATACCCTATATATTATGACTATTTTTCTAGTATTAGCTTTAATATTCATATTTTAGTTTCAAAATTTAAAGTTAATGTATAATTAGGATAACAGTTAAAGTATTTCGGGTCATTGACGAGATTACTTTGTAGTATGATATTGAATCATCAAAATTTAATAATCTATTGTCTCTTAAAAGAAAACATGTGGATACATCTAAACCCAATCTATATAATGGTTTGAGTACTACCTGGACAAGTCTTATGTGAATGAATTTATCATTCTTCTTATATCTATTAATATCATTGGTTTCTAATAATATAATAGTTTCAATATTTTTATTAATTGTAGTGGTAGACGGAGAAGTTTCAATATTATAATTTTTAATAAAATAAAAGGGTCTTGTTTTATAAATCTTTTTTTAAAAGTGTTCTTTAGTAATATTTCTATTTTCTAGACCATTTTTTAATTTTTGCAATTTTATTAGAGGCGGCAGAGATGTTTATACTATTAAAAATATTTTGATGTGTAGGTGAATTTATTTTAATTCAAGGGAGAATCTAGAGGCAAGAAGAACACTATCATTAGGCTTAAATATCTACTTTAAAGATTACTACCGGAATAACAAATTCTTTGTGTAGTAATTGTTGCTGCCTTTTTCACTAATTTTCTTTGATCTTTTTCCTCTAGGCTTGGTGAAGGAAACTCCCTCTGAGTCCGTCTCTACGACACACACAGTCTAAGCTAATCCAACGGAAAGTACAGGCTTGCCAACGTCTAAACCGAGAATTATCTTGATTCCACACTTGAAAGAATAAACTAAGAACTTAAGTGGAAGAAGAACAACTACTACGAAACTCTGAATTTATCACCCGGATCACAACCTAAGTTTCGACGCCGTAAGCCCAAGGACAGCATAGGGACTTAGCCGCTCCCACTTCTCAACAGAATAAGGATAAGGTTGCAAATAAAAAATATTTTAAGTTTACAGTGTTATAGGCACTACCAAATACTGTACTTGATAAAAAATGTGGGAATTATAAAATCGAGGATTTACTAAAGCCCTACTACACCAACAAAAAATATGTGGAGACCAAAGATCCACTCAAGACGCGGAGGTTTACGAACTTATTTTAACAGATACTGATTCGATAGAAATGGAGAATATATTTTACGAAAATAACATACAATATCAAAGTTCATTATCCAAATAATATTGAGTCCATTTGAATGGTTTGAAGATCATCTACATACCCCTATTCACTTATCAAAACATCGTCGTCCCTATACATATAACTGGTATGATTATAAATAAGACTGGTATAACTTTAATTTTTTAGACCAAATTCCCACAAATGGTTTATCAAATATTCAGATGAAATAAAGAACACAATAATTCCCTGATAATTTTATGAATAGTGGAGTTAGTTCGGAAGAAATTAATAGGTTTTTATCAACTCAACATCAAATATAGTTTTAGAAATTTCAAGTAGAAAGAAATATTTATACCTTATTAGATAATATTAAATTATTAAATTTCTTTATTCCCAAAAGGATCTCTTATATTATTAGTTTGTCAGTTCGGTTGTTTTTGTTCTTGTTCCACTGACCGCATCCTAAGTTTCGTCATCGTCCTCCCAAGGACAGCGTAGGGACTTCATATAAAGATTTTTTAGCAACCAACGCAAGAATATATACATGAAAAAAGCTACCTAAGCATCTATGTAGTATATATTCCCTGCCATAAAAAAATTATCACACTAAACAACGGAGGGGACAAAATCCTATGGAAAATTTGGCAGAGTAACGAAAGAGATCAAGTACAAGCAAAACCTAAAACAAGACTTTAAGAAAACTTAAATAAAATAAAAACAAGAAAGCATTAAATCAAAACTTAAATTTTGAAAAACTTTAAAAAATAAAAGTGCAAAAAAAGTATACTTACAACAGCTTTTTTGATTAAGGGAAAGGAAAGAGAACATTGAGGATAGGAGGTGGAAGTGGAGAAGTGGGGATAATTGGAGCCAAATGTAAAGAGGTTTTAAATATCCGTAAGGTTTTGAATGCCCTGTACTGTTACAATTTGAAAGCCTTAAATAATCCTCTAAAGTGCTGACTAATCTAACTTATTATGCTATTTAGCTTAATGTGTGCACAACACTAATACATGCTATGATTTTTACACGTATCTACTAACTATTACACATGTATGATAATTATATTTTGTGGCAGGGAATATGTGCCACATGGTAACATACATAGCTTTGTTAAATGTATATCTTATTGTATTGGTTTGCTATAAAAATTCTTGAAATTAAGTCCTTTGTCGCTATGTGGATCGGACGTTTGTCCTTGTGGTGTCCATGTTGTAATACTTCAAAAAGTCTAAAACATAATCTAGAGACTCACCAAAGTTTCTAAGAGTTGTAACACTATTTTAAGGCTTAATATAATTTACATAAGTCATTTAGTAAGTTTTAAATCAAAGCGCCAAGAAACGTCCATCAAGTCCGTAAACTAGTACAAGAGGTGTTAGTTTTCCTTAGCATATTTGACAAGGTTTTAAGGGTCGGAATTTGATATAATTTGGTGAAAAGGTGTATAACACTTATCAAAGTTGGTTTAGTGTTGAAATATCTGGTTAAGACTCCCCAAGTACCAAACAAAGGGTTTTTTAGGAGGACCCTTCGATGTTGGCTTAAAAGTTGTCATGGACAATGTTTATGAACGAGGACCAATGACGGGGCGTGATCCAATATACGGGACATCGATTTACACTGTTGATGGTCACTTATACATTTTGGAAAAGGTTCAATTTCTTACACTCTATGACCAAAATGACAACTGCACAGGACAGTGGGGATCCTGGCTGTCGTTTGACTACGGCCCGTAGGTCGGGGTCTCGTAGGTCAGGTTCCCTATTTACTGCCAAGTCTAAAGTTAGTTAAATGAATTAATTATGTGGTTAGTTAAATATTTAGGGTTTAAGGGAGGCATAATTAAGTTACTTAATGTTTATAAAAATCTTGAAACCTAATTAAACTAATCTAATTCTCATGATTCCCAAACCCAATTGTTATTCCATCCATCTACATTCTCTCTCCTGAAAAGAAGAACTCCATTGAAGGGCTAGGTCAAGGTTTTAGGGGAGAAAAAAAGTGTAATTTTATCCATCAATCTTCTACAATTAACAAGGTATGAGATCATTTGACCTTTGGAATTCCTTTCCCGAAAGGGTTCTTCCAAAATTGATTATAAAAAGATAAGTTTCATTTGGGTTTCTTTCTTTTACAAAATTGACTTTCTAAATTATATTGTCTATGGTTTATTTTTGTTATCATTCCTTTATTATGATGTATTATGATTCAATTATGCTATTTCTTGTCCAATTGACCTACTTCTTCGAATATGACCTTTTTCCCTTTAACCCTAGGTTATGAACTAGTGATGAATTGAAGTGTAGTGATTCAATTGACTTCGTTATTTTACTATTGTGTGATGATATTACACCTACTATTGAATTGAATTTACTTGGTTAAAGGTAAGACTATGATGATGTCTTGTGAAGGAAATTGGGTAAGTCTTGTGATCTCAAACCTTTACTTCAATTATGATTACTTGTGTTTAGTGATGAAGTTATATTGAAGTATAACTTATGATAGGATTTATTAGGGTTGGTATTTTATTGAATTGAAATGGCTTGATTATGTGATTGTGAATAATTCTTATGATGTAATGATATAAGGTGGTTGATGAAGTACCTATGTTCCTTACTATGATATAATGATGTTAATGTGTTAATCTTACATATGAGGGTTGTAATGAAAGATGTTCTAATGCAATTCCTATTGAAGTAGGACTATGACTATATAAGGGGTAGACCCGGCGACCTAAACTAAGTTATGATTATTACTGAAATGACATTTCAAAAGGGACTCTAGCTTAGCTCCGAGTGAACTAGTAGTGAGGAGTGTCCCTTCCCACATAAGGAAGGTAGGTTCACTATTGCACTCATGAGATATGAGACTATAATGCATATAGTATAAAGAGGGTCCCAACTACATCTCCTAGTTCTTGAACTATGTTGCCCCTTAAACAATACTGGCTAGTGGATCCACGTAGATGCTATTTTCATGTTTTGGTACTACCTTAGAAAGTAGTCCACCTTCTTTTGGTGTAGGGTCCATGGAACCGGATTCCACATTGGCTCATATGGTCTATGTCGGCTAAGGTAAGATTTTACCAAAAGTAAAATGAAGTAATTAAGTGGACTTAAACTAGGATGACATGAGGGGTTTGACTTAGTCTAGGAAGGGGTATGAGGTTGTACTTATACATTGCACTAGTTGTCCTTGAGGGATTTCTCAGAAGGACATTCTTATGTGCTTATATGTTTATAAATGTAAATGATATGTGTATATTGATCTTATATATTAATGACACTGTGTGATATTGGATTCACTTATGAACATGTGGTTGGTCTGTAGTGATAAAGTATGATGATGACTACTCTTAATGCTATGTTATGTGATGTTAGGCATTTTCTTGTGATTCCTTATTTGGTTTTCTAGATCGTGTAAGGTTATGGGGTTTTACTTGGTCATTGCACTTGTTAACTTAATGGGGTTTTATGAGTAGTGGTCTTGCTTAGGTTGTGATGTCATGAACTCTTACGCATGATTTGTTGTTGTAACATGTAGTTGGAGTTACATTGATTATGAATCCTATTATGATATGAACATGTTGACTACGCTTGATTTGAGTAGGGTGGTTTTCTATTGATTATGCTATTGTTTTAATGAATGTTTGGTTATTGTACTCTACGTGTTCGTGATTACGCATAAGGCTTTTCAAAGTAACTTGACATGGTTTGAACAAATGTCCTTCTTAGCATGATTTCTATGTTGTATGTGCGTATGATTACATACTCAGTACAAGTGATGTGCTAACCCCATTTCTCCCTTTTCCCCAATTTTTTAGGTTGTGATCGTTGAAGGGTTCATGAACACTTTTAAGGAAGGCTTGTATCATTTCTCTATGTTTGGGTATGTCCTCATTTTCTGAGGATGATGCCTTTATATGACTCTACCTATCTTACATTATTATAGTCTAAAGACAATCATTTCACTCATGTTGTTTCAAGACATTATTGTTATTCCTAAGTGGAATTTTTACATTTGTGTAAGGCTATGCCCGTATTGTTCTATTTTGTTTATATAGTTTAATATGAGACATCCTCTTTAAGACTCTATTGTGTATGTTGTCTATATGTGGCATAATAGTAGAAGACTACATAATCTTTCTATACGAGGAGTCTATGTATACTCGCTATTAATATAATATGTGTAAAGGAGAGTTCTAAGTAAACCTCATGAAGTAGTTGTAGATGATAAGTTTTAATTTTCCGCACTTTTTAACATATGAATGTAATGATGAACACTAAGAGGTAAGTCTTAGTCCTCTTCGAGGACGACTACATCGGTTATTTCTAGGGGGTGATCCCCGAATGCGACTCACGTGTTGGTGGAATTGTTTACATTGTAGATGTCCTTGGTTTGTCCAATGCTTAAATTTACCCTTGAAATTTGTTGTTTCTTCTTTTTAACTTGTATGACATATCTTTTGAAGTGGGGTCCATTCCTTGTTAGTTCTTATCTTGATATTTCTTTTTTTTATTATCAAAGTGTGTTGCCACTTTCTTTTAATTAAGAAGTTCTTACATATCTCCGTTGCTAAGCTTGTCATGGGAGGCAACAGTATCTAATAACTCAAAGTTTGATTCTGTATCAGTGTTTAGGTTAAATAAGGCTTCTTCGAGCCATATTTTTAATCTTTCTTTGGAGTGGTCATTATCCCATTGGGGGATGAACTTGTATTTAACATGTCGTTGCGGACACTTGGTGCACATCCTGTCATCTTAATGATTTTGCTTAAATATTTGATCCTTCCAAATTCACGAATCTAAAAGGACCAACCAATAATATAAGAGATTCTTTTTTGCAATAATGAACTTGCATAATTTAATATTTTCTGATAAGGTAGATATATTTCTTTCTACCTGAAATTTTTCAAAATTTATTCGAGGTTGAGTTGATGATACATGTTTATTTCCTCTTAACTGACTCCACCATTCATAAAACCATTAAGGAATTACTGTGTTCTTCATTTTTTCTGAATATTTGATAAACAAAGTGTAGGTATTTGGTCTAACAAAAATAAAGTTAAACAAGGTAGCTTAATAATCATACCAGCTATACGCCTAGTGTAAATGAGCTTTTGATAAGTGAATAGGGGTATGTAGATGATCTTCAAATAATTCAAATGGATTAAATATTCTTTTGATAGTGAACTTTGAAAATTGTATAATATCTGGATTATTTTCATCAAATATATGCTCATATTCTATTGAACGGTATCTATTAAAATAAATTAATAATACCTCTGGTCTTGATGGGATCTTCCTTCTCCACATAATTTTTGTTGGTCTATCGGTGTTTTTAGTAAATCCTAGATTTCATAATTCACACATTTTCTATCAAGTGCAGTAATTGATAGTACCTGTAACAATGTTAAATCAAATTGTTTTTTATTTGGAACCTTATCCTTTCTCATTTGAGAAGTGACCCCGAGATTTACCTGTTGGTATATCTCTGCGTTTTTCATCTTGAAAGTATCCTTGGTTTTGATTGAAACATTGTTGTTGATCGAAGAGGAAAAACTTTCTCGGAAAACTGATTGAAGTGGTTGTAGCTTGGGTTTTCTATTTATAGGTTCTTTTTATGGTGAGGGTATAGTATTTTTTGGTAGGAGGGAATGCATGTATATATCTTCTTATTTTGATTGATCTTTTTCATAAAATGGTCGTTTCATTTTTTCTTCAGGTTTGAACGTTGGGAAAAGTCTTATTCTTGATCTCATTATTTTCGTGAGAAATTTCTTTATTAAATTTTTTGGGAGATTTCGTCCCTTTATTTGAAAAATAAGGTTGTATAATAATATTTTCCATCTAGAAATACTATAATTTTTATGAACAATATATTGATCTATGTTGTAGTTTAAATTATTTTCAAATTGAATAACTCTTATTGCTATAAAGAATGTTAAACAAAATCTAGGAGGAGGAGAAAGCTTAGTAATTCTTATTGTATAATTTTATTGATTTCAAAATAGATCTATTTTAAAAGTATTTTCCCTTTTTAGAAAATTATTCTCTTCTTTTTGATATATATTTTAGGTAGGGGAATATAAGAACTTTACCTAATATGCTGGTATGGATGTCTTGCGGTCTAATGATCTAAATGGTACCAATTCTTAATTAAGATAGAGATTCTACTACTTTTGATGTTTCTTCAGGTTCAAATTTATTATTTTCTGATTCCTGATTGGGTGGTGATTTTTTAGTAATTGTGTCAGCTTGTTTATCAAGAACTAAATTTCTTAAGGTAATTATGTATTTTTACATAATATAAGTATTTTTAACATGATTTATCATATTAAAAAACATTTACTTATAACTACTATTAATGATATTTATGAAAGGATTTTTGTAGGTGCAACCTGTACTACCAAATTCACAAGTATCTGATGACTTACTCTCTTCAGAACTATAGGTCATTTTTAGCTGATCATTGTTGCTAAAATATTTATTGGAGGAGGAATTATTTTATTCCAACATAGAATATAATTTATTGTGAACTTCTTCTTCTAGAACTAACATATTAAATTTCTCTTTATTTTTATTGTTGTTTGTTTTAAATCTATTTGTACTAGTCTCATGGTTATACTTTTTGAACCTTCTTTTAAAATAACGGGGTTCTTCTGATTTATGTTTATTTTTATTATTCTCTTTTTCAAAAGCCTCTTTTGATGGGGCGGATAGTTTAATATAACAAAAGTCTTGACAAAAGTTTCCTAGTTCATTTTGTGATATTTACTATCTCTTTTTAGTTGATTCATAAGTTTTATGTTTGTACATAAATATAGTCTAGTAGTATTTATAAAACTTATGAGGTCACCATTGGTTAATTGATAATAAGGAATTTTTTCGTCAAATCGATCTTATTATTTTATTTTAACCTTCTCAATTACTAACTTGGATGGACCACTAATAAAATTTTCTTTTCAATAATCATGATTACAATCTTTTCTAATCATAACATTGTTGCCAAAAATAACTTTATACTATCTAAAATCATCCTTCTTTTGGCAAGATAGATTAGTTATTATTTATAGACTTCTCTCTTGATAAAGTTGAGGTTCTCCAATAAAATGTTTAGCTATCCTATAAAGTAAGGTGGTTGTGGCATCTTCTAGGACTATATTCTCTATAGTTTGCACTGAAGATTTATCTTGAATAATTGTGTTGATAGTTGTAGTATATAATATACATTGCCTATTATCTTCTGTGAGATAATTATTCCAAAATTTTTTTAATGTGCCGGTAAATCTAGCTTTAATTAAAGTAGCATATCCTTTATCTGATAATTTTTTCATTTTATAAGCCATAATGCTCATTCACATTTCATGTATTTTGTTATAAATTTGATCTTTCGCTAGTCCATCAATATTCCATTATGTTATTTCTCTTTCCAAACGTGAATTTGAGATGGAAACTCATTTTCTTCGTATTGCATATCTGGAAAAGAAGGTTTCTTATAATATTTCTTTTAACTAAAATAATTAGAACATAAGTTATTAATATCTTTATTATCATTTTCGTACAAGGTGTCAGTACTTGTTGTTTTTAGTATTTTATTAATTATTTCTATAAGATCATTTGTCATTTCAAACATTTCTTGAAACATAGGGAATTTCTAATTAGAAAATTCTGGTAGTTTAAATATTGAATGAGATTCTAGTTTTCTATTTTTATCATTGTAGGAAGAACTTGGTTTATCATTAAAAAAAAATTTAGTATCATCTTCAAGAATTTGGTTAGAAACTACATAGAATAGTTGATTTGTATAATTATTTTGTTGCAGAATTCTTTTTATATCTTTATTTTTGGGATCTCCTTTAGTATCAACTTTATCCATTTTAAAAGGTGATTTCGTAATAATTCTACCGTCAACGGATAGACTAAATTCTTTTAAAGGAGTGAAACGCCCTAAAATGAAATAAGTTGAACTAGAGATTTGTTAATGTTTCTTGAGTGAATTTTAAGTTAAAATGAGTTATATTCGTGTGTTTAGGCAGTGTTTTAAGTTTGGTAAAGTTTGGAGGTCAGACGTCCAAGAACGTCCATGCCGTTCGAAAAGTGTGCCTTAGAAAGTACTTGTGTGTCTTGATAGGTTTGAGTGAGTTTTACGTGTTCATTTTAATTGAAGTTGATATGGCATCTTCCTAAGACCTAGAAGACTATGTTTAGGGGTTCAACTTCTGGATACGACCCCACCTTGGAAACACTAGGAGCCTTAGAAGAGGACCCCAACTCTTGGCAAGAAGCTGCCAAAACGGTGACAACAAGACGACCCAAGGGACGGTCCATTGGTCCACCAACGGTTCATCGACCATAGGGAGTCGATTTCACAGGCAAGACAGGACATCCTTCCCTTGAAGGAGTCTAAATCCCAAGCAATGAGACCCCACCAACGGGCCTTTGGTTGACAAACGTTCCATTGGTTGGTCCGTCGATGGAGACTGTCCAAAATTGTAATTTATCTGCCAAGACTTGGGGTGTTTGGAAAATTAACCCCAAGTATTTTATGAACCATGGACGTTTATTTTAGGGTGCATTATGTGTATTAATGTGTTTCAAACTCTAATACCTATGTTTAGACTCTATCTCCTAAAACCCAAAACCCCTCTCCCTAAGAAGTCTCTCTCAAGTCTCAATGGAAGCTAGGAGTCAAGAAGATCTAGGAGGGATGTTGGTGGACAAGTTCTTCATAAAAATTATTGGAGTTTCTCTAATCTAAGGTATAGTATCCATCATTTAACTCTCTTCCATTCAAGGAGCATCTTTCTAAAAGATTTCAAAAAGAGTTTTCAACCCTAGTTTCTTCTATCTTCAACTCCAAATATGGGTCTTACATGAAAACATTTTGAAGTGACATAATAATGATGTTTATAATGTTATATGAATAATTTTACGGTCAAAACTTCAATTAAATATGTTAAAGCTTTTCATCACATGTTGGCTTAAGAAATGGGTTAAATGAGCATAGTTTTGTAGTCTTTGAGCTTGGCCTTACTTATGTTTTTATTGATATTTAGATACTTCCATGACGCATAATATATTATGAACTATTGAGAAAAATTCTATAGGTAATGGAAGCTAGGATCAAAGGGTAAGTTGGTTACGTTGTTTAAGCTTTAATAATGAAATGGTGTTTAGTGGTATGGTCCACCTTCTTGGTGATGGTGTTCACTTGATGAAATTGATTATACTTAGTATGTATTATGAGTGTGTCTTTTATTTCCTAATATGTGAAATGAAGTGATAATGAAGCTGCTCCTTGTGTTGGTTAGTATGAAGCTTGAATTGCATGTTTGACTTAGATTATGGAAAAATGAAGTATATGATTATGTGAAGCATGTAAGGTGTGTTATTTGATGAATGAAAGCCTAAATAATGATTAGATATTAATATAAAATAAATAATTCTTATTGCAAGATGTGCTCACAAGTACACACACACACACTTAAATGAATGTATGAAGTTAAGTTGAGTAAATAGAGGAGTTTTGAGGTGGACACTCTTCCTGAGTTGAGATGAAGCGTTTACTAGAAACCTTACTACACCCTAATAACTTTTAAGAAATGTTGGAGGATGAATGCCCTTCGTTTGTTGAGATGTGGTGTTCAATCGTTATCCTTAACCTATAGTATATAATGTTTAGAATCGTGGGGGTTATGTATAGCACCGAGATGATATGAAGAAGACGTGGTTACACTTCATGAGTTGAGATCTTGTATTCCAATGTACCTCTTGAAATAAGTACTCCTATTAAGTAGATATTGAGTTACTTAGTAGTAATCTTCTTATCCATTAACTATGCGCTCGCATAGGTGTAGCTATTGGGCAAGCAATGTAAAAGCTAAGAGAATGATCTTACTCTAGGCAAGTAAGGATCCCTCATTCGATAAAGGCTAATGACAGGATTCCATGCCTAGGACTTATGGTCTACGTTGGTTAAGATAACTCCCACAAAAGTAATCAAAATGCTATGTCTTCAAAAAGAGTGTACTACTTAGGGTAGGTAGTGGAATGGTAAACTATTTATCCCTTACACTAGGTAGGAATTTTGAAAGGGGAGTCTTAGTGAGTCTTATGTGAATTGATTGAACTAACTCTCCTAAAAGAACGTACTACTTAGGGTAGGTGATTGTATGGGATATTATTTATCTATTTTCTAGATACGATTTTCCGAAAGGGGAGCATTTGTGGAAAGATTTCTAAAGGAATGTACTACTTAGGGTAGGTGTTGGTATGGGATGCCGTATACTCATTTCACTAAGTAGGCATTCCGAAAGGGAAATCTTGGTGTGTTGTTTGGGTGTTCTTCTATTGTATTGCCATTGAGTGGGGTCTTGTTTTCCCGAGCTCAGTACGCCAAAAAAGGAGGTAGTCTTGAGGTATTGCTTTGGTGTGTATTGAAGGATGCATATGTGTACTTCCTTCATGTCTTACTTTAGTAAGTCTTAGGATGACCTTAGTTAGGGAAACTCCAACAGAAATGAATTTACTTACTCATTGGAAATACCTTGAAAATTCACTACTTTGGAGTAATCTTAGTTCACTTTAATGTTAAAGGAAGTTCACTGTAAATGTTCAAATGAACACACAACAATATTTTTGGAAGTTTACTGTAAATGCTACTTAGTTTACTTTAAAGTGTGTCTTTTGGTTAAAATTATAGAAATACTTCTCTAAGTATTAAATGATGTTTCTTATGTTGTTTTATATCTATATTCAAGGGTGTTTTACTTAATTGACATGAAAAATGTATTTTTACTAAAATGTCGCATTTTGCATGTTTAGGCATGGCACACTTAGTACTTTATTTGTACTAATTCCATACTTTTATATACTCTACGAATAAAGGTTGGAATTTTTTCCTATGATTTGAAAGCGAAGCTTGGGAAATCTAGTTCTCGAGATTTTATATGTCCTCATACATTCGAGGACATAGTCTATGTTTTGTTAGTTTTAATATAAAGACTTATAATGTATTTTAAATACAATATAAGGGGTTGTGTCCCTAAGATATTATATCGTATCTTTAAGTTGGCTTGTGATGATGAGATTCCCAAAATATTTATGAAAAGACTAGATTTTTATTCAATGTATTGAAATTTTTTAATTCCGCACTACTTTTTATGTATTATGTAATGAACGATAGTCAAGGGTTTGTACAAGACAGCAAAGGTTCAAGTAAGCTCAGTCATGACCCAAGGGTTCTCCCTAACTTCTAGGGGGTACTTTCGGGTCGTGACAAACTTGGTATCAGAGCATAAGGTTATGGAAAATAGTTTAGGGTCTAAAAGTCTCACAAGCCACGTCTAGTAGTATCTTGGTCATCGGTGTAAGTTTGGACACATCAATGGATAAGAGGCTATAGGATGATAGAAGTTTCACTTTCTTTTCCATTCTAATGTTATGCCTTAGAGTTGTGTCATATAAGGTGTCTTTTCTCAACCTATTTTTTTTATTTTTATAGTATATGAATACGAGGAGATCAACCGCTAGAAGGGAAGAGGGAGATGTAGCTAATGAGAGGATCCCTCCCTGTGTTGGACAAGTTCCTATTGTTGGTCTAGAGAAAGAAAATAAGGAGGTTCCCCTTCAAAAACCTCAAGTACTACTGGAACCTCAAGAGCCTCAAGTGCCTTCTATTCCTCAAGCTTCTTTTGTTGAAGGAGATATGACTAATGCGGAGTTGAGGGTTGTGTAATGAACTTGACGCAACTCATGACGTCTCAAGATCATGTCATCAATAATCATTTTCTTTCCCAAGCTAATTAAAGAGTTGGACCCCAACCTAATGCTAGTACACCCGCTTCTAGAATTTGATATTTCATGAGGATGAACCCTCCAACTTTTCATGGCACTAAGGTGGATGAAGATCCACAAGGTTTCATAGATGAGGTTTTCAAAGTGGTAGATTCTATGGGTGTGACCCCTAGGAAGAAAGTGGAGTTACTGGCTTACCAACTCAAAGATGTAGCTCAAGTGTGGTTTGAGCAATGGAGGGTTAACAGACCCTGAGATAAAGGTACAGTTGATCAGGAGGAATTAAAAGAAGCTTTCCTAGATAGGTTCTTTCCATTAGAGTGGAGGGATAAGAATATGTTTGAATTCATGAACCTTTGTTAAGGGGGAATGAGTGTGCAAGAGTACTCTCTCAAATTCACCAAACTCTCTATGTAAGCCCCAACCATGGTAGCCAACCTAGAGCTAGGCTGAACAAATTTGTGATAGGGGTGTCTAGATTAGTGGAGAAAGAGTGTCGTACGAAAATGCTTCTTAATGACATGGATATTTCTAGGCTCATGGTATATGCACGATAAATTGAGGAGTCAAAAATAAGGGAGATAAGGAAAGAGGGGAAGAGGCCTCGGTCATATGATTGTAGTCACCAAAAACCTTAGAAGAGGTTTTGTCACCAAGATTCTTCCATGGTAAATAAGGATAAGGATCCAAACAAAAACTCCCAAGGTGGTGGCCATACTTTTGAGAGGACTTGGTGCACTACTTGTGGGAAGCAACATGTGGGTAGGTATCTTGCCGGAAAGGATGGTTGTTTTGCATGTGGTAATAAGGGACACAAAATGTGGGATTTACCTAACATTAAATAAAGAGGTGAGAAGGTCAAACATGTTCCTCAAGGTGGTCTAGATCCCAATGCTAAAAAAAAAAGTCACCTCTAGGGGGTGGAAGAAAGGAAGGAGTACTAATCCAGAGTTGATATTCCCGGTAAGTATTAACTCTTATGATTGTTGTTTTTGTGTTATGAAATGATTTTATATGTTCAATAATTCATATGACATTCCATATTTATGAATTGCTCAAAGAAAGAATTCTTTTAAAAAAATTGCATGTTTACAGTGTTACAGTGATGCTCTCTGTAAGTTTCATGAATTTTGAAAAATATTGTTTTGTCTTGAATTGAAGTTTCAATGTGTGTAAAACTATTGTATATTAGAGACTTTCATGTTGGAGAAGGTAGTTCCTCCATAAAGGAAGGATAAGGGAAGATTTTGAAATGCGAATGTTTTGCTAGATGTTATGTTGCAAACTGTGTGAAAGTGTGAATTTCTTCACCTTGTTAGTGGTACTTTGACTATGAATGTTTGATCATGATTGTAATATGTTATGAGTTTCTAATAAATTCCTTGATGGTCTTAAGGTTTTACTGTCATTCGAGGACGAATGTTATTCTAAAAGGGCGAATGTAATTACCTAAAACGAACTAAGGTGAACTACAATTTTGTGAATGTTTCTTGAGTGAATTTTAAGATAAACTGATTTACATTGTTGTTATTAGGCAGTGTGTGAAGTTTGGTTAAGTTTGAAACGTCCAAGAACATCAACGATGTTCGGAAGGTGTGCGTTATAAAGTAGTTATGTGTCTTGATGTGTTTAAGTGAGTTTTACGTGTTCATTTTAGTCGAAATTTATGTGGGATGTTCCTAATATGTATACATCTATGTTTAGGGGTTTAACATCCAAGTATGATCCCACATAGGACCCACAAGGGGCCCTAGAAGAGGAACCCACCTCTTAGCATGAAGTTGCCAAACCAGTGACCAAATGACGACCTAATGGACGGTCCGTTGGTCAACCAACTGTCCGTCAACGTTAGGGAGTCGATTGGACCTGCATGTCAGGACAACCTAATCTTTAAGGAGGCTATGTCCTAACCAAAGAGACTCCACAAACTGGCCGTTGGTTGACAAGTAGTCTGTTGGTTGATCAATCGATGGAGACTGCCAAAAATTGTAATTTTTCTTTCAAGGCTTGGGGTGTTTGGTAAATTCACCCCAAGACATTTATGAAAAATGGAAGTTTATTTTAGGGCTTATTAGGTATATTAAAGTGTTTCAAACCCTAAGACCTAACTTTAGAATCTATCTCATAAAACCCAAAACCCCTGTCCCTTAGAACTCTCTTTCAAGTCTCTTTAGAAGCTACAAGTCAAGAAGAGCTAGGATGGTTGTTGGTGGACAAGTTATTCATAAAAAACATTGGGTTTTCTCATATCTAAGGTATTGTATCCATACTTGAACTCTCTTCCATTCAAGGAGCCCCTTTCTAAAAGATTTCAAACAGAGTTTTCAACCCTAGTTTCTTCTGTCTTCAACTCTAAATATGGGTCTTGAATTAAAACGTTTTGAATTACTTAATAATGATGTTTCTAATGTTAGTTGATGATTATAAGGTCAAATATTCAATGAAATGAGCTTATTTTGTAGCCTTTGAGCTTTGCCTTACTTATGTTGTTGTTGATGTTTAACTACTGCCCTAAGGGCTAATTGATAATGCACTATTGAGTAAAATTCTATAGGTCATGGAAGCTAGGATTAAAGGGTAAGTTTGTTATGTTATATAAGGTTATCTTATGAAATGGTCTTGAGTTGTATGGTCCACCTTCTTAGTGGAAGAAATTACTTGATGAAATTGATTTATTTAGTAAGTATTATTAGTGTGGATTTGATGGCCTAATATGTTAAATGAAGTGATAATGAAGATGGTCCTTGTGTTTTGTATTATGAAGCTTGAATTGCATGTTTGACTCAGATTATGCCTAAATGAAGCATATGATTATGTGAAGCATCTAAGGTGTGTTATTTTATGAATGAAGGTCTAAATAATGTATAGAAGTTAACATAAATGAAATGATGCGTATAAGCAAGATGTGATCACAAGTACACACACACTTAAATGAATGTATGAATCTAAGTTGAGTAAATATAGGAGTTTTGAGGTGGATACTCTTCGTGAGTTGAGATGAAATGTTTAGTAGCGAACTCACTGCATCCTTATAGCTTTTGAAGATAGGTCGGAGAATGAATGCCCTTCGTGAGTTGAGATGTGGTGTTCACTAGTTATCCTTAAACTGTAGTGAATAATGTTTAGAATCCATAGGGGTTATGTCTAACACCGAAAGGATATGAAGATTCGTTAGTTGAGATGTCGTATTCCAATGTATCTATTGAAATAAATACTCGTCATAAGTAGAGAATGAGTTACTTATTATCAATCTCTTTATCCATTAAGTATGCACCCGCATAGGTGTACCTATTGCGCAAGCCATGTAAAAGCTAAGAGAATGACCTTACTCTAGGCAAGTACGGACCCCTCATCCGATAGGGGTTAATGTCGGGATTCCTTGTTTATATCTCATGGTCTGTGTTAGTTAAGCTAACTCCCACAAAATTAGTAAAAATTTTATGTCATCTGAAAGAGTTTACTGCTTAGGGTAGGTAGTGGAATGGTACGCTATTCATCCATTCCACCAGGTAGGCATTCCAAAAGGGGAGTCTTAGTGAGTCTTATGTGAATTGAATGAACTAAGTCTCCTAAAAGAAAGTATTACTTAGGGTAGGTGGTGGTATGGGACTCTATCTATCCATTGCACTAGGTGACCTTCCAAAAGGGGATTCTTGGTGCCAAACCTTCTAAAAGAGTATACTAGTTTTTGTACGTGGTGGTATGGACGCCATATACTCTTTGCACTATGTAGAAATTCCAAAAGGTAAGTCTTTGTGTGCATTGAAGGAGGCATATGTTTACTTCTGTCATGACCCAAAACGAGCCGCGAGTGGCACCCACACTTACCCTACTATGTGAGTGAACCAACCAATCTAATCCCAACATTCCAACCATAATAAACAGAAAATAATGCGGAAGACTTAAAACTCATTAACGAAATCAATTAAATAACTTCTAAAATTTATCAATTACAATTCCCAAAACCTGGAAGTCATCATCACAAGAACATCTATCCTCAAATTACTAAATCTAAGAGTATCTAAGAAACTAAAATAAGTAAAAGAGATGGTCCATGTCCAAACTTCAAGACATCAGGACGCGAAGGAAAGAATCCAGTCCGAGCTAGGAACAATAGCTCACCCTGAAATCTGATTATGCTGAAGTCTGGCTAGAGTTGCGGTTGATTCGAAGTCGATGGAACGTTTGCTGCACTCCACAAATAACAAGAAAGAAACATACAAGTAGGGGTCAGTACAAAACACAAGTACTGAGTAGGTATCATCGGCCAACTCAAAATAGAAAGCAATATATATCACATAATAACATAAAATCGACTACCATACTCAAAAAATAACAACAAGTACCATAACCATTGGCCACCATCCAAGCACAACTATGATGACTCATGCCTCGACACCATACTCATTTGGGAAATAGGTTCTTTAAATCTGAGTATATTAACATGTTTCAAGATTCATTATTTTTACTATCCTAGTGTCGGAACGTGACACTCCGATCCTCTACTATCCTGGTGTCGGAACGTGACACCCGATCCATTACTACTATCCTGGTGTCGGAACGTGACACCCGATCCATTACTACTATCCTGGTGTCGGAACGTGACACCCGATCCTCTACTATCCTGGTGTCGAAAAGTGACACCTGATCCATTACTACTATCCTGGTGTCGGAACGTGACACCCGATCCATTACTACTATCCTGGCGTCGGAACGTGACACCCGATCCATTACTACTATCTTGGTGTCGGAACGTGACACCCGATCTATTACTACTATCTTGGTGTCGGAACGTGACACCCGATCCACTACTACTATCCTGGTGTCGGAACGTGATACCCGATCCACTAACCTCTTTCTTTTAGTTCATAAAGCCTTCTTTTATACCAAGGCATCATCATTAACAAAGAGGATTTAGGTTTAAGCTTCACAACCTCATCTTCCCAACCCATTACAATTACATAATCACATCATGCAAGCATACAATTAAACATATAGAAGACTTTACAATACTACCCAATACATATCATTCGCTATAAAGAGTTTACTATGAAATAGCATAAACCATAACCTACCTCCACCGAAGAATCGTGATCAAGCAAGCTACTCTTCAAGATCTTTGCTTTCCTATTCGTTCTCTCTCTTCTCTCGCTCGTTCGTCCCTCTCTTCTTTCTATTCTTTCTATCTTTCCTTATTCAAAACCCTTTTTCTTTTACCCCAATTGTCATATAATTAAGTATAAAAGATGATAAAAATAACCCACTTTTTATTTCAAGGTTATCTCCTTTAACCCCCACGAAATTGAATTATTAACATTAATCCACTAACTTTATAATTATAAGCATGAATAGTCCAAAACGCCCCTTAAAAACTTTTAACTGAAATCCGACCCAGCCAGGGTTATGTAGCCTGTGACGGTCCATCACGACTGTGACGGTCCGTCCTGCTGATTCATCACAGAGTTCAGAAACTCAATTCTGTGGAATGATTTGTGACGGTCCATCGTGCCAATGACGGTCCGTCCTGCCATTCCGTCGTGACGTTCAGAGAGTCGATATCAGTATTCAAATTTTTAGGATCCAAGTGTTTTGGAACGAGACACCCTCGACGGTCCGTCGCTCCCATGACGGTCCATCGTGGCATCCATTGACCCAGACTGTTATTACCAGAAATAAACTCTACTGCTCAAAACGACTAACAGGTCGTTACAACTTCCTTCATGTCTCACCTTAGTGAGTCTTAGGATGACCTTAATTAGGCAACTTCCAACGTAAATGAGTTTACTTTCTCATTGAAAATACCTTGGAAATTCACTAATTTGGAGTCGTTTTAGTTCACTAAAATATTAAAGGAAGTTCATTGTATCAAATTAACACACTGTAATATTTTTGGAAGTTTACTGTAAATGCTAGGTAGTTTATTGTAAAGTGTGTCTTTTGGTTAAAATCATGGAAATCCTTCTCTAATTGTTAAATGATGTTTCTTATGTTGTTTTACTTCTATATTCATGAGTGTTTTACTTAATTGACATGAAAAATGTGTTTTTTCTAAAATGTCTCTTTTTGCATGTTTTTGCATGTGCTATACTTAGTACATTATTTGTACTAACCCCATACTTTTCTATACCCTATAAGTATAGGTTTGAATCTTTTTGGAAGATTTGAAGGCGAAGCTTGGAAAATCTACTCTCTCATGATTTGGTATGTCCTCATATATTCAAGGATATAGTCTATGTTTTCTTAGTTTTAATATTAATACATTATGTATTTTTCTTTCAGTGTAAAGGGTCGTGTCCCTAAGTTATTATATCTTGTCTTTAATTTGGCTTGTAACGATTAGATTCTCTAAATATTTATGAAAGACTAGCTTTTTATTAATTGTCTTGAACATTTTTAATTCCGCATTACTTTTCATGTCTTACGTAATGAACGATATTTAAGGGCTTGTACAAGACCCCAAAGGTGAAGTACGCCTGGTCATAACCCAAGGGTTCTCCCTAACTTTTACGGGTTACTTTCGGGTCGTGATAAGGAGGAATTTTTAGATTCAACTACCTTGTTATTAGTAGTATACCATTTATTAACAAACATATTTAGTGACTCTTTATGGTCGTCTAATTTTCCTGTGTAGTCAAACCATTTAAACAACTCTATGTTACATTTTAATTTTTTGATATCACTAGACCATTTATTTCTTAAGGTTTATCTTTGTGATAGAGAATATATTTGTATTTACCATTATTTTTAAGAGAATTTTCTGGGTAGTCCAATTTTTATTGAAATAATTAAAGTCCGATTCAAAAGGTTCATCCAAATGAATCATACCAATACAATTTTTTATTTCTTGAATGTTTCTAGTAGTGGGACTTGTGGATATTATGGGTGTAGAATTTCTATATTCTATATTAGAATAGTTTCTATGAAATGTACTCCTTTTAATTTTCTACTAGCCTTCCCCTTTCATTGAAAGTTGTGACTTTTATTAAAAGTTGCGACTTTAATGAAAACTCGTGACCTTTAGAAGAGTTAAGACTTTTATGAACAGTTGCGATTTTTATAAAAAATTATGATTTTATGAAAAAATGCGACTTTTATGTAAGTTTGTGATCTTTCCAAGGAGTTGTAACTTTTCAAAAGAGTTGTGACCTACACTTTGTTAATATAAATTGAGGGATTTTCTGCCAGTAAAAAGAAGTTGAAATAGGTACATGAATCTCTATGTTTTACTAAAAAATTAATCTTAATGAAATAGGAGGAAGAAAACTTTGAGAAATGAAACACAGTTTTTAATGTATATGAATTCGAAAAAAATATACAAATAATAATGGAAGAAATAAAAGATTTGTTTACTAAAGAAACAAATGTAATAAATTCAACCATCAAACATTTCAGCAACGTATCGTGTTTCAATAGAAATCAATTTTCTTTTATTATATGAAGAAACCTTAGAAAGGACTAAAGTAAAGATCAATTTTCAATCATCGTTGCTCCAACTTTAACATAGTGAAAAAAGGTCACCAAAATAGGAAAAATATTGGTGCTAGTTACATGAATCACTTCACTTATAGTTAAGATTAAGCTTCATGAAAACTTTAAAGAATAAAACAAACTTCATAAAAACTTAATAAATGTATTTGAATTTGATTATCCTATAGAGGGAAAAACATACAAATTATAGTTGCAAAAAAATCCTCTATTTATAGACAACATAAGGTGATGTGAACAAATGTTTATTGTGCCTTATCCGACAGGTCACAACTCTTTGAAAAAGTCACAAGACTTCAGAAACGTAAGAATATTTCATAAAAGTCACACATTTTTATAAAATTTACTACTTTTCAAAAACTTTTCATAAAACTCGCAACTTATCATGACAAGAAAGGGCTAGTTTTGGAAATAAATAAATTTAAAAGGGAAAGTTTGTTTATGGTTGCGTCATGTAGGAGGGCCTAGAGTTTTCTTTTATATAAAAATATGATTTGTTTCTTTATCTTGAGGTTGAATGACTTGATAAAAGTTTGATTTTTCTTTTTCCGATTCTGGCTCCATTAAAAGTCAAAATTCCAATCATTTTTTATTAATATGTCATCCCAACGTATTATTCTTGGGATAAAGGTGTTGTAATATTATCCCACGTGTATGGTAACTCCTTTATTATTTATTATTTTATCCTTAAGGGTTAAGGTAGTTTTTTTTAATTTATAAGATAACTATATGTTATGGCTACTTTCCCAATAGTATCCTTATTATTCCTTTTTTTAGTTTTAAACATTTAATGTTAATGTAAAAAATTATGTTTGGATCATTAATATTTATTGGATAATTAGGATAGTAGTTAAAGTATATCGGTCCATTGGCAAGGTTACTTTCTACTACTTCTAATAAAGAATTATAAAAAATTAATAACCTATTATCGCTTAACAAAAGACATACGGGTACATCTAAATTAAATCTATATAATGGGTTTACTATTGCTTGGACAAGCCCTATATGAAAAAAATTATATTTTTTATTGTAAGTATTGATTCTTTTAGTTGCTAGCAATTTAATTGTTTCAATATCTCTATTAATAGTAATACTAGACTCAAAAGTTTTAATATCATATATTTTTAATAAAATCACAGTGACTAATTGATGGTCTCATTTTAATTTAAGGGAGAATCTAGCCGGGGGAAAAATACTATCCTAGGGCTTAAATGTCTAATTTGAAGATTACTACTCGAATAATAATTTTTTTGTGTAATAATTGTTGTGACCTTTTTCACTTATCTTATTTGATCTTATCCTCTAGGCTTGGAAACGGGAACACCCTCTGGGTCTACCTCTACGACACACAGAGTCTAAGCTAATCCAACGGAAAATACGGTCTTGCCAACATCTAAACCGAAAATTATTTGGTCACCCCACTTCAAGGAAGAAATCGAACAATATAAATGGAACAAGAACAACAACTTCCAAACTATGAATTTATCACCCCGACCGCAACCTATGTTTCGACGGCGTCCGCCCAAGGACAACTTATGGACTTAGCACTCCTACTAATATCCTTCCAACCCAACTTGGCTCGGATTCCAACAGAGGGGACGGACTGAATTAAGGAACAGAATCCTAAGGAAAATTGGGCAGAGTTAGGAAAGGTAGAAATTACCGATTTTTGGGATGAAATCCTAAAGAAATTGGGAAACAGTAACAGAAGGGAGAAAGAACAAACAAAAGCTTAAAAAACATGAAGAATAGAGAAGAACAAAGAGCAGTAAATTAAACATAAATTGTAAATTCAAATCAGAAACTTAATAATTAATATACGTAGAGAAAATTTATACTTATAAAATTTTATTGATTTAGCGATAGAGAATATGGATGATGTGAAATGGAAAAGGGAAATATGGAAAATTGGGAGAGAATGGTAGAGAGGTTTCAAAGTCGTATGGTTTTGAATGCCTCCTACTTATAGAAGTTGAAAGCCTTAAATAGGCCTTAAAAGTGCTGACTCCTAACTTATTATGCTACCTATTTTACATGTGCGCATACACTAATACACTTTATTTATTTAACACATAATTATTACTTATTACAAATAAATTATGATAATTGTACTTGGGTTGATAGATGCCACGTAGCTGGAACTAGTAACACGTAGCCTTCACTCATATTTATCTTCTTTTGCTGAAAATTTATCTTCAAAATATATACCTTGTTATTTGGTCCTTTTTTCACGTTGTAGCTATTGACTTTATTCCTGCAGGGTAAACCTGTTTGCCTGTTTGTTGACATATCTTGTCTTTATTGAAGATGATACATATCCTCATTGATTTTTTCTACTTGTATGTGAGGATGTAGTGCCTAATAATTCCATTATTTTTTCATGATTGGTATTTTTGCCGTGATTTAATAAGGCTTCTTCTAGCCTTCTATTATATTCTTCTTTTGAAACGTCAGATTTCCTTCATGATGAAGAGCCGATAACTAATTTTTCATCATGATCTTTCGAGTCCATCCTTTAATATCGATAGTCTTGCTACTTGATTCTTTCAATTTCATGAATATTAAAAGGACCAACTAATATTATAAAATTTCCTTTTGCAAATAAATAACTTATACAATTTAATATGTTTCGGGAGTGTAGAGACATTTTGCTCTACCTGGAACTTCTCATTTTGCTCTACCTGGAACTTCTCAAACTTTATTAAAAATTGTTGTGATAATACATGTTTTATTACCTCTGAACTAGCTCCACCATTCGTAAAACCGCCGAGGGACTGTTGCGCTTTTTATATCTTTTAAATATTTAGCAAAGTATGTATGGGTATTTTGCCAGAGATAAATAAAATTAAAGAAATCCGCCTTGTAATGATACAATTTATACGTCTGGGAATGATAAGATGTTGATAGTAATGGGGGTATTTAGATGATCTACAAACCACTCAAAAGGACTTAATATTCTCTTAATTGTAAGAGCCTGTTTGGCTCAGCTTAAAAGCTGGTCAAACTGACTTAAAAGCTGATTTTTGACTTATTTAGCTGTTTGGCAATACTGAAAATAACTTATTTTAAGTTAAAAAAAAATTATTTTAAGTCAAAAGTTAAAAGCTGGAGTAGAGGTGCTTTTCTTTTTTTAGCTTATAAGCTGTTTTAAGTTGACCACATTTTTATCTTTTTGCCCTTAATATTTTTATACAATCTCTAAATTACAACATGACCCTAACATCTCTTTCTTCCATTTTTCTCTTTTCACGTTTGGCATAGCAACTTCAGCACCTTTATCCAAACACATAACTGCTTATTTTAAAAATAAGTTTCAGCACTTTCAAAAGTACTTTTTTAAAGCTGCTTTTATTAAGCCCATCCAAACGGGCCCTAAATCTAGAAAATTCAATACTATATGGATCATTCTTGTAAGCTAATGTATGCTCAATCATCACTGAGTCAGCATCTTTTAATATAGACTCATAATACCTTCGTATTTTTAGTGGATTCTCAGTTTCCACATAATTCTGATTAGTGTCACACACCGAGAGCACACCCTATAAGATATGGCTCTCTTAGAGTGCGACGTCGCATACTTGACTTCTCGGATGTCTTGTACAAACCCTTTGACATCATTCATTGCATACATGAATGAAAAGTAGTATGAAATTAAAAAATTTCACATAAATTATCTTAAAACATCTTTCATATTAAAATCACAGGAAAATACTAAGTCTCAATATATGTCAATCTTAGTGTCAAAATACTTGGGACACGGCTCATACAATACGAATATAAAAATACTTAGTCTATTGCAATATTTTCAATTAAAAGAAGTCTAAAGATAGTTAAGCCCTCGAGTCAAGTGAGGACATACTTCAACTTGCTTGAAAGAATACTAGTTTCTAAGCTTTGCTTCAAGACACTTCACACCTTCCACTTACACATTTAGATATAATAAAATGGAATTATATAAATAAATGAACTAAATATAGCTTAATGCATAAATCATGAGAAACGGACATTTATGAGAAACATGCTCTTTTTTATTAAAACATCATATTAAAAGCACAAACATCACATTTAAGCACCAAAAATCACATTTAGAACAAAATACAAGTCGAAGGAAATTTATATCAATTTAAATGAACCTTATAATGAGCTTACATTGAACTTCACTGTAACATTTCATAAACTCACATATTACAATATAGCGTAAATAACACCCACAAAACACACAAACATGAGATCCTCATATCAAAGGTGATTCTAAGGCTCACTTGAGTGCGTTATGAAATGACCACCCATACATTCCCTTCACACATACCTAAGAGATAATTTAGACTACCTAATATAAGATCATTCTCACTTCACAGGAGAGTATACATATAATATGACATTCCCCTCTCAAAGGTTATCAAAAGACTTACATAATTATTGCATGAAGAGAATGTCCATACCCTTTCTCCATGATTACCTGAATAATCCTGAAAAATACCTAAGTTTAGCTCCTGTCTATTCTATGAATTTATTTTCCTATCTAAAGTCCTTATTAGGACTTCCCTAGATAAGACATGAAGTGACCTTTCTTATGCCCCCTTCAAACCTAAACTAAGATACCCTTAAACTAATCTAGTTAAGTGCTTAGTCATTAACATACTTTCCAACTTAAGTCATATCTTTACTAGTTCATTAAAATACATTCAACACATGAGGACATTCAAGTAATTGTCTTGGAGAATACCTAGGGACTCACTCACTAACATATTGAAATCCTAATCGTGCAATGTCTAGATAGAGTCTCATACCACCACCTAAACTTAATAGAACTTCTCCAATACTAGTATGCAATCCATATGATGAGAACAGTAAATAATTAATATAGAACATACTAGCTACGCATTAAATTCGGAGACATGAACCTACTCTTTTAGAGGTTTGTTCTATAGGCCAATCGTAGAAATAGGACACATCCTATGTAGGTACATGGTTAAGGAATATGAAAGGTTTCCTTGTACTTTAGCCGCATCTTTATCTAGAGATACTTCCCAAACGATGCTCACTCGGTCCTAGAATTTTTTCTCATAAAGTATTTCAATGAAGGAGTACATGAAGAAGTTCCACATCTAGTTCACAACCCAATAACATTACACTTTACCGAAGAGGGTCTACCAAGACTACCTACAATGGATAAGAGGATAGCTCATTAACTTTCTTAAGAATTATTTCATGTCGTTCCATCAAATCAATCCTAAGTCCACTATTCACACAATAAGGATACCATTAGGACTTTGAACTTGAAGCATATTATAACATTCAAACTAGGTTTTTGGTTACACATAAAGGACCTTCTTAACAATGTTCAAGGTCACATGTAAATCACATATATAAGGCTAAGGATCAAGAACTCATATTCACATTTTACATGTATCAAGTAATGGACACAAGTCTACCAAACAAGACACACGCATACTTCACATATAACATATCACTCTATAGCACATAGGTATAATCAATATCATCTATAGGTAACTTTATTCACTACTATAATATCATCAATATAATTATCAGAAATATGATATAATCTATCAAGATACATCATACTTTACATCAAGTATTCCACATCAAGGCTACACGATAGTTCAGAAGAGACACACATTTTCAATTTGAAGAACTCCTTCTTTGACTCCACATAAACAAATAAGTCATCATGATATTCATAATATCAACATAATCAAGTTATGACATGATAAATCCATAATTCTTGAAGTAATGCCAATGAGGCCACATCATTCAGAATTCATGAAATAATGCCGATAAGTGCACATTGGTCACAAGCATAGCACATAAGAACCACCACCATAAGTTGACCACACCAACATCATTATCAACTAAGACCCATAATACACAATATAGACAAAGTGAGGTCAACATACCGTTGATCCAACCTCACAATTTCAATCCATAGTCAATTCATCCAATAAAATATACAAAGACCCTTACTAAAGGTCGTGATCATCAATTACACCCAATAATCACAATACATAATGAATCAAGGATAATAAAACATTAACTTATGAAATTAACGCAGCCAACTAACAATTCTAGCATGATTCATTCCTAGTCCAATAGCCCTAATCAAACTATATAATATGTCAATAGCGTTAAGACATAACAAATTCACCCAAAAAGTAGTCAAATCTAGGGTTACATGAATTGCATGGGTTCATAGAGTTTTTAGGTTAAAATAATCTAATTATTGCATGCGTTCATAGAGTTTTTAGGTTAAAATAATATAATTCATAATAATTCAATCAATATACAATGATGCAAATCATTTTATGCAAGAACCCACGCTAGATTGAAAAATAGGACAAGTTCATCTTTGGAAGACTTCAGAAATCACTTTGAGGTTTGGCTCCTTGAAGAAAAGATATTCATGTATTAAGGTCATACATTAGTTGATAGTAGAAACGAATTTGATGAAGAACAACCAAATAAATCTTCAATCCATGCTCAATTTTGAGATTTGGCTCCAACGGAGTTTTAGAGAATTTCATCGAGAATTTGGATTTTGATTTAGAATAATGAATTCATCTAAGTGTTTTAGACTTATAAATTTTTTATAATATCAAAACTAGACTTAGGAAACCACGCTTTTATTTATTTGGACATGGGGTTAATTTACCAATTCACCCCTACACTTATCAGTGACTAGCGAACAATTGTAGGCCACCATCGATGGGGCATATATCCCTTGCCGGGTTGTCCTGTGTAACCGTCGATGGGATCAGAGACTTGACTTTGGGATATTTAGATACCTAGGCTAAGTAGTGACCCACGCCTCCCAACTACGGGGCGTAGGTTGCCCTTCGTAGGTGAGACTGTGTTTGGCAGTTGTGCAACAAATGATGAGTCCTTCATCAAGGACCCTTGGTTGGTCCTTGGGGATTTTTTTCCGAACATTTCCAACCCGAATATGTTTGTATACAAGTTTAGGGAATCTAACATCAATTTCATCCAAAACAGACACGTAATACTCAACCAATCACACTAAGACAAAAAATTTCATTTCAACGAAAACCTTTCGAATGTCATAGACGTTCTTGGAAGTTTGACCTCCAAACTTCATGAAACTTTGGACACTGCCTTCTAACCTCATTATAAACAATTAAGGACTTCAAAAAATTTATAGACAAGAGTTAAACTCTTACAGCTAAGTCATTTTAGAGGTGTAACAGTTAGTGTACATGGTTTTAGGAGGTCAGGTACTCCAAAGCATTCATATTCTTTGTCAAGAGCCATGATAGGCAGTACCTAAAAAACAGTAATGGGAAAATCCTTTTTATCTGACTCAATAACATTTTTTTTATTTTTTGTTGGGGTAGTTGGAACTACCGCCTGTCCGTATCTTTTTGGTGGATTGATTTCATAATTATCTTTTGTTTGGACAAAAATAGTTGTTGATGAGGGTTTATTTGATAATGAGGAGTAGTGTTTTTGTTGGTTTGAAAATTCCTCCAGCACTGAGTAGTGATTTTCTCATTATTTATCGCCCTCTTTGAAGGGTTATTTTGATATTATATTCTGGTTTAAAGGGCTATAGTGGGAGCCTCAGAGGCCTTCTCCCGGTACTCCTCGTCTAATTATTTCCTTTTAAAAATTATCTTGTCAAAAAATCAAGCAGAGAATAAGTTTCTCCTTTTATAAATTCTATTTTAAAATCAAAGCTAGATAATAAATCTTGTCATCTGGAAAATATTTTTTTAGAAACTAGATTTTTAAAATCTTTTTTCAAAACATCTTTGGCTGCTTTGCAGTCGACTCTTAATAAATGTTATTTATTCATTAAATCATCGTGAGATTTTGTAGTACGTAGTACTATAGCAAAAATTTCCTTTTTAATAGTACCATAATTTTTTTAGTATCATTCCAAACTCCTGAATTAAATATGATTAATTTTTCAGTGGATCCTACGGTTTTTTTTGTGTAAGTAAACCTCCATACGCTATATCTGAGTTATTTGTTTCAACGATCATAAAGCCTCCGGATGTGGTATACATATACATGGTAGTTTTTGAACTATTAGTTTTATTTTTTGGACTACACTTGTGTCCTTTAATCCACATTGCTCTGGATTCTTTTTAAGGCATTGATAAAGAGGCTTGAAAACCTGTATTATATTAGGAATAAAATTAGCAACATAATTGAGACTCCTTAAAAATCTCTGGAGCTGTGTTTTATCTGTTAATTCAATGCATCATCTATGTTGACAATAGAAATATGACTACACTCATAAAATATATTATTCGTGATATTTTGAAGTTTAGGTGGAACATTTTTTAGTTCGAAAGGCATTACATTCCATTCGTATTGTCCAAAAGAGGCATTGAAGTTTGTTTTATATTTGTCATTTTTGGCGATTTATATCTGCCGAAATCTTGATTTTATGTCAAACTTACTATAAATATTATCTTTGTAAGTTCTCTTAAGTAGATCACATTTGCTAGGCATGGGATACCTTATCCATTTTGATACGTTATGAAGGGGCTTATAATTGAAAACTAGTCTTGGGGAACTTCTTTCCTTTTTGGCACTATTATTAAGATAAAAGGTCGAGCAACTCCAAGGTAACTTGGATTGTCTAATAATATTTTTAGCAAACAAATAATTATTCTATTTTACAATATTCCAATAATTCTATATTCATTTGAATGGGTCTTGACTTAGTGGGGATGATCTTTTCTTAGAATCCCTCAATATAAGATAATTCAACATGTATTTTCCTTTCCCAAAATTCATTAGGAAATCATAACAAACTTCTCGTTCTATATCATCTTATAAGCTTTTAATTTTAGTTTCTACTCCCGGATTTTTCAAAGAGGATTGAATTCTTCTCATCATGATATATTCTTTTAAATAATTAATTTGTTGTGAGAGTATATTTATTATAAATATATTTTTATTTTTATATGGTCACTATCCCATGTTGATATACTATTAAATATCGGAAAATAATTTTTTTTCCCTAAGATAGCGGTGTGAATTCCATCTAGGATAGCCATATATGATTTAGTTGTGTTATAAAGTGAGTGACTAAAATTATTTCTTCATGTATATATTTAGTCATTACAAAATCATTTATGAAACAAATTCCATCGTTACATATATGTCTTGTTGAATTAATAATTTATTTTAAGTCTATGTTCTGATGCGGAGAATAATCGAGTAGTAATTTTTTCAAGATACTTAGTATGGATAATTCCTTCAATGATGAGACTTTTATCTGCACCAGTTACTATTAAAGAAATTTTTTGGATAGGTAATTTTTATTTATAACTAAATTAATGACTATATGATAGTTATGGGCTTCTACTAACTATAGTCTTGACTCATGATTTTATCATTTGATTATTTCTAACGGTCTTAATTCTGAATGTAAACTTTGATTTTGGGTGGATGTTTCTCAATATGTTTTCACCTTTTATTTTATTATTTTTATTTCTTACCATCTATGGTAGTTAATTTAAATATTCTAAGTCTTTTACACATGGTAGAGTAGTCATAAATAATTAAGAGTTTATATGGTATGGAGTATCTAGTGGAGAGAAGAACACTATCCTTGATCTTAAATGTCCACATTAAATATTACTACGGGAATAATAAATTCTTTGTGTATTAATTGTTTCCGGCTCTACGACACACACAGTCTAAGCTAATCCAATGGAAAGAACGAGCGTGCCAACGTTTAAACCGGGAATTATCTGCTTACCCCCATGGGTGTACTATAATGAGGGATTGAAGGTAATCCCTATGTGCATCTTATGATTATGTTATGATGCAATGTTCTCACATGATGTTGGGTTTGTAATGAAAGGACTTTCTCATCCTATAACCCCTGACATATGAACATGTTATATGAAGTTAAAATCCTAAGACCTATTATATGTATTAATGTTAATAAAGACTTAAAGATACATTAAAAAGGAAATTTAGGTTAGTATCGAGTGAACTTGACAGTGAGAGGTGTTCCTTTACAAAGGAAGGTAGGTTCACGCTATGTTCTATCATGAGGTGGAAACTACAATGCTAATTAGCATGAATAGGGTTTCTAGTAACAACCTCCTAGTTCCTTAACTATGTGACCCCGTTTTAAACTTGTCTAACGGATCCACCTAGATGCTATTATGATGTATATGCCCTAGCTTGGAAAGTAGGATACCCTTCTTTTGGTGTAAGGGGTTGACACCGAGTTTCATATTTAGCTCACATGGTGTAATGTCGGTTATGGAAAAGTATATCATAAGTAAAATGATTGAATGGAAGTAAGAATATGAAAAATAACTAGGACTACTTAAGAGGTGTTACTTAGTGTAGGTAAAGGTGTGGGACTTTACCTATACATTGCACATGTGGACCTTTAGCGGAGTTCTAGGGTGGATTATTTATATAATAATGTTATGAATGAAATGTATAATGTTTGTCTGATATGATATTGGTTTCACTAAATATACATGATGTTTTTCTATGTAATGTAAGATGCCGACTAAACTTATTATGTGTTATATGAGGTAAAGGAAATGTTTATGGTCTCTTTGCTAGTTATATTGGTTTCTGTGGGGTTATGGGGCTTCACATACATATTGCACTAATTGACTTGGATTGGGGTTATGAGTAATGCCTTGTGATGTAGTGATGAATTGGACTCTAAACAATAAATGTTAACTATGCATTAATTATGATGTTACTCTTAGAGATGAATATGAATATATTGTTGTTGTGGAATGGACTCGTATATTTTCTTGGAATGTTCATAAAGGATTTTAAAGTGAACTTTGCATGTTTATACTAAAATTTCCCTTAGTACATGTCTTCAAATGTTTTACCTGCATATATAAATACTTAGTACATGTGGTTTCTACTAACCCATATCTATTTCTATTTTCTACACAACGTGTACATTCGGGTCATTGAAGGGTTTGTAGTCCTTCTTTAATAACATTGATTGCTATCCCCAAGTTATTGAGTCCTCAAGTCCGAGGATGGAGATGATTGAATCTAGTTTCAAATGTCCTTTTTCAAAGACTTGCGACTTCAACATTCTTAACCTTACCACTAAGTCATATTTTTCGCATAAAAGACACTCTTAACATCATTTAAGGTCTCATGTAATTCATGCATGAAAGACTAAAATTTTAACATCCTAAGTCAAGAAATCACATATTAAAATTCATATATACATCAGATAAAGGACACAAGTCAACCAACACAAGACACCACATAATTCATGTTAGCACACATTACATGTCATTCTAGAAGCACATAGAAGTAACTATCATCATCTTTAAGTAATCCAATATACTATTATATCAACATCATTATGACCAATATAGAATCATATAGTCAAGTAGGAATGACATGCATCAACCCTAAGACTATACACCCAAAGACCCATTCATAGTCTAACATGATCACCTACATAACATTAATAGAACACATATAATTTTACATTACTTAACATGTAGATAGATATCATCATACTTCGTACAATCAACAACACAAATAATCACATTACTTCATGTAGTGCCGACCAGACCATGATCATCGTAATACATAAAGTAACGTCGACAAGGCCACATCAATGGCAAGTAAAACACATAACACCGCCATCATAAGTGTACCATAAAAAACACAACATAGTTTAAGTATAAATAACATCAAAATAAATGAAATAGAGAAGAGTACCACCACTCCATCCTCAACACCTCTATTCGATGATAAATCATCCAATTCAATAACATAAGGCTCTTACCAATGGCCATGAATATATATTAAACATAAAAACTATAATAATCAATGAACTAGGTAAATTCAATGTAAATTCATCAATATAGTACAACCTGGATATCAATTGAATACAATTATTACATCGTTAGATAGCCCGTAGAAATCTACAGCATAATTCACCAACATTAAGTCAATATCAAGTAACCCATAACTTAGTCAAAAACTAGGTTCATCCAATTCATGGGTTCATAGGTAATTTAGGTTAAAATCATCAATACAATAACAATTTAATCCATAATAAACGTTTAAAACAATTGATGCAAGAACCCATGGTAGAATCATGAAATCGGACAATTCAACTTTGAAAACTTTAGAAAACATCTTGAGAGTTGGTATACTTGATGAATAGAGTTTCAAGGATAAAAATACATACCTTGATGAATCTAATTCTGCACTTTTATGAAGAATCTCCACTCAATTTGTCACACCAAGCTCTTCTTTGACTTTGGACTTCAATGGAGTCTTAGGGAATTTCTAAGGGATTTTAGAGTTTTAATTTGGAATAATGAAATCTTCTAAGTGTTTAACACTTACATACACATTCAAAATACCCAAAAGACCCCTAAGGAACCTCCAATACTTTTATTTTGAAGTGGGATAAATTACAAGTTCACCCCTCAACATACAATAAACGTGCACGCAAGATAGTGCCCCATCGACAGTGAGCATTTGGCTGACCGTTTCTCCACAAACAGAACGTCGTGTCCTTCCGTCGTTAAGTTCAGATACCCAACATAGGTCTCTTACCTCCCAAGTCCAAGTTTTTCACCAACGACACCCATCGACGGGACGTTTATTGGGCCCTCAAGCCGTTGATTGCTGATGTACCATGGTTTCACGGTACTTCCTATGCTTTTTAATGTGTTTTTCTTTGTGTTTGCAGACAAAGTGACCAGAATGAAAATGCTAAAGATGTGCTGAAAATTGCAGAAAAGATAACCTACGGAGCCATCAAGGGTCCATCTACCCATTGACGGTCGTAGGTGGAAACCATAGCCACGAAGAAGTTATACAACCAACGAAAGATTGGGAAATTCTAAATTAGTGTGAGGCTATAGAAGGGATCACGATCCGTTGTGGTGATCCGTTGGTGTTAACAGAATGTAACCTCAGTACCCAAAAATATTCTAAGTGTGGAGCAACAAAGGCCATCCACGAACCATCGTCCTGTCAATGGACCATCGTCTTGGTCCGTCGATGGTAACAGAGATTTTGAGAAGAAAGTAGCTGAAAATAGATTTGAAGTATGGACGGACAGAGGTGTCGAAGATCCATCGGTCAAGTCGTCAACGTGAGACACATTTTTGGACTGATTTTCCTTATTTAGGTTTGTATTTATGTTTAGGATTCTTTTGTTATAAATAGGACCAAAAACCTCATTTTTGGGGTTAGACTCTTGGTTTTTTTTTTGGATTTGTAATATTGGTTGTGGAATATTGGGTTATGGAAAATACTTCTTTTTTCCGAAATCATTTATTGCATTATTTTCTCGAATTCAAGTGATTCTCTAGATTTTCTTGAATATCACAAAACTAACTACATAATATTTTATCTAATTACTATGAATTGGGTAATTATGAACATGGGTAACTAAATCTAGAACTGGGGTTATGGAAACCATGGGTAACTAACAAAGTAAAACTAGCTAAAATAACAATTCTCGAATAGTTTCTTGCATGTATTGATAATTCTTTTGTTTAGAAGTCTTTTTAACGAGTGCGCGTGTTAGGAGTCGCCTCATGGATACTTGCTAGACCAAGGAGGTAGATAATAAGAAAAGAATTATCAAGGTTGATTTAGTATATGCTGTTTAATAGGCTATGTCGCTTGGTGCGAAGTAATATCTAAGACATACATCGATAATGATGCTTAATATGAGGTAAAAGGTAAAGTTTAGTAAAGTACACATATTTAGCCGGACCAAGGTGCGGAGTGAAATTCACTAGTTGCCGGACAAAGGAACTAGGGATACATAACTTACCACTTTGCATGCAAGATACTAGGATATAGTTGTTATAGCTAGGGTTACTGCATTACAAACCTATAGGTAACACTTACACCCTAGTTTCTCTCATCATTTGATAAACATCAAATATTTGAACTAGCTAGTTGTTTACTTAGACTTAATTAATTACTTTTGTTACATAAAATCCCGCTTTTAATTGTTTTTTTTTCCGGAAAGGACTTGACTAAATAGAAGTAATCGTAGATTTAAGTTAAGTCTAAACCATTTTCCTCGTGGGATCGACCCCAACCTAACATTTGGGTTCTTTACATGATACTACCGCTTATACTTATCTAGGGAAGTATAGTTTTAGCGTATCAAATTTTTGTGCCGCTTCTGGGGGAAATTGCTTTTATATTAACTTTAAGCACATTATCGGATTTTAGTCAACAATTTCCTGATTTTGCTTTTTTGTTGTCTCATGCATGTCTAGCTTTAGTTTATGCCAAGTACACAGAGTCAAGGAGAACCAATAAGTCCACTTGATCCAGAACTTAACTGCATATTTCTCAGAATGAATATTCAAAACAATCCTTCTTATATCGAAGATGAGATCAACCCTCAATTTCCCTTGCCAGTTGATGCTCATAATCAAGTGGTTGTTGATAACCCTGTTGAAGGTAATCTGAGGAGGCAATGTCCCGCCCCACGCCTTCAAAAGTAGTATAGAGGAAATGGTAACATCACTGACTCTTATGGGCCACTTGTCCTACGTCCTCTACCACATGGTCATACTTTTGAGGTAACTAGTAGCTTGATGCAGATGCTCAATGCTAGAGGTTTGTTTTTTGGGATACCAAATGAGGATCCACATGCTCACATCACCAAAATAAGGTTGGTGTGTAATAGTTGTGTAGGGACGCCAGAGATAGACATGGATTTAATTAGATTAAGGGTGTTCCATCTCTCTCTGACGGGGGAGGCAACAATTTGGTTTACTAGAGTTGCCCTACAACTCAATCTATACTTGGAAGAAATTGAGGAATGTGTTCCTAGCAAGGTATTCCCAGTATCTAAAAATCTAAACCACAAAGATATGGTGAAAAACTTTGTTGTATTACTAGTGGAGTCAGTAAGCATTTATTGGGATAGGTTCACCTCATTCTTGAGAAGTGTCCTAAACCACCGCAGTGATTATGAGTCACTGAAAGAGTACTTCTATTGGGGGCAAGATTATAATAATAAATAAGTGCTTGATATGATTGCGGGTGGTTCTTATGGGGAGTGTACTTATTCAGAGATCGCTGAAAAGTTAAAGAAAATCTCCCGAAATAATAAAGCTTGGAGCACTAGGAAGTCGGACACTGGGAGAAACACTTTTGCATTGCGAGCTTCACATAATTTAGATGCAAATGAGATTCGTGAAGTGATGGCTGAAATGAGAACTAAGCTTAGGTTAGTGTTAAAACATGTCACGGGGGTGCACAAAAGGTAAATTCGGCGAACTATTTTGCTAAACCACCACCATCGGTTGATGAGTACGACTATGAAGAAGATTCTTATGCACTTAATGAGAAGACGGGGGGTTTCCGGCTGAACGCCCAAGTCTCCAATTAGAAAAATTGGCACCAAGGTCAAGGAAATCAAGGTCGGAACTATGGGAATTACAACCGAGAGGGTCACTATTATCGAGATGGAAATTACAACCGGGATAACAACTTCAACCGGGGTAAATATTGTAGATAAAATTATCAGAGTGAGCCCTATGTTCCACCTCAAAATGGGGAAATTGCTCATAGGGATGTTGGAGGTAGTATGACGCGAGTAAAGGATATGTTGCATAAGATGAGGAGGAGGTTTGATGATAGTGATATGCACTCCAAGGATTTAAGAGGTGATTTGGCAAATATTGGGCAAAAGGTTGATGAACATGCAATCTCAATCAAGAATCTTGAGTTGAAAATGAACAATTTTACTTTTAGTGTGAACCCACGCCAATCGGGTACTCTTCCTAGAAATTCATTCTAGAATCTAAAAAATGATGGACATTATATGACAGTCACTACTTGAGGGGCTAAGCAGACCATGGATCTACCTATGTCGTCTGGTGTCAAAGATGATAAGAGAGGAGATGATGAGGTAGAGGAAGTAATTGGTAAGTTGGTAGATAAATCGGGAAAAGAAGCTGAGACACCCCAAAATGTGACCCCTATTCCTCGACCACCACCCCCGTTTTCGCAAAGATAGGTGAAAAAGACCGAAGATGGTAAATACTTGCATTTTATTACTATGTTGAAACAACTTTCCATCAATGTCTCTTTGATAGAAGCTCTTGAATAAATGCCCGGCTACGCCAAGTTAATTAAAGATATGGTCACTAAGAATAGATCGGTTAGTTTTGAGGATGATGATCGGATGCAACACTGTAGTGCTATTGCTACAAGGTTTCATGTCCAAAAGAAAGCAGATTTGGGTGTTTTCACTATTCCATGTACAAGCGGATTTTTACACTTTGCTAAAGCATTATGTGATCTTGGGGAAAGAATAAATCTCACGCTTCTCTCTATTTACAAGAAGTTGGGTTTGGGTGACCCAAATCCCACTACGATGCGATTACTAATGGATGAGCGATCAGTGAAGGGGCCTATTGGGATACTCCATGATGTGCTAGTAAAAATGGAGACATTTATTTTTTGGACGATTTTGTGATTCTCTATTGCGAGGTGGACTTTTGAGGTTCTCATATTCTTCGGAGGCATTTCCTTGCTACCAGTCGTGCCTTAGTTGATATGGATAAAGGGCAGTTGAAGTTTCTTTTGAACAATGATGTAGGAAATTTTAACATTTGTAGGCCCATGAGGTAGAATGGTGAGCTCAAATCGAAATCTTTGATATCCTACAAGGTTGAGAGTTCGTTCGAGGTACAAACAGAAAAGCATCTTGGTGTTGAATCACTAGTGGAAGTGATCATTAATTTTGAGATTTATTGTATTGAAGATTATGGGTCATTGGTTGCGGTACTTTATCGAGGTAATGTTCGGTTCAAACCAAAGAAATGTCATTTAGATATGAAGGATCACGAGTCTCCACCTGCAAAACCATCTGTTGAGGACGCTCATTAATTGAAGATTAAGGCTCTACTGCCTCATCTGAGGTATGTATTCTTGGGTAAAGGTAACACTTAGCTGATAATTATTGCATCAAATTTGAATAAGAAACAAGTAGAATATCTGGTTGAAGTGTTGAAGAGGTTCAAGAGAGCTATTAGGTGGACTATTGTGGATAATAATGGGATCCCTCCCGGTATTTATTTACATAAAATCCAACTCATGCCCGATCATAAACCAAGTATTGAGAACCAGAGATTTTTAAATCCACCTATGAAAGAGGTAGTGAAGAAAGAAATTATGAAGTGGTTGGATGCCGGAGTTATATATCCGATCACTGATAGTAGTTGGGCATACCCTATTTAGTGTGTTCCCAAGAAAGGGGGAATGACTGTGGTTCCTAATGAGAAAAAAAATCTTGTTCCAATGCAGCCGGTGAATGGATGGAGAGTGTGTATGGATTAACGGAAATTGAATGCATGGACTGAGAAGGACCATTTTCCTATGACCCTCATTGATTAGATGTTAGATAGGCTTGCAGGAAAGGGATGTATTGTTTTCTTGTTGGTTATTCAGTTTACACCAAAATCTCTATTGCGCCAAAATATCAAGAGAAACCCACACTTTACTTCTCCTTATGGAACTTTCGCGTTCAAGAGGACGCCCTTCTGGTTTTGGAATGCACCGGATACTTTTCAGAGATGTATGATGTCCATATTCTTTGATATGTTGGAGGACACCATTGAGGTATTTTTTTATTATTTTTCTTTTGTTTGTGACTCATTTGATCATTGTTTGAATCACATGTCTGAAGTTCTCAAAAGATGTGAAGATTTCAACCTTGTGGTAAATTGGTAAAAATGTCACTTTATGGTTAAAGAGGGTATTGTATTGGGTTGTCGCATCTAAGAGAAGGGTATAGAGGTTGATCGAGCTAAAGTCGAGGTGATAGAGAGACTCCCTCCACCCATCTCTGTAAAAGATGTGAGAAGTTTCCTTGGGCATCCGGGTTTCTACTAGAGGTTCATCAAGGATTTTTCAAAAATTGCACATCCTCTGTGCAAGTTACTTGAGAAAGAGTGTAAATTTTATTTTGATGAATCATGTCTTAAGGCATTTGTTTAGTTGAAGGATAAATTGGTGTCTGCGCCCATTATTATTTCCCCATATTGGAGTAATCCATTTGAGGTGATGTGTGATGCTAGTGGGGTTACGATTGTTGTAGTTTTGGGTCGAAGAAGGGATAAAATCCTTCACCGTATTTACTATGCCAGTAAAGCCCTTAATGAATCCCAAAAGAAGTATACTGTGACTCAACAAGAGCTCCTTGCGGTTTTCTTTGCTTTAAACAAAATTTTCTCCTATTTGCTTGGAAAAAGAGTTATAGTGCTTGTTGATCATTCTACCTTGAGATATTTGATGGCAAAGAAGGATAAAAAACCAAGGTTGATTCGTTGGGTATTACTGTTGCAAGAATTTTACTTTGGAGTGAAAGATAGAAAAGGGACCAAAAATCAAGTTGCCAATCACTTGTCCCGACTAGAGGATGGAGCAAAGGCTTAAATTGATTATACTTTCATTAATGAGCATGTATTGGCCGCTTCTCAAGACTTGGTTCCATGTTTTGTTGATTTTGCGAATTACTTGTCTAGTGATATCGTCCCATCGGACTTGTCTTTTTATCAAAGGAAATAGTTCATGTATGATGTGGAAAAGTTCTTATGGATGAGCCATATTTAAATAGGATTTGTGCCAATAGGCTTATTCGGCGTTGTGTGTCAGAATTCGAGATGTTGAGTGTTTTGGAGGCATGTCATTCCTATCCTATGGCTGGGCATCATAGTGGTATCCGAACAGACCATAAAATCTTGCAATGTGGCTACTATTGGCCAACCATGCACCAAGATGTTCATGAGTACGCAAAGGCATGTGATAGGTGCCAAAGGGATGGAGGTGTTTCTAGAGGGCAAGAACTCTTTTTAAATTCCATTCTTGTAATTGAATTAATTGACGTGTGGGGTATAGATAGGCCTCTTTATGAGTTCTCGTGGGATGAAGTATTACTCTTGTCGTGGTTTATTATGTGCCAAATTGGGTGGAAGACTAGCACTTGCAAATAATAAAGGAGAGATTGTCACCGCGTTCTTCAAAAAGAACATATTTTCCAAATTTGGCACCCCAAGGGACATTATTAGTGATTGGGGATCCTACTTTTGCAAAAAGTTGTTCAAAGGATTGTTGTTGAAATATGGGGTTAATCACAATGTGGCCACGCCATACCATCCTCAGACTAGTGAGAAAGTTGAGGTGTAAAATAGAGAAATCAAGCAGATTCTGGCGAAAACAGTAACATAGAACGGATTTGTCAAGAAGGCTTGATGATGCTCTTTGGGCCTACCAGACATCATACAAGTGTCCCATAGGTATGTCCCCATACCAACTTATATATGGGAAAGCTTGTCACTTGCTTGTTGATTTAGAGCATAAGGCCATGTGGGTAATGAGGAAACTGAAAATGGATTGGAATAAGGCTATGAAACAGAGGTTAAATCGTTTGAATGAGCTTGATGAATTTCCCTTAAAGGAATATGAATGTTCAGCCCTTTACAAAGAAAAGATGAAGAATTTCCATGAACAAAATATTGGGAAGCGCGATTTTGTGATTTTATTCAACTCTAGGTTGCACTTGTTTCCTAGCAAACTCAAATCCAAATGGACTGGGCCATTCTTGATCACCAAAGTTTTTCTTGATGGACCGGTTGGGTTGGAGAATAATGAGGGCTTAAGGTTCAAGGTGAACGAGCAACGAATCAAAATCTACCTTGGGCATGCTGAAGAGGCGAATGAAGTGATCGAGGCATACCATCTTGATGAAGTCTGAGTAACCAAGAATCCTGCACCGTGCCGCAACGTTAAATCAAATGATGATTAAGAGGCAACCCAATATTTTGTTTCGTGATTTTATAGGCGTAATTACATTATTTCTGTTTTTCTCACTTAATGTCACGTAGTAATTTTTTTTTTTTTGTTTTCGAAGTGTTGTCTGGAGAGTAAACTAGGGTCTGTGTCTAAAAAGTGTCCACAAAATATAAAAAGATAATCTTATTGTGTGTTCAATGTGCAGGGACGAAACCCCCAGAAATATGCAGAAAATTGGTCTGATGTACTGATTGACGGACCAATCGACGGATCATCATCCTATCGACGGACCCTTGGTAGGGTCCATAAATCCCCGGTTTGTTTCTTTAATTGTTTTCTAAATTAGGGCAAATTCGACGGAGCACTCGACGGACCGCCGACAGACTTACAGTATGTCGACGGGGAATCGTTGGCTCCTCCGACCCAATAACCCAACCCGACCCTACCGACTATATATGAAATTTTTAAACTTTTCAGTTACCCACCCTTTCAAAACATTAGCAAAAACCATTTCCCTACTCATTTCCCTTAAAATATCCCACTTCCTCACCCATTAACTCCCATTTCTATCAGTCAGATTCTCCTATTCCCCATATCTCCATTTAGAATGTAGCCTCAGTACCCGATTTGAAAAGATTCTAAGTGTGGGTTAACGAGGCCATCGACGGACCGTCATCCTGTCGACGTACCTTCGTATTCGACCATCAATGGTAAAAGGGAGTTGGAGAATAAAGAAGTTAAAATTAGAGTTGAAGTATGGACCAACGGAGGTGTTGAAAATCCGTCGTTACCTTGACAGTCCATCGTTCAGGTCATCGATGCGAGACACATTTTTGAACAAATTTTCCTTTTTTAGGTTTCCATTTATGTTTAGGATTCTTTTATTATAAATAGTTCCAAATACCTCATTATAGGGTTAGACTCTTGGTTATTTTTCTGATTTGTAATATTGATTGTTGCATATTGGGATTTGGAAAATAATACATTTCTCCGGAATCGTTTATTGAATTATTTCTTGAATTCAAGTAATTTTCTAGATTTTCTTCAATGTCATCAAAGTAAGTACTTGAATTCTTGTCTAATTAATATGAATTGTGTAATTATTAACATGGGTAACTAAATCCATAACTAGGGTTTTGGGAACCATGAGTAATTAACAATGTAAAAATAGCTGAAATAATAATTCTCGAATAGCTTCTTGCATGGATTGATAACTCTTTCTTTTAGAAGTCTTTTTAACGAGTGCACACGTTATAACTCCTTGTTCCTACTTGCTGGACAAAGTTTTTAGATTATAAGAAAAGAATTATGAACGTAGATTTAGTATATACTATCTAATAGGCTAGTGTAGATTGGTGCGAAGTAATAACCAAGCATACATCGATTATGATTCTTAATATGAGGTAAAAGTTAAGGTTTAGTAAAGTACACACATGTATCTGGACCAAGGTGCGGAGTGAAATTCAGTAGTTGTCAGACAAAAGAATTAGGGATACATAACTTACCACTTTGCATGAAAGAGACTAGGAAAAGGTTGTTATAGCTACGGTTACTGCGTTACGAACCTATGGGGAACACTTACACCCTAGTTTCTCTCATAATTTATAAACATCAAATATTCTAACTAGCTACTTGTTTACCTAGACTTAATTAATTGCTTTTGTTACACAAAATCCCCCCTTTAATTGTTTGTTTCTGGAAAGGACTTGACTAAATAGAATGAATTGTAGATTAAAGTTAAGTCTAAAACATTTTCCTCGTGGGATCGACCCCAACCTAATATTTGGGTTATTTACTAGATACGACCGCTTATACTTCTTTAGGGAAGTCTAGTTTGAGTGTATCAATTGCCTCTATCATTTGAGGATGCCTTGGACAGTCTTGGCACCACTTTTTGGGTCCTTCCTATAGGACCCTTCGATGGTCCTTTGGGATGTTTGCCCGGACGTTTCAAAATATGATCGTATATGATTTTAGAACCTCTCACACAAAATTCATGCAAAACAAACACGTAAAATTCGACGAAATATGCTTAGACACACAAGGACATTTCAAGGCAACACTTTTGAACGTCATGAACGTTCTTTGAAATTTGACCTCCAAACTATATAAAACTCTAACACTGCCTATATATTCTATATTAAATTATTTAAATACCTTAAAACCTCATGAATAACATATAAACACATAGAACCACATATGAGACATATAGGTATCTTAGTCACCCCTTAACGTTTGACTTCCAATGCACCTAAACTCTTAGTCACTGCCTCCATACCATATAATAGACCTATTTAGGACCTTATACTATCAACACAAACATGTTAGTCTCTAGTTCACCTAAGTCATTTTTGGGTCTTACACTCTTCGAGGACGACGAAACCTGTTACTTCTAGGGGGTGCTCCCCGGATGCGAAAAATTTGGTATCAAAGCATTAGGTTAAATATCTTTAGGATTGATGTCTCATTAAACCACATCTATGTAAGTTCTTTTTCAAAATAGTAAAGCGCGCCACACTTTTGAGTGAGAAGCTATATGATGCTTAGGAAAATCTCTTCGTCTTGAAAATCCAATGTTGTACCTCTAGAGTCTATTTGATGTGTTCTTTCACCTAAACCTTGTATTTGGTTATAGGTATCAATACGCGAAGGGTAGCCACATGAAGACTTGATGAAGATATTGCTAATGCAGTTTTGTCAGATGGGGACATAAGGGCAACCTTTCTCCAAATGGCCCAAGCCATTATTGCTCAAGCACAAGCTATCACTACTCAAGCTAAAGTCATGACGTCACAAGTTAAATAGGAAGTGGTACCCCAAGGAAACTAACATGTTAGAACCATGGACTCCCTTTGAGGGATTCCACAAGAATAAATACCCTACTTTCTATGGGTCCAAAGTTAAGGAAGACCCCCAAGAATTCATTGATAAAGTCTACAAAATCCTCTATGGTATGAGGTTGACTACTAGTGAAAAGGCTGAGTTAGCCAACTACAAACTCAAGGATATGGCCGAAACATGGTACATCTAATGGAGAGATAATAGGCCTTTGAGGGGTGGTCCGGTGACATGGAAGATTTTGAAGAACGCTTTTCTTGATAGGTTCTTTCTAAGAAAAAAGAAGGAAGCTAAGGGGGAATAATTCATCAACCTTCGTCAATGAGGTAAGAGTGTGCTTGAATACACTTTGAAATTTGCTAAGTTGTAAAAATATGCTCCTTCTTTGGTTTTTGACCTGATGGATCAGATGAGCCACTTTGTGACGAGAGTATCCGTTTACTTGAAAAAATAATGTCCTTCTGATATGCCACATGATAATATGAATATTTCTCGTCTCATGGTTCATGCTCAAAGTTGTAAAAATATGTGTAGGCTTGATATCCAAGAAAAACCTAGGTTCAAAAAGAGATTTTCTATTAAAGTTCCTTCTAAGTTCCAAAAATCTAGTGATGATAGGATTCCTAATCCTAAGAACCGAAAGGGAAAGAGTGAAAACTCACTTAGTAAAAAGCCTACTTGTGCCAAGTGTGTTAAGGTTCATGTGGGCGAATTCTTAGTTGGAATGGGTAATTTCTTTGGTTATGGAAATAAGGTGGGCGAATTCTTATTTGGAATGGGTAATTGATTTGGTTATGGAAATAATGGTCACAAAGTTAGGGATTTCCCTAGTTTTTAGGGGCAATAAAAATGAAGTGGGAAAGATCAATCAAGTGGTTCGAATGTGGATGGTCCAAATAAGAATCGCTTTTATGTTGTCCGTTCAAGGGGTGAACAAAAGAGTTCTCCTAATGTGGTGACAAGTATCTTACAAATCTTCTCCATTGATGTTTATGATTTACTTTACCCGGGTGATACATTATCTTTTGTTACTCCGTTAATAGATTGTAAGTTTTATATTTTTCTCGATGTCCTAAATAAACCATTTATGGTAATTACCCTTGTAGGTTATTCAGTAATTGCTAAGAGTTTCCTATAATGTTGTCCAATAGAGTCACTTATGCTGAACTAGTAGAACTAGATATGGTTGATTTTGATGCAATTTTTGGAATCAATTTTTTGCATAATTTCTTTTCTTCCATTGATTGTAGAAAAATAATTGTCAAGTAAAATTTCCAAATTAAACTGTTTTAGATTAGAAGGGGGGAATACTATTCCTAGAGGTCATATTATTTCTTGTCTAAAATCTTGGAAAATTATCTCTAAAGGGTATTTGTACAATATTGTGAGAGTCAAATATTTAGACTCTGAAGTTCCTGTCATTGAGTCGGTCCCGATAGTGAGGGAATTTTCGGAGTTCTTCCGTAATGATCTTCCCAGAACTCCTCCGTAACGAGAAATTGATTTTTGTGTTGACTTTCTACCCTATACCAACCTCATTTCAATTCCTCCTTATCAGATGTCTCTATCCGAATTGAAAGAGTTGAAGTCTCAACTCAAAGACTTACTATATAAAGGCTTCATTATACCTAGTATTTCTCCATGGGGTGTTTCGTTATTGTTTCTGAAGAACAAGGATGGGTCCCTTAGAATGTGTATTGATTATTGCAAACTCAATAAATTAACTATTAAGAACAAGTATCCTCTTGCTCATATTGACGACTTCTTTGATCAACTCCAAGGGGCAAGCTACTTTTCTAAGATCTAGTTATCGTATTATTTACTATTGAACGATGTTACTACACCTATTATTAGATGAAATTACCTGGTTAATGGTAAGACCATGATGATGGCTTTTGAAGGATATTGGGTAAGTCTTTATAATCCAAACCTTTACTTTGATTATTATGACTTATGAGTGATGATGTAGTTCAATTGAAGAATATCTTGTGATTAACCTAAGTAGGCATTGGTATGATGTTGAATTGAAATATCTTGATTATGTAATTGTGAGATTATGCTTAAGATATAATGATATAAGGTTTTTATGAAGTATATGTGTGTCTTACTTTGATGCAATGAGACTAATGTTCTAATCTCACATATGAGGGTTGTATTGAAAGTATGTTCTCATGAAATTCCTATTGATATAATGACTATGAATATAAAAAGAGTTATTCTCCTATGACCTAAAATAAGCTATGATTGTTGAAGAAAGACATTTCAAAATGAGACTTAGCTTGGCACAGAGTGAACTTGACAATGAGACGTGTTGGCTTCCCGTGGAGGAAGATTCACCCTATAGTTTCATTTGAGGTGTTGACTCCCCTATGAGGGTGTCACATACGGTTTTACCCTCTATACGTAACCGGCGTCATCATCCTTTTGAACGTCTAAGACTACCCTCTTAGTTTCATGTCATTACATTCATAGGTTGAAATGCGGAAAAATTTAAAACCTTTATTTTCTCTACTTTGAGGTTAACATACACCTCTACATACACAAAATATATATTCATATCTAGTATACATAGACCCTTCATATAGTAAGGTTACATAGCCTTTGAATTTTATCGTACATACATATGTAAGAATATGGAATAAAGTCTCAATGACTGTCTCATCTCATACCATCTATACGAGTATAACACTGTGGGCATAGACCTTACATCAATTCAACAAAACCATATATAGATCATACAAAAGTACAATATTCAAATAACATGGAAAAGAATGATAGAGTCAATAAGCTCATAACAAAATTCAAAGTTAGAGGATGGCATTACGCTCGAGTGTTGAGGACCTACCCTACTTGGATGAAAGGAAGAATCCAAGCCATCAACAATGATGCCTCACAAACTTCGTACTCCACATGTTCTAAGTATGAGACCATATGCACATGTAACACCAAAACATGTAAAAAGGAGACATTTAGTTAAATCATGGCATTTTACCCCTTTAAAAACTTATGCACAACGAATATTTAAGGAAGTCAAATGTATTTCATCATGATTGAATTCATAATATCATATACTCTATCACCAAGTAATATCATCCCAAGCATGAATAAGAGTTATCACATAAATAGAAAATTAAAGAAACAAATCATAAATTCTCATAGAGTCAAAAAGAACTATAATTAGTATCATACTTCACACAATATAACCTCATGTATTCATAAATTCATATATTTAGTAATTAAGAGCATTTGCATGTTCATAACCTTCATAATCATCATATAAAAACATTTACATTTAGCACCATCCATATACATAACATTAAGTTCCCAAATCTCCCATCGAGGCAAACTAGTGCAAGGCATAGGTAGAGTCCCATACCCCTACCTAAGGTAAGTCAATCCCCTAAAGTCACCTTAGTTAGTCTTTACTTCATTATTTTATTTATGTTTAGGTTACACTCACTTTAACTGACATAGACCACATGAGCTAAATCTGGAATCCGGTATCATAAGACCTTACACCGAAGGAAATTTGTCTACCGGCCAATGTAAAGCAATATAAACATAGCTTTCTAGGTGGATCCACTAGATAGTATACTATGGTGGCAACATAGTTAAAGGAACTAAGAGATAGATATTCCCTTTATATATCATTATGTAATTGTGGCCTCACCTCATAGGAATCATTGTATAAGTATCCCTCAAAGGGGAGTCAACATCACTTATAGACCTATATGGTAACACTTCCTCTATGGAAAGCCATCACCTCCCATTGTCAAGTTCACTCGGTGCTAAGCTATGTCCCTCTATTGAAATGTCTTGAAACCTTTAATTATCAATCATAACTTAATTTAGTCCATAGGGTCTACTCCTTGTATAATCATTATCATCAATAGCTCAATAACAATTGTATGAGTATAAGTCCTTTCATCACAATTCATATAAGTGAGGTTAACACTTTAGAATTTTATAACATATTAAGGCACATTGATAGTATTAACTATCCAACATACACCTTAATCAAACTAACTATATAGTCAAGACATTTCAATTAAACGTCATACCACCCTATAGTCCTAATACAAGGCATACTCCAAAGGTAATATAATGAATTAACAACAATTAATAACAATTGGAAGTAAAGATAGAGATTGTATGACTTACCAAACCTTCCTCATAGTCTATCATCAAGGTCTTACCATCAATACCTAACTCAACCCCATTTTGGGAGTAACATGATTACACAATGATAACCAATAAAATAATAAGGTCAATTGCATCTCTATAACACAACTCATCTTTAGATCACAACTTGAGACATGGTACAAACACTAATTTCACATTATAATTCATAACCTAAATCACATCTCAATGATAGTCCTATAATTCATCTAAAATTAATCATAATAGCACCATAGGAAAGCAATCTAATCAACAACCAACTCAATTGAAAGATCACCATACAATATAGGTCAACATCACTACCTATGATTAGGGATAGAGGATCATATTCTTCAAATTTGACCAAATCATCAATAATTCAATGAAACCCATAAGAAAACTCAACTTTTTGAAATCTATTTTGAATGATCCCTTTGAGGAAAGAATCTTACAGTTGAATAGAACCGATACCTTAATGTTTTACAACAATTTGATGAAGAATCCACTTTTTTTTTACAGGCCCAAAACCCTAGTTCTTTCTAGCCTTCATTGGTGAGTTCATGTAGAGAGAGAAATAAAAAAGAAGAAACATAGTTTATTTTCAGAGTTGTCTTTAGGTTTTTGAGGGTTAAGGGTATTTATAATAGGGCTTAATTAACATAATTAGTCTCCCTTTAATCCCTAACTAACCCCTAAACCACTTAATTAATTTAATGAAATCATTTAAAATTTAACTGTGAAACTTGACCCTCACCGATGAAACCCCGATCTATGGTCCATTGGTGAGTCGACGGACAAACCCCCCGCCATCGTGCACTCCATCATCTCGGTTAGAGTCTTTGAAAGTGAGGGATTCCTCCAAGTTTCTCTAAATGAGGGATGGCGGTAGCTTCGATGCCCCGTCGAGCAAATGACACCTCATCAACCCTCTTCCGTCGCGTATAACAGTAGCTAGGTAAGCAAGAGCCTTCACGAATCTTTCTAAGTGTGGTATGAAGGTTAAATCGATGCACCATCAGCCACACAGACCGTCGTTTGTCCCGTCGATGCACACTGTCAGGTAGTGCTACATCAAACTGCAGGGGTCCTCCTCAAGGGCCCTTGGTTTGTCCCTGGAGAGGCGTACCCAGACGTTTCAATCATGAAACAACTCAAACAACCATTAGCTACCTTTCCACCCAATTTCGTACATTTCCTACTCCTAAAACAATTAATTAAATGGCTAAGCAACTCTAACATCCCTTTGAACCAACTTCCCGGATGTTTTTGGACGTTTTGGTTTTTAAACCTCCCGAATGACCTATATTCATTAGAAATGGACTTAGAAACAGTGTTTGGACTTTATGAAGCCTATGTTGGGCTCAACAATGAGTTTTTTTATTTTCAAGGTGTTATAGAGAAACACACTCTATGGATTCTCATAAGATAAGAGCTCTAATTTACAATAGGCATGTATAGGTTTCAATACATATCTCCTAGTTCTTGAACTATTTTTCCACCATAGGAATACTATCTAGTGGATCCACCTTATATGCTAGGTATATATGTGGTTCTACTTTTACCGGTTGACTACCTTCTTTCGGTGTAAGGTTTTGCAACACCAGATTCCACACTTTGCTTTTATGGTCTATGTCAGTAAAGGGAAGTTTTACCGAAAGTAAAATGAAGTAATGATGTGAAAACTAACTTGGATAACTTAAGGGGTTTTTTTGGTTTAGGTAGGGGTATGGAAATATACCTAGGCAATGCATTAGTTGGCTTTGAGGGAAGTCCTAGAAGGTTGATATTATTTTCTTATGATCTTATAAAGTGAATTGTATGTATATGTTTACTTTACATGTTGAGGATCCTAAATAATTTTAGTTTCAATTATGAATATGTTATTGGTCTATATTGCTACATATGATGATGACTACTATTAATTCTATGTTATGTAGAGTTAGACCTTACTTGTGATACTTTGTTTGGTTTAGTTGATTAAGTAAGGTTATGGGCTTTGCTTGGTCATTCCACTTGTAGGATAAAGGGTGGGTTATGAGTAAGGGTCCTTCTTATTTGATAAAGTCATAGATTTTATACATGTTGACTTGACTATTACTTATTGAGGTTGGTCTTGTGCTATACATGGGTTTGATTTATGAATTATCTAATTTTTGGTCTACATGGGTTCATGATTGTGAATAAGGATTTTCAAAGTACTTTAGCATGGTTTTGAAAAAATATCCCTTTTCGCATGATTTCAATTGTGTTATATTCATATACTTTTACTTAGTACAAGTGTGTAATAACCCATCTATTGTGTTTACTACATATGAAGGATCCGTTATTTAGCTTATAAAGTCCTTTAAAGACTACTTGGATAATTCCCAAGTGTTCGATAGGTCTTCAATTTCCTAGGACGATGCCAGTATCTTGGCAATTTATATTGTGTAGTCTTAAAGTCAATTTAGTTAATTCTATTTCTTATTGACTTTGTATTTGCCTATATGAGGCCTTTATTGTAATGAAATATGGGTCTAACCGAATATGTTGTATTTGACTTGGATGGTTTAATTTGAGACGTATTGTAGACTTACTATGAAACTATAATGCTATACTGTGTATGTGAAATAAAATTAGAAGACTATGTAATCTTCTTATATGAGGAGTCTATGTACACTAGCTAAATATATTATGTGTAAGCGAGAGGTCTAAGTAAACCTCAACGTAGAAGTAGTTAAAAAGTTTTAAATTTTCCACTAATTTTACCAATGAAATGTAATGACGAATGTTACGAGGTTAGTCTTAGTCCTCTTCGAGGACGACGACACTAGTTACTTCAAAGGGGTGCTCGCCGGATGTGACAAACATGGTATCACAACATGAGTTTTCTTAGAAATCCAATGTCATGCCTCTAGAGTCTACTTTATAATTGTTTTCACCTAAATCTTGTATTGTGGTTATGGGTACGAATACTCGAAATATAACTCCACAAACACTTGATGAAGAGATTACTGCGGGATTTCCTCCCTATTGGCAATCAAGATCCTCCTCTTGAAGAAGTTGCTAATGCTGATCAATCCATGACAATTCCTCCGGCCTTGTCAGATAGGGACATAAGGGAAGACTTTCTCTAAATGGCCGAAGCCATTACAACTCAAGCACAAGCCGTCACTACTCAAGGTCAAACCATGACGACCACTTCTAACAAGGAGGAGGTACTCTAAGAAAACAAACATGTTAGCACTATGGCCAAGGATGAATCCCCCAACTTTCTATTGGCCCAAAGTAGAGGAAGACCCCCAAGAGTTCATTGATTAAGTCTAAAAATCCTATATTCTATGGGGTTAACTAATAGTGAAGAGGCCGAGTTAGCCACCTATCAACTCAAAGATGATGGCCCAAACTTGGTACATCTAATGGAGAGATAATAGGCCTTTCAGGGGTGTTCGGTGACATGGGAGATTTCAAAAAGGCTTTTCTATATAGGTTATTTTCAAGAGAAAAGATGGAAGCTAAGGTGGAAGAATATATTAACCTTCGTCAATAAGGTATGAATGTGCTTGACTACTCTTAGAAATTTACTGAGTTGTCAAAATATGCTCCTTCTTTGGTTTTCGACCAGAGGACTAAGATGAGTCGCTTTTTGACGAGAGTGCCTGATGACTTGAAAGAAGAATATCATTCGGCTATGATATATGATAATATAAATATTTTTTGTATCGTGGTTCATTCTCAACAAGTGGAGGAGGAAAGATTTCAAAGGAAGAGAAGAGATGCCAATGGGGAAAAGTCATTTGATAGTGGTTCTTCAAAAGGGTAGGCTTGATATCCAAGACAAACCTAGGTTCAAAAAGAGATTTTCTAATCAAGTTCCTTCAAAGTTCCCGAAAGCTACTTATGATAGGCTGCCTAAGCCTAAGACCCAAAAAGGAAAGAGTTGAAACTCACTTAATGAAAAGCCTACTTTTGCCAAGTGTTGTTAGGGTCATGTGGGCGAATTCTTAGTGGGAACGAGTAATTTATTTTATTGTGGAAAGAATGGTCACAATATTAGGTATTTCCCTAATTTTAAAGGGAAATACAAAAGAAGTGGGAAAACTCTATTAAGTGGTTCGAAAGTTGATAGTCCAAAGAAGAATCACTTTTATGCTCTCCGTTCAAGGGGTGAATAAGAGAGTTCTCCCGATGTGGTAATCGGTATGTTACTAGTGTTCTCTATTGATGTTTATTCTTTACTTGACCTGGGTGCTACATTATCTTTTGTTACTCCCTTTATAGAAAGTAAGTTTGATTTTTTGCCCGCTGTCCTAAATGAACCATTTATGGTAACTATCCCTGTAGGTGATTCAGTTGTGGGTAAGAGGGTATATAGAAATTTTACGGTAATGCAATCCAATTGAGTTACTTACGTTGAGAAAGTAGAAGTAGATATGGTTGATTTTGATGTCATTTTGGGAATGGATTGGTTGTGTGATTACTTTGCTTCCATTGATTATCTCTAAAAGGTTATAATATCATATTTTGAGAGTCAAAGATTTAGACTCCGAAGTTCCTCCAGTTGAGTCGGTCCTCGTAGTGAGGGAATTTTTAGAGGTCTTCCCTAATTATCTTCCCAGAATTCATCCTTAAGGGGAAATTTATTTTTGTATTGACTTGATACCGGATACGAACCTCATTTCAATTCATCCTTATTAGATGGCTCCAGCCGAATTGAAAGAGTAGAAGGCTAAACTCAAAGACTTACTAGATAAAGGCTTCATTAGACCTAGTATTTCTCCATAGGGTGTTCCGGTATTGTTTGTGAAGAAGAAGGATGGGTCCCTTAGAATGTGCATTTATTATCGCCAACTCAATAAAGTCACTATTAAGAACAAGTATCCTCTCCCTCGGATTGATGAATTGTTTGATCAACTCCAAGGGGAAATATACTTTTCTAAGATTTACTTGAGGTTAGGGTATCACCAATTTAGGGTGAGAGGTGAAGACATACCAAAAATGGTATTTTGAACTATATATGGCCACTATGAGTTTCTAGTGATGTATACTCGCTAAATATATTATGTGTGTGAGAGAGGTCTAAGTAAACCTCAATGTAGACGTATTTAAAAACTTTTAAATTTTCCCCTAATTTGACCTATGAAATGTAACGAAGATTGCTAAGAGGTTAGTCTTAGTTCTCCTCGAGGACGACGACAGTGGTTACTTCTAGGGGGTGCGCCCCGGATGTGAGAAAAGTTTAGCATATTCATTGATCTAAAACTATTCCCTATTGATTTCAACCACCCATTTCTCTACCTTAGCTCATAATCCAATACATCCCAAGAACTTTCTCTATACTTGTTACTTTCGTGTTATTTGTTGTTGTAGTTGACAATTACAATTAACCCCATCCACCCGGCTATTTGACATTTGTGTCACCCTAATGTTTAATCATGCATTTAAGCGTAAATGTTTTTACCTATGATTGACTTGAGCATATTCTCACGAGGCTAAACATTCTCAAATATGTACCACTTTCTATGGGAATGAACCCAACTCACTTAGTTGGGTTACATTACTAACTAACGATAGTTTACGCTTAGTATCGGATGAAGTATCTATAAAACATTGTTAATCCCTATGGCCATCAAGCAGTTCGAGACCCATATAGGTTAGATTTCGTCTCATTTAAACTCAAGACAATAAAAGGGGTTTCCTAGTGACACTATGGCCAACCCAAAGATTGAAGTTTGAGTGAGGATTTGCGTCGTGCCACAACTTTAACTAAGGCGCTTCTTAGGAGGCAACACAATTTTTTATTTTCTTTTTCGTATTGAATTAATTGTGTGTTGATCATTGCAGGTTGAAGTGTAAAATATGTTTGAAATGTGCATGTAGCCAAGCAAAAGGCTGCGACTCAATAAAATGATTGGCGAGCCTGATGTGAGGCCAAACTACATAATTTTTATCATTATTTACCTCATATTTATTACTTATATTTGTCCATCTTAAGCATAAATTTTATAGATTGTGCTACATTGTGTATTTTATTAGTAGGATTAAATTGGTGAGGGAATGAAGAAGTTTGGAACTAAAATGAATTAAAGATGGATGGTTATACAAGAAAATCAAGCGGACTGCTTAATGGATGAAATTTAATATAATAATGTATAAACATAAAGTGCACATTGCAAATTTTCAACATTAAATTGGGAAACTTTCTGCCACGTGACAGCAGGTGAAGACAAGAGAATTTTTTAGCCGCACGGACAGCTCAGGCAGACAAAAAAAAGAATTCAATTTCTTTTAGTTTTGGATTCCTAATTTAAAGTTGACTCAATTATTTTATTTAGTATTTTTTTTATTTATAAATAGTCCATAAAATATTTATTTTTGGGAGGAGGCTAAGAACCAAGATACAAGACATAATATAAATTCTCTTCTAACTTTGGAGCTTTGTATGAGCCACTGTGGAGGCCAGAGAATTGTGCTTTATTCTTTCTTCTCCTTTATTATTTTTTTGTATTCTAGTTTAAAAAATTGTTTAGATACTGTTTTTAACTTTTTATGATTAACACAAACATAATTATTTTAATAAATTTTGATTTTGTTTTTAAGATAATAAGTAGCTACACTCCACAACTAGGTTTGTGGGAACTATGAGCGATTAACAAAGTATGAATTGGAAATAATCAATTCTCAAATACATTATTGTATGTATTGATAATTCTTTCGCTTAGAAGTCTTTTTAACGAGTGCATGTGTTAGAACTCTCCTTGTTGCTACTAGCCGGACCAAGGAGGTAGTTAATAAGAAAAGAATTATAAACATAGATTTAGTGGGATACAATCTAATAGGCTAGTGTCGATTGGTGCGAAGTAATAACTAAGTCATACATCGATTGTGATGCTTAATATAAAGTAAAGGTAATGGTTAGTAAATTATACACAGGTAGCTAGACCAAGGTACGGGGTGTAATTCTCTAGATGCCGGACCAAGGATTTAGAGATATATAACTTATCACTTTGCATCCATAATATTAGGGAAGAATTACTATTTCTAGGAATGTCGCGTTTTGAGCTTATGAGGAACACATTCCTAGTTGTTTTTATTTAATTTGATATAAATAAATAATTAGTTCAAAGCTATTTTTGTATGGTTTTTAGTTTTATTTCAATTCAAAACCCCCCATTTTTATATAATGACTATCAAGTTAAATATTTGCTATTGATAATATTCTCCCATATGCTCTATGGGATCGACTACGACTCATAGTTGGGTAAATATATTACATACGATCATTTATATTTCTTTCAAGAAGTATATTTGTATCTATATTCTTGAATTTATTGTTCCAACATCGAAAAATTACATTCCTCACTTGGGATCTAAGAAGTGTATAATGTATATCTGTTGTTTGAGACCTTTCTTTTTGTACCACCACACCTTGAGCATAATAGAAAAATTGATTCAAAATTAGGGATGCAATTCATATCTTCAAAGTGGAAGGAAAAATAGTTAAATTGATAGTGTCGTGTTGCAGCGTTAAATTAAGCGCTTATTGAGAGGCAACCCAATTAGTAGTGTAACTTTTTCTTTTTATTTTATTATTATATTATATTATTTTATTAGTATAACTTTTTTTTATCTTGTTTTTGCAGATTATGGAATGTGTGAGTACCCAACCCAAAAAAAAGAAAGGAAAGTCGAATGTTTGTGTGTAAGTGTGGGGTGACCATCCTTTATATAAATTTAGAGAACGTGCTACTAGCTACGCTAAAGGCCTCAGGGAGCTTTCCTAACCTTTTTTTTATATTTTATTTAACTCTTTGGGGAAATAGCATCTTTTTAAGTGTGGGGTGGAGGAATGAATTCCTTGTTTTAATTGTTTTATTGTTTTTTTAAAAAAAATGGGTTCCTTGAATTTTGTTTTTGATTATTTTCCTAAAGATAGTCCCTTTGAACCGAGTGTATTTTATTTATTTATTTTAGAAATAATTTTTTTTAATTGTTATTTTTTGAAAGAAAAGAAATGACTCTTTTGAGTTATGTGATACTTACTATTTGGCCCCAATTTTAAGTAGTACTTTCTTGTGAATGCTTGATTACTAGTGAAATTGCAAACCTTTTGACATCTAGGTTCATGGGTGTGACTTCGTATATAGCTTATTTTATTTTATAGCTTGTTAGAATTTTGTCTCTCTTAGAAGTAGAATTGATCCATCTTGATTGATACTTGTGACGTGTGTGGTGATATTTTTTGTTTATTCCATGTTTTGCATCTTAGTCTAGAACTTGCCCTACATGTTATTGGAGCGAAATAAAAAAGTGTTGCCTTTTTTAGGAGATGATAATAGGATTTCTTTGATTTGTCTTATAAATTTTAGCCTTTTCAAATATTTTATCAATAGTTAACCCTTTTGAGCTTGTAGCGTTTTGTTGCTAGGCATATTTGTTCCTTAACTATTTTGTTGAATCGGTAGTTTTTGCATCTTGCTTCCTTGAAAATAATAGCACATACTTATTTTAGTTATCAATTTTGAGAAAAAAAGGATGAATGAGTGAAAAGGTAATCGATGATAGCTACATAGTGCTTAAAAGCCCTCTTTGAAAGAATGTGAAAAAAATAAAATAATTGGAATGTGACATAAAAAAATTAAAAAATTAAAAAGAAGTTACTGTGATGATGGCCCTGGTCCTTCGAAGGATACATGCACCTTAACTCATGTAAAATACGCAAGTTGAGGGTGGTTTATGAAGGAAAATAAAAAAAAATAAAAGAATAACGACTGAAACATTCTTGTGGTGATGAGAATTACTTGTGAAATAATTGTTGAAGAGAGGGCTAAAAATAAAAATAAGAAAATATGGATGATCAAGTCTAATAATTGCAAAGTGCTTAAGGAAGTGGAAATAACTATTATATACTTTTTCTACCCATCCCCTAGCTTACATTACAACCCGTTAAAGTCCTATTTGATTCTATTCAAGCATGCTTAATTAGTGGAGATGTACATAACGGGTAAACATATGATTCGTTGTACATATTTGCGAATTTTCTTTGTGAGTGTGAGAGTTGTTCTTGATATGAAGTCCTTAATTTATATTCAATGTTTTGAATTGAGTGTGTGGACAATTTTTTTTAGGACACTTGTTTGATGATAGATATGTGATGTTATTAACTTTCTTTTATGAGAGTAGATGAGCAAGAATAAATTTTATGAGTTCAAAGTCCTTCCTTGAAGTTAGGAGGTTAGAGGTTAGTTGTTTACTTGGATGTATTGTATTATGATTCAGAAGTCTAATTGATATTTTAAAATTGGTATATGGCCCAATTGTTTGTATTAATCAAATTGATGACATTGATAGTATAACTTTTTTTAGATAAGCTCTAATGCTTGCTCGATGACGAACAAAAGGTTAAGTGTAGGGTGTTAATGTGAGGCCAAACTACACATTTTTATCATTATTTACCTCACATTTATTAATTATATTTTTCCATTTTGAGCATAAATTTTATGAATTGTGCTACAGTGTGTATTTTATTTGTAGGATTAAATTGGTGAGGGAATGAAGAAGTTTGGAACTAAAATTAATTAAAGATGGAAGGTTGAAGAAGAAAATCAAGCAGATAGCTTAATGGATTAAATTTTATATAATAATGTATAAAATTTTAAGTGTACATTGCAAAATTTAATCTTTCAATTGGGAAAATTGCTACCACGTGGCAGCAAGTGAAGACGATAATTTTTTAGGCCAATGGACAGCTCACGCGGCGGAAAAAAAAGGGAATTCAATTCCATTCGGTTTTGGATTCTTAATTTAAAGTGGACTCAAATATTTTATTTAGGGTTTTATTTATTTAAAAATAGTCCATAAAATTATTATTAAGGGGAGGACGCCAAGAACCAAGATACAAGACATAATATATATTTTCTTCTAGCTTTGGAGCTTTGTAAGAGCCGCCGTGGAGGCTGGAGAATTGTGATTTATTCTTTCTTCTCCTTTACTATTTAGTTTTATTATTGATTAATAAAAAATAGTTTAGATGTAACGACCTGTTTAGTCGTTTTGAGCAGCAGATTTTATTTCTGGAAAAATAGGCTGAGGCGACAGACCCCACGACGGACCGTCATGGGCGCGACGGACCGTCGCAGGGTCTCGTTTCAAAACACTTGGAAAAATCTGAAATTGGGTGGAAATAGAGTCTCTGACGACGGACCGTCACAGACTCTATGGTGGAAATCGAGTCTCTGACGGTTGCGACGACCTGCAGGACGGACCGTCGCAGGCACGACGGGCCGTCGCAGGCACGACGGGCCGTCGCAGTTTGCGCAATCCCAGTCTGGGTCGGATTGCTTTACACGTTTTAAGGGACGTTTTTGACTATTCCTGCTTTAATTATAAAGTTAGAGGGTTAATGTTAATAAGTCTTACTTATGTTCGGTTAAAAGAGGTAACCTTAAGTTAATTAGTGGGTTATTATTGCCATCTTTTACACTTAATTATATGTTAATTAGGGTAAAAGAAGAGGGTTTGAATAAGAAAATAGAAAGAACAAAGGGAGACAGAAAAAGAAGAAGAGAAGAAGAGTAGAGAGAGAGAGAGAAACGAAGAGGATAGCAAGGAATTTGAGAAGATAGCTTGTTGATCGCAATTCTTCGGTGGAGATAGGTTATGGTTTTTACACTTTTCGTAGTATACTCTTAATAGCGAATGATATGTGTTGGGTAGTATTATTAAGTCTTCTATATGCTTAATTGTGTGTATGCATGATGTGATTTTATATATATATATATGATTGTGATAAATTAAGCATGATGAAGCTATTGAATCTTAAATCTTGAAGAAACCCTAATCTACTTTGTTAATGATGATGCCTTGGTATAAAAGAAGGCTTAATGAACGAAAGTAGTGAGACTAGGCGATCGGGTGCCACGTTCCGGTACCCGGATAGAATATGAGGATCGGAGTGTCACGTTCCGACACCGGGATAGAATATGAGGATCGGAGTGTCACGTTCCGACACCAGGATAGTATATGGATCGGGTGCCACGTTCCTGTACCAGGATAGAATATGAGGATCGGAGTGTCACGTTCCGACACCAGGATAGTATATGGATCGGGTGCCACGTTCCGGTACCAGGATAGAATATGAGGATCGGAGTGTCACGTTCCGACACCAGGATAGTATATGGATCGGGTGCCACATTCCGGTACCAGGATAGAATGAGGAGCGGAGTGTCACGTACCGACACGAGAGTAAATAATATAATGAATCTTAAAAGATACTAATATACTCAATCTAAAGAACATGTTTCCCAAATGAGTATGATGAGGAGGCGTGAGTCCTCATTGATGTGCTTGGTGTTGTAACCAAGGATTATGGTAATTGCAAATGCTGCATGCTAAGGATATTAGTTGATTTTATGATGTTACTTTATATATACTGTTTTCTGTTTTGAGTTGGCCGATGATACCTTCTCAGTACTTGTGGTTGTACTGACCCCCTTACTTTTATGTTTTCTTTTTGTATATCGTGGTATGCAGCAAACGTGCCGTCATCTTCGACTCAACAGTAGTTCAAGCCAGTCTTCGTCACACCGGATCTTCAGGGTGAGCTAATGCTTCTAGCTTGGACTGGATCTCCTTCCTCTTGTCTTGATGCCTTGAAGTTTCGGCATAGACTAGCTTTTCTTTGTTTTAGCTTCTTAGAATACTCTTAGTTTAGTAAATTGATCATAGATGTTCTTGTGGTGATGACTTCCAGATTTTGGGGAATTAATAGATGTTGAACTTTAGAAATTATTGAATCTTCTTTTATTTATGAGTTTAAGTCTTCCGCATTGCTTTATGTTGATATTAAATTGAAATTATAAGGTTGAGATTGGTTGGTTCGCTCACATAGGAGGGTAAATGTGGGTGCCAGTCGCGATCGGTTTTGGGTCGTGACAAACTTGGTATCAGAGTCTTAGGTTCGTTGGTCTCATCACACAAGAACAGGTCTAGTAGAGTCTTAAAGAACGGTAGGGGGACGCCTTTACTTTTCTTTGAGAGGCTATAAGACTTTAGGAAAATTCCATTCTTTCTTTCTTTCTTTCGTGCTATTACTTGGATCCAATTGGTATCTAGGTGATACAAATTGGTATCTGACCATCTTCACTCTATTTCGCAGATGGTTAGAACTAGAGCAACGACTATGCCAACATAAACATCAGCAAGACAAGATGCATCTGAGCTAGCCACTAGGGCTGTAGCTCGAAGTGCAACAGTGGCAAGAGGCCGCGGTAGAGGCCGTGGGAGGACGTCCTCTAGAGGGAGAGGACGAGCACCTAGCCCATCTGGTGCTAGGGCGGTGACTCCTCCACCGACTGAGGAGGTAGTAAGAGAAGGGGAGGACGGGGAGAATGAACAAGTACAGAATGAGGAAATGCCCCCCCAACCTACCCCAGAGATGATCAATCAGGTTCTCGCTTATCTTAGTGGGTTGTCTGATCAGGGTCAGGCACCCCCAATGTTTTCTGCACCAACACCTCCGATTTCAGAGGTACAATATGCAGCCACTATGGCTCATCGTATGGATGCCTCACTGGACATAGGCACGTTTCCACGTCTGACTACTGGGCCTATAATGACGAATGATCAGCATGAACTTTTTAGTAAGTTCTTGAAATTGAAACCTCCAGTCTTCAAGGGTGCAGAATCTGAGGATGCTTACGATTTTCTGGTTGACTGTCATGAGCTACTACACAAGATGGGTATAGTAGAACGGTTTGGTGTTGAGTTCGTGAGTTATCAGTTTCAAGGGAACGCCAAAATGTGGTGGCGGTCACATGTTGAATGTCAACCAACAGAGGCACCACCTATGACTTGGGCCTCATTCTCTAGTTTGTTTATGGAAAAGTATATCCCCCGTACTTTGAGGGATAGGAAAAGGGATGAGTTTTTGAGCCTAGAGAAAGGTAGGATGTCGGTCAATACATATGAGGCTAAGTTTCGTGCACTATCTAGATATGCCACCCAACTATGTTTCAGTCCACAAGAGCGGATTCGCCGTTTTGTGAAGGGGTTGAGATCAGAGTTGCGAATTTCAGCCTTACAGGTAGCGGCTACGGCAAAATCCTTCCAAGAAGTGGTAGATTTCGTGGTAGAGGTGGAAGGAGTGAAGCAAGATGAATTCACCATGGCATCGACATCAAAGAGGTTTCGAAAGGGAGGTGAGTTTAATGGTTCTTACTCTAGAGGACAGGGTTCCGAAGGTTACTCAGTTCGACCCATTCAGTCTTCACTACAGAATGTAGTTGGGGGTCCACCTCAGACCGGTCAACACTTCCCTGAGAGACCTATGCGTGAATCTAGAGAGTGTTATGGGTGTGGGGAGACTGGGCATATCAAGAGGTATTGTCCAAAACAGAGTTATAGACCCCCAACAGCTAGAGGTAGAGGTGGTCATGACAGAGGCCGTTATTCTGGAGGGCGTGGTCGCCGAGGTAATGTTGGTCACCAAAACGGCCGGGTTGATGGGCAAACGGGAGCCACTACATCACAACATGGTAGGGACAACGGACAAACAAACGAAAGGGCCCATTGTTATGCTTTCCCTGGGAGATCGGAGACGGAGACATCTGATGCTGTCATCACAGGTAATCTTCTGGTTTGTGATTGCATGGCTTCTGTATTGTTTGATCCTGGATCCACATTTTCTTATGTATCTTCCTCATTTGCTAATAGTCTAAATTTACATTGTGAATAACTTGATACGCCTATTCGTGTTTCTACTCCGGTGGGTGAGTCTGTGGTAGTTGAAAAGGTATATAGGTCTTGTTTGGTGAACTTTGTGGGGAGCAACACTTATGTAGATTTGGTTATCTTAGAAATGGTTGATTTTGATGTAATTCTGGGTATGACTTGGCTTTCTCCGCAATTTGCGATCTTGGATTGTAATGCTAAAACGGTGACGTTAGCCAAGCCTGGGACAGATCAGTTAGTGTGGGAGGGTGACTACACTTCCAATCCGGTGCGTATAATCTCCTTTCTTCGTGCTAAGAAAATGGTTAGTAAAGGGTGTTTAGCTTTCTTGGCACATCTCAAGGATGACACTACCCAAGTACCTTCGATTGAGTCGGTTTCGGTGGTCCGTGAGTTTCTTGATGTGTTCCCTGCAGATCTTCCGGGTATGCCACCAGATAGGGATATTGACTTCTGTATTGATCTTGAACCGGGTACTCGCCCCATTTCTATACCCCCTTATAGAATGGCCCCCGCGGAGTTAAGAGAATTAAAAGCCCAACTTCAAGAGTTGTTGAGCAAAGGCTTCATTAGACTAAGTGCATCTCCTTGGGGTGCTCCGGTTTTGTTTGTGAAGAAGAAGGATGGGAGTTTTCGGATGTGCATAGACTACCGGCAGTTGAACAAGGTGACCATAAAGAACAAGTAACCTCTTCCTCGCATTGATGACTTGTTCGATCAGTTACAAGATGCTTGTGTCCTCTCTAAGATTGACTTGAGATCCGGTTATCATCAATTGAAAATAGGGGCAACGGATGTGCCAAAGACTGCTTTTAGAACCAGGTATGGGCATTACGAATTCGTAGTGATGTCTTTTGGTCTTACGAATGCCACTGCTGCGTTCATGAGTTTGATGAACGGGATTTTTAAGCCATATTTGGATCTCTTTGTGATCGTATTTATTGATGATATACTGATATACTCCAAGAGTAAGAAGGACCATGAGGAGCATTTGAGAATTGTGTTGGAAATGTTGAGGGAGAAAAAGCTTTATGCCAAGTTCTCTAAGTGTGAGTTTTGGCTAGATGCAGTGTCCTTTTTGGGGCACGTGGTTTCCAAGGATGGAGTGATGGTGGATCCTTCTAAGATCGAGGTAGTGAAGAATTGGGTAAGACCTACTAATGTGTCAGAAATAAGGAGCTTTGTTGGGTTAGCTAGCTACTACCGCCGATTTGTCAAGGGATTCTCTTCTATTGCTTCCCAACTGACGAACTTGACTAAGCAAAATGTTCCATTTGTATGGTCGGATGAGTGTGAGGAAAGCTTTCAGAAGCTCAAGACTCTGTTGACTACTGCACCAATTCTCACCTTGCCAGTGGAAGGTAAGAACTTCATTGTTTATTGTGACGCATCTTATTCGGGTTTGGGTGCAGTGCTAATGCAAGAGAAGAATGTGATTGCTTATTCTTCAAGACAATTAAAAGTGCATGAACGTAACTATCCAACTCATGATTTGGATTTGGCCGCGGTAGTGTTTGCACTAAAGCAATGGAGACACTATTTATATGGGGTTAAGTGTGAGGTCTATACGGATCATCATAGTCTACAGTATGTCTTCACTTAGAGAGATTTGAATTTGAGACAGAGGAGATGGATGGAACTACTGAAGGACTACGACATCACTATTTTGTATCATCCGGGGAAGGCAAATGTTGTAGCGGATGCTTTAAGTAGAAAGGCGGGAAGCATGGGAAGTCTAGCTCACTTGCAAGCGTCTAGACGCCCATTAGCTAGGGAGGTTCAGATTCTGGCTAACGACCTTATGAGATTAGAAGTAAATGAGAAGGGAAGATTTTTAGCTTGTGTGGAGGCAAGATCTTCCTTCCTTGACAAGATTAAGGGAAAACACTTTAATGATGAAAAATTTATCCGGATCCGAAATAAAGTGTTGCAAGGAGAGGCTAAAGAAGCGACAATCGATGAGGAAGGTGTTTTGAGGATTAAGGGAAGGTTATGTGTACCCCGTGTCGATGATTTGATCAACACTATTCTGACAGAGGCTCATAGTTCAAGGTATTCGATACATCCGGGTGCAACCAAGATGTACCGTGACCTAAAGCAACACTTTTGGTGGAGAAGAATGAAGCGTGATATTGTGGATTTTATTGCCAAATGTCCAAATTGTCAACAAGTAAAGTATGAACACCAAAGGCCCGGAGGAACACTTCAGAGAATGCCCATTCCGGAATGGAAATGGGAGATAATTGCAATGGACTTCGTGGTTGGTCTTCCAAAGACATTGGGCAAGTTCGACTCCATTTGGGTGATTGTGGACAGATTAACTAAGTCTGCTCATTTCATTCCGGTTAAGGTGACTTACAATGCAGAGAAGTTAGCCAAACTTTATATCTCAGAAGTTGTTCGATTGCATGGAGTTCCTCTATCCATCATATCAGATAGAGGTACGCAGTTTACTTCTAAGTTTTGGAAAACATTGCACGCGGAATTGGGTACTAGGTTTGATCTTAGTACTGCGTTCCATCCTCAGATCGACGGTCAGTCTGAGCGAACGATTCAAGTGTTGGAGGATATTCTTCGCGCATGTGTAATAGAATTCGGTGGCCATTGGGATAGCTTCTTACCCTTAGCGGAGTTTTCATACAATAATAGCTATCACTCAAGCATTGATATGGCTCCATTTGAAGCATTGTATGGTAGGAGATGTAGGCCCCCCATTGGTTGGTTTGATGCATTCGAGGTTAGACCTTGGGGTACTGATCTTTTGAGGGATTCGATAGAGAAAGTGAAATCTATTCAAGAGAAGCTTCTAGCGGCGCAAAGTAGACAAAAAGAATATGCAGATAGAAAGGTTAGAGACTTAGAGTTCATGGAGGGTGAACAAGTCTTGTTGAAAGTTTCGCCAATGAAGACGATAATTTTTTAGGCCAATGGACAGCTCACGCGGCGGAAAAAAAAGGGAATTCAATTCCATTCGGTTTTGGATTCTTAATTTAAAGTGGACTCAAATATTTTATTTATGGTTTTATTTATTTAGAAATAGTCCATAAAATTATTATTAAGGGGAGGAGGCCAAGAACCAAGAAGATACAAGACATAATATATATTTTCTTCTAGCTTTGGAGCTTTGTAAGAGCCGCCGTGGAGGCTGGAGAATTGTGATTTATTCTTTCTTCTCCTTTACTATTTAGTTTTATTATTGATTAATAAAAAATAGTTTAGATGTAACGACCTGTTTAGTCATTTTGAGCAGCAGATTTTATTTCTTGAAAAATAGGCTGAGGCGACGGACCGTCATGGGCGCGACGGACCGTCGCAGGGTCTCGTTTCAAAATACTTGGAAAAATCTGAAATTGGGTACTGAAAATCGACTCTCTGACCGTGACGACGAAATGGCAGGACGGACCGTCACAGGCGTGACGGACCGTCACAAACTCTATGGTGGAAATCGAGTCTCTGATGGTTGCGACGACCTGCAGGACGGACCGTCGCAGGCACGACGGGCCGTCACAGGTTGCGCAATCCCAGTCTGGGTCAGATTTCTTTACACGTTTTAAGGGACGTTTTTGACCATTCCTGCTTTAATTATAAAGTTAGAGGGTTAATGTTAATAAGTCTAATTACTTGGGGGTTAAAAGAGGTAACCTTAAGTTAATTAGTGGGTTATTATTGCCATCTTTTACACTTAATTATATGTTAATTAGGGTAAAAGAAAGAGGGTTTGAATAAGAAAAATAGAAAGAACAAAGGGAGACAGAAAAAGAAGAAGAGAACGAGTAGAGAGAGAGAGAAACGAAGAGGATAGCAAGGAATTTGAGAAGATAGCTTGTTGATCGCAATTCTTCGGTGGAGGTAGGTTATGGTTTTTACACTATTCGTAGTAAACTCTTAATAGCGAATGATATGTGTTGGGTAGTATTATTAAGTCTTCTATATGCTTAATTGTGTGTATGCATGATGTGATTTTATATATATATATATGATTGTGATAAAATAAGCATGATGAAGCTATTGAATCTTAAATCTTGAAGAAACCCTAATCTACTTTGTTAATGATGATGCCTTGGTATAAAAGAAGGCTTAATGAACGAAAGTAGTGAGACTAGGGGATCGGGTGCCACATTCCGGTACCCGGATAGAATATGAGGATCGGAGTGTCACGTTCCGACACCGGGATAGAATATGAGGATCGGAGTGTCACGTTCCGACACCAGGATAGTATATGGATCGGGTGCCACGTTCCGGTACTAGGATAGAATATGAGGATCGGAGTGTCACGTTCCGACACCAGGATAGTATATGGATCGGGTGCCACGTTCCGGTACCAGGATAGAATATGAGGATTGGAGTGTCACGTTCCGACACCAGGATAGTATATGGATCGGGTGCCACGTTCCGGTACCAGGATAGAATGAGGAGCGGAGTGTCACGTACCGACATGAGAGTAAATAATATAATGAATCTTGAAAGATACTAATATACTCAATCTAAAGAACATGTTTCCCAAATGAGTATGATGAGGAGGCGTGAGTCCTCATTGATGTGCTTGGTGTTGTAACCAAGGATTATGGTAATTGCAAATGCTGCATGCTAAGGATATTAGTTGATTTTTGATGTTACTTGATATATACTGTTTTCTATTTTGAGTTGGCCGATGATACCTACTCAGTACTTGTGGTTGTACTGACCCCCCTACTTTTATGTTTTCTTTTTGTATATCGTGGTATGCAGCAAACGTGCCGTCATCTTCGACTCAACAGTAGTTCAAGCCAGTCTTCGTCACACCGGATCTTCAGGGTGAGCTAATGCTTCTAGCTTGGACTGGATCTCCTTCCTCATGTCTTGATGCCTTGAAGTTTCGGCATAGACTAGCTTTTATTTGTTTTAGCTTCTTAGAATACTCTTAGTTTAGTAAATTGATCATAGATGTTCTTGTGGTGATGACTTCCAGATTTTGGGGAATTAATAGATGTTGAACTTTAGAAATTATTGAATTTTCTTTTATTTATGAGTTTAAGTCTTCCGCATTGCTTTATGTTGATATTAAATTGAAATGATAAGGTTGAGATTGGTTGGTTCGCTCACATAGGAGGGTAAATGTGGGTGCCAGTCGCGATCGGTTTTGGGTCGTGACATTAGATATTGTTCTTAACTTTTTATGATAAACACAAACATATTTATTTTAATAATTTTGATTGTATCATTCAGTTTATGAGTAGCTAAGCTCCACAACTAGGTTGTGAGAACCATGAGAGATTAAGAAAGTATGAATAGTAAATAAGCAATTCTCAAATGGGTTATTGTATGTATTGATAATTATTTCGCTTAGAAGTCTTTTTTACGAGTGCACGCGTTAAAAATCGCCTTGGTACTACTTCTCTAATCAAGTAGGTAATTAAAAAGAAAAGAATTACCAACAAAAATTTAGTGGGAATACTATCGAATAGGCTACTGTCAATTTGTGTGAAGTAATAACTAAGCCATATATCGATTATGATTCTTAATACACCTAGCCGGACCAAGGTACGGGGTGAAATTCTCTAGATGATGGACAAAGGATTTAGAGATACTTAACTTATCACTTTGCCTGCATAACACTAGAAAAGAATTGCTATTAGTAGGATTACCGCGTTATGAGCTTATGAGGAACATATACCTAGTTATTTTTATTAATTTAGATATAAATAAATAGTTAGTTTAAAGTTATTTTTTCATATTTTTTATTTTATTTCAATTTAGAATCCCTCATTTTTATGTAAGGACTATCAAGTTAAATATTTGCTATTGATAATATTTCCTCATATTCTCTGTGGGATTTATCCCGACACATATATGGGTAATATATTTCGTACGATAATTTATATTTCTTCCAAGAAGTATATCTGAACATTATCAGATACGGGCTTAGAGAGCAGTTGGACTCCAGAAATTCTAAGGTTGCAATATGTAAAACTCGGTGGGCCCATGGGTAGGTCGGCGAATCGCCGAATCGTTTGGCGACACAGATTTTGACTGTTGTTTGGACACCCACATTAATAGGAGGTCCTTTAAAACTCGGTGAGGTACTGACCACTCAGCGTGTCGTCCAGTGGTTCGGCAAGCACAATTAATATCGTCGAAAGGGCAAGAACTTGATTTTTTTTTAAGGACAAAGTTTTAAATTTTCAAACTCTTTCACATTCCCTAACTTTTTTACTTCCCAAGATCACACGCGCATTATATTTTTCTACGATTTTCATGTTTTTACCGCTTCCTAGTCGTCAATATTGTGCTTGGATTTGGAAATCTTTGCCGCATAGCATTTCAAATTATGTATTCGGTATTGAAGGTTGGTTTTCTGAACCACGAACTTGCACTAAGCGCTTTAACTCAGTAGCAGTTGATTGTTCTTAATGATGTGTGCTGGGATTTTTGAATTTTTTTAAGTGTGCTTGTTTTCTTTTTTTCAATTCAAAATCTTTCCTAAATTTCCTATATTGTTGATTTCTCGAATTTCTTACCTTAAATTGATATAAATTTTTGGCTTGTGCTAAATTGTGTTAGGTCAAGTAAGGTGATGTTTTATTATGAAAAAATTGTTCTAAATAACGCACTCTATTCGATGATGGAGAATTTGACATAATTCTCAAAGGCGTAAGTCATCAAAAAACCACTTTTGGCCAAATCGGGAGAAGTTTGAGTACACTCGGGGATTAGGTCTTATGGGTATGAGTGTAAATATGTTAGAGTATGTTTTGATTTCGTTTTTGGGGGTGTCGGGGTTTATTTTGGAAGTCAGCGTAGAAAGTAGGCATGTTGGAAAGTTGGAGGAGCTGGGTCGAGCTCGTCGAACCACTTGGCAGTTTGCCTGACACATCTCGAGAGCACACCCTAGAAGATATGGCACCTCTGGGAGTGAGACACGGCGTAATTGACCTCTTGGAGGTCTTGCACAAGCCCTTTGACATCATTCATTACATACATGTATTAAAAGTAGTGCGTAATTAAAACTTTTCACACGAAATATCTTAAAACATCTATCAGATTAAAATCATAGGAAAATACTAAGTCCTAACATATACCAATCTTAGACTCAAGAATACTTGGGACACGGACCATACATTACGAATAGTGAAATACTTAGTCTATTACAATACTTTGAATAAAAAAAAGTCTAAAGATAGTTATGGCCTCGAGTCAACTGAGGACATACTTCAACTTTCTTTAAAGAATCTTAGTTTCCAAGTTTTGCTTCAAGACACTTGTCACCTTCCACCTACACCTTTAGATATAACAAAATTTATTGAATTAGTACAATGGATGTACTAAGTATGGCATAATGCATAAAATTATGAGAAACAGACATTTATGAGTAACATGCTCTTTTTCATTGAAACATCATATTAAAAGTATAAGAACCGTAATTAAGCACCAAACATTACCAATATAACACATTACCAATTATATTAAATTTATAAGAACATTATAGTAAACCTACAGTAAGCTTACAATATCACATCACTAACTCATACAAAACATATAATCATGAGACCCTCCTAAATATAATATCATCTCACTTCCCCTCATAGTTTACATATAATCCGACATTCTCCTCACAAATGTTGTTAATAGACTTACTTAAGTAAATCAAGAAGATAACCATCATACCCCCTCTCCTAGATTACCTAAATAATCTTTAAGACTACCTAAGATAAGATCATGTCTACTTTATCAATTCACTTTCTGTATCTAGAGTTATTCTTAAGACTTCCCTAGGTAAGACATGAAGTGACAATTCCTATACTCCTTTCATACCATAACTAAGCAACTCATAAACTACTCTAGGTAAGTACTTAGTCATTAACATACTTTCAAACTTAATTAATTATCTTTATTAGTTCATTAAGAGACGTTCAACACATAAGGACATTCATGTAATGGTCTTGGAGAATACCTAGGGGCTCACTCAGTAACATCTTCAAATCCTAATCGTGCAATGCCTAGATAGAGTCCCATACCACCACCTAAACATCATAGAACTTCTCCAACACTAGTAGGCATCCCATATGATGAGAATAGGAAATAATTGACATAGACCATACTAGATATGCATGGAATCCAGAGTCAGGAACCTACTCCAATGGAGGATTGTTCTATTAGCCAATGGTAGAACTAGGACACATCCCATGTTGGCACATGGTTAATGAATATGAAGGGTTTCCTTAAACTCTAGCCTCATCCTTAACTAGAGATACTTCCTAAACTATACTAACTAGGTGCTAGCCTTTCTTCTCATAGATTAATTCAATAATGGAGTATATTAAGAGGCTCCATATCTCGTTCACAACCCAACCACATTACACCTTACCAAAGTGGGAATACTATGGCTACCTACAATGATCAAGAGGATATCTCAATAACTTTCCTAAGGACATGTCATTCCATCCGATCAATCCTAAGTCCACCATTCAAGCAAGAAGGACCATTACGACTTTCAACTTCAAATCATAACCTTCCAACTAGGTTGAAGGTTCCACATAAAAGATCTTCTTAACATGTTTAAGGTCACGTGTCAATCATATATACAAGACAAACAAGTTTTAGTATACTATGTCAATAACTCATATTCACATTGTTCATGTATCAACTAAGGGACACAGGTCAACAAAAACAAGATACACACATACTTCACCATATCACATATAACATATCATTCAAGAAACACAGCAGCATACCAACATCATCTATAGGTCACACTATTCACTACTAAAATATCATAAACATAACTATCACTAGTATCATATAATCTATCAAGAAACATCATACTTCAACACCAATAAATACATATAATGACTACTCTATTGTCTACTATATACACATACCATCAACTAGAAGAACTCATGTTTTTACTCCATATAAACACATAAATCATAAAGACATTCATACTATCCACATAATCAAGTTATAACATGATAAATACATAATGAATAAAGTAATATCGATGAGGCAACATTGATTCACAATTCATAAAGTAATACCGACAAGGCCACATTAGTCACGAGTATAGCACATAAGCATCGCCACCATAAGTGGACCATACCAAACATCATCGTCATCTAAGAACTAGACTAGACAATATAGAGGGAGTTAGGTCAACATACTATTGGTCCATCCTTACAATTTCAATCCATAGCCAATTCATCCAACACAATATACAAAGGTCATTACCAATGTCCACGATCAGCAATTCAATACAATAATATACAATAAATAATGAATCAAGGATAATACAATATGAATTTAAGAAATTAGGGAATCCAACGAAGAATTCTAGCATGATTCATTCATAATTAAATATCCCCAATCAAACTACACAATAATTCAATTGTATTAAGACATAATCAATTCACCCCCAAAGTAGTCAAATTTAGGGTTGCATGAATTACATGGGTTCATAGAGCTTTTTTGGTTAAAATCATCTAATTAACATAAATTCAATCAATATACAATAGTTCAAAATTTTTTATGCACGACCGTAGATTACAAAATTGGACAATTCATCTTTCAAAGACTTTAGTAATCACTTTGAAGATTGGCTCCTTGAAGAAATGAGACTCAATGATGAAGACCAAACCTTAATTAATGTCATACCATGGATTTAATGAATAATTGATGCAAAATCACAAAAGAAATCTTCAATGCAAGCTCTATCTTGAGTTTTAGCTCCAATGGAGTTCTAGAGAGTTCTTTAGTGAATTTGGGTTTACATTTTTAAAAGTGAATTCATCTAAGTGTTTCAGACTAACTATTTATATTAACCAAACTAAACTTAGGAAACCGACATTTTAATTTTTTGTACGTGAATTAAATTTACCAATTCACCACTACACTTTATAGTAAGCCTGCGTGAAACACAGACCCAATCAACTATGACCCACCAACGAGACATCGACTAGATGATTGGCTGTGGTTGAAACTGTCGTCTTGGTCAGAGACTCACAACTGGAGGCTTAATACCCCACAACCAATTTCCAACCTACACCCCTCATAGTTGGGGCGACGACCAGCCTACTGGCCATCGATTGCCTCTATCATTTGGGGCTTCTTTTGGCAGCTTAGCTAATATGATGGGTCCTTCCTCAAGGACCCTTGGTTGGTCCTTGGGGAGTTAAGCCTGGACGTTTCCAACATGAATATAATTGTATGCAAGCTTAGGAAATATCACATAAATTTCATCAAAAACAAACACGTAAAACTCAACGGAACACACTAAGATACACAAGGACATTTCAAGGCAAACCTTTCGAACATCATGGACGTTCTTGGACCTTTTACCTCCAAACTTCATGAAACTTTAACCACTACTTCCTAACCTCATTATAACTCATTTTAGGACTTTAAAACATCAACTTTAATTTCATGCAAATATTATGTTATAGCTATGTAACTTTCGGCGAGAAGCCATAGTTCACTAACTAAACTCAATGACTTACTTAAAGTCTTCTTTTATAACCCATTATGCTCCCCTAACTCTTATAATACATTGTAAATTTTGGTAGGCTTGGTTGTGCTCACTGAATGTTGTCGATGATTCGTGAAAGGCCTCTCCCATTGCCGACATTACAATTTTTTGGGAAATTTTATCCAATACTTTTGGAAAGAACGATCTGGGTAGCTCAAGTGATTCGGCGACTAACCGATCGGTTCGGCGAGTCTGTTTGCACTATGATTTTTGTTACTTATCTTGAAATGTTTCTAACTTTCAATGTTTCTAAAAAGGGAAAGACGACTCCTCCCAAAGGAGACAAGGGAAAGGGAAAGGGAAAGAGACTTGTATATGAGATTCTAGAGCACAACTTTGGCAGTAAAGGAAATTCCTTTGACTCACAAATTGCATTCTTCGAGAGTGATGATGATCAGTCGCTACAGTGTAGGCAAGCAAAGATCCATTCTAGGTCTCGCCCAGACTCGTCAAGAGCCCTAGTGTCTACCCCTCCTACAGTAAATATAATGCCATTTCTGGAACTGACTGTGGTCTCAGTGCCACAATTATAGGCTCATTCTCCCTAGAAACTCAACATATTAAAATCCAATGGGTTGCGGACAAATCTAAAAGAGAATTTGTTATGGATAGAGTGCTTAGTGGGTAGATATTCCACAATGAGAGACACGCTCATGTATTATCAGTTTGAATAGTTCATCTGGCCCCAAGACCCCTATATTCATACATGGATCATGGGGTTCTACACAACATATGGGGAGTTGGTACCCATGTGAAATAAGAAAACCAACACTTTTAGGTTGGTAGAGCTTGTTTTGATGCAGGGAATATATTGAGATGCAACTACGGTCATATCAGTGTTGGATTGGAGAGGGTCAATCTTTGACCACCCAAATTTAGCTATACTATGAATCCCTTAGATGATATAAAGGGTTTTATTTCCCTCCTCATCTATGACACCACCCTAAGGTGAAATGAGGCAGGATCTCTAGAATAGAAGAATGAGTTAAATGTAGCTGCGAGATATTGATTCAATTTTATTAGCAGTAGTATTATGTCGTCCTAGAACGATTCCATCCTCTTACATCCTAGGGTGTCGTGCCTTGGGTTTATCATATCCAAGAGAAGCATTGACATGGACTCATCATAGAGCACAAAATGGCCATGAGGTCCAAGAAGAGCCAAACGTCCCTTCCATTCTCCATATTAATTAAAAAGTTGTGTCGGTGTACTAGAGTTCCTCGTGATAAGGTGAGAGATACTAAGGTAACTCCCACATCCTCTACTAACATCTGATGTATAGAAGTCGAGTACAAACGGGAGGAGGCAGACAGGAGGAGAGCATCTACGGTGGACACATCCTCAGAGATTGATGTTGAGATGATTCCTGTACAGGCACATGTGCCTACTCCGTCCTTGAAGTATACCTTCTTCCACTTCTTCCTCCAAAGATCTTGATGGTTCTTCAACTTCAAATACCGCGAGGATTTCTTAGGCCATGATCATGAAGATTGGCACTTAGCCCATTTTGCGAATGTGAAGGCTACTCAATTATATGTTGTGGTGTCGTGGATGATCGAAATGCTATCATCGATACATTGACACCACCTACAAGCATATATTGACACTCTCACAACGAGAGTTGAGATGTGTGAAAGTAACAAACGTCTACTTCACTTCATGAGGCAACTGATGATGTGGATGCCTCGACTACTTCTAAGATTCCTGTCGCTACCACCGGAGATGTACATATGGATGACATAGGAGTTGATGAGTCAGAGGCAGAGAACAACAAGGAGCAGATAGAGTTTCCGGAGGAGACCATCTATGGAGACTTTCCTGACTTTGAAGAGATAATTGTACAGTATGTGATTCAAACATCGTTGATAGAAACATCCATGGTAGGCTCTAGTGGATCAAGTGTTGCAAATGTGACACCGAGCAATAATGCCCTAATAGATGGAGGGATTGTGTATACAAGACCCTTCTTTACCACCATATGTGTCATTTTTAGTGATTTTTAGTGTTTTTATTGCATTTGAGGACAAATTTCTTGTTGTTTGTGGTGAAGTGAGGTATTTTCATACCTACCCTTCTAAATAAGTTTTCCAACTCTTGATTGTGTTTGAATGTGGTTGTTCTTATTCAAATCAGAGTATCACTCATGATCAATACTGAAGACTTGAATAGTGATCTTAATCGAACAAAAATGAATGGGTGGCTACGATGAGGCCAAATGAACTGTCATATGCAACGCGTTAACTTTTTTCATCTTGTTGTAACTAGTTGTCATCAAATTTAGTCTCTTATGATGAACATTACACACTAGCAAAAGTGTGGAGTCTTGTTTGATATTGATGCCTTGTGTGATGAGGTTACTGTGAACCATGTTTAATGATACCTTGAATTTTCCCGGTTGGTTTGGTTGACTAAGTGATGCAACCTTTTGAAATGATCTTAGGATACAATTTTAAAGGGTGAAATAAATTGACATTATGCCTCATTTGTGGCCAACCTTGTGAGTTTGTGTATAACATTCTAGAAAATGTACTTTTCTAGTGAAGAGTCTATTAGGTTTTAAGAATGCGTATTGGGTACATAGGCAACCTAATGTCCAATATTGAGTAATATTGTGCACGTTAGAGAATATTGGCATATGGGTGTTAGCCAATTTCTATATATTAACAAGTAACTTGAAATAAACTTTTGTTCAAATGCCCCAATCAAAGCATGTTTAGGAATTGTACCTACAATGAAGACTCTAAGCTAAAATATTGTTTTCATAGCTTACACATATTAAGTACGAGGCATGCAAGTGTCAAGCCTAGGTACCATGGAACATGATCATTTAAAATGATCATGTAAATTAAGTAGTGCCCAAGGACATAGTGAAGATCCTTGGTCAAGAAGTGGGAACCATTACATGTGCAAGCACATGTGCTACCGGCCAAGGGACCAAGCTCTAAGCCCAACCGAATTCGATTAGGCGATTACGGAAGGCGCGTGTATGGGTCAATCCACGTAGGGCCTAGCTTCCTAAAAAATACTACGCTCTAACAAATTTAGCTAACGATATAACTAATCTAGGACTAACAAAAATAAACTAACAAGAGTACCCGAAATCCTAAGACCTAACCGGGTGACACTAGCCGAGTAACTAACTAAAGAAACATCCTAGTACCTAACCTAGTATGGTCCAAAGGGGTTTATTATGGTCCTAGTGACTTAGGGGTAATTTAGTAATTACCAAGGTCACTTAATTGATTAAATTATAAACTTTATTAATTAATTAAAAATCATGGTTAAACCTAAACCCTTAGCAAATTTTCAAATTTGGCTAAGTCAAATGTCTCATAATTTTTCAATTTAGGAGGGGCATTTTGGTAATTAGCTAAGTGATTATTTAAGTAAGTTAATTACCTAAATTGTATTTAGTCAATAATCAGTTCCTATGACTTAGACTCACGTTATCCATAGAAACCCTCGACAGACAAAGAAAATAGATTTCAAGGCATTTTCTTCAAGATTTTTGTGCAAAGTACAGGGTGATCTTCATAGATTCAATTATGCAATAATGTATGTGTTTTATCTCTTGGATTCCTTTCCCCAAGAGGCTTTTCAATGTTTTTGAATTCAAGAAAATAAAAACTAGGGTTGTTCCCAATGAAATTGTGTAATGTTCATGTCCCTAGTTCTCCCTATTTACCATTCTAGTAGTATGTATAATATAAATCTCGAGCATGTTGTTGGTATGTGGTGCTAACTGATCATTATGTGTAGGTTTTTATGATTCGATAATGTCGAATGAGACCTATAGGTTAGATCCGTATATTTAATGCCTAATTTTATTCGAGAAGGTGAAATTATTATAAGTCGCTTTTAAAATTCAGTTTACTGTTGAAAGGAGTGAAGGTTTCAACTATTGTATGTTTTTACAAGAGATATGTTTGTAAGTGTTTGGAATGCAATGTTTCCAAGAATAAAAAGAATGAGAATAAAAGCTAATTAATGAATCTTCGATGCCAAATAATCTTTATGGCTTGACCAAACAAAGCATCGAATTGTTCCTATGATATAATCAATTGTTAAAAGTAGGCTTGCTTAAAAAGATGAGATTACTATAGTATATACAAGAATTTAATTAACTTGGCTAGTGATAAAATCATGACAAGTGGTTAGTGAAAGTTTGGTTTATGCCAATTAATTGGCCACCAATATTATTTCCAAAATATGTAATAAAATTTGACAATGGTCATGTTATTCCAATCTTCTATGGCCAATGTAAATTATCATGTTCTTGTAATGTCAAATACATGTTAAATATTGACTTGACAAGATGTAACTCAATGAACTGATAACCTAGGGTATGCCAATGATAGGGACAAGTCCAAACATACCCTATCTAAATGAACTTGTGAACATATTAGCTTAATAAAAAGTCTTCATAACTTTCATAAAGAATGGTACAAGACTACCAAATAACATTGAACAAGATAAGGTGAGTAATGAAAGAACTAAAAGATTATGAGTCATGAATTTGACAGAGAATGGGGTGTTAAAGGAAGTGATATAAGTCTCACTTGCACCTAAGCAATTATGTTAAAGATACTCACATAAGAGGGTGTTAGAAATCGTGAGATCAGTCTCATTCAAACCATAATGATAATATAAGATTTAAGTTCACATTCATCAAGTAACAAGTCATCCATTGAGCTAAGAATACCTCACACAAAAATCAAGCTCCCATAATTTATGAGACAAATCTAAAATGTGTAATGTATGATAAATTGAGATAAGCACCGATAGACTAGAAATGAGCTCGTGCAAGCACATGGAAGCCTCATGAGATGAGACTACCACCAAGGTGGATAAGGGTCTTCGAAATCTCCTAGTCTTTGAACTATGTTGCCAGCATAGGTTTCTAGCTAGTGGATCCACATAAGAAAGATAAGTAGTATTCGATTTCACTTTGTTCGGTTAACTACCACTTTTCAATGTGGGGAAGACACTGTATTTAATGTTAGCTCACATGATCTAGGTCGGTTAAAAGCTCTAGATTCGGTTTCACTTTAGCCGGTGAACCACCTTTTTTCAGTGTGGGGAAGATACTGAATTTCATTTTAGTTCACATGATCTATGTTTACTTTAGCCCGTGAACCACCCCTTTTTACTGTGGGGAAAACACTGGATTTCATGTTAGCTCACATTATCTAAGTCAGTTTAATGCTAATGATTTCTTTAAGAAAGTAAGAAAGAAAAAAAAGTATGTTCAAAGTGAACATGAGATCAACGAAGAAGAGATGTAACTACAAAGTGAACTAAGTAAGAAAAAACATAAGTATATCAACCATCAATGTTTGATAAGAATGAAATTTGAACAGTTATTGGCTTATGCCAATAAAGAGAGTAACACAAATAATGGGCATAGCCATAATATTTATATAATGCAATGATCAAATAATAATCTTTATATTATGAAAATGATCAAATGGTGGCATAGCTAACAAAGATTGGCTTATGAATACTTCATTCCTAGTTTAACAAGAATGGAAAGAACAACTTGTAAGTAGGATAGTCAAATCATTTCCTTAGTCTTTTGTATAACTTACTTGATTAATTGTAGGAATTGGAATACAATGACTCATTGCACTCGTAAGTAAAACATAGGATGAAAGGAGATCATTTAACTACACAAGAACAAGAAGAAAGGACTGAAAAATAAACTAAGTCTTGATTAAGGAGCTCTCGGCCTAAGAGGGAGCAAAAATATTAATTTCTATTCGAGTTGTTCTAAAATTATGTTCATGATTGCAAGGTATTATGTTCATATAAAAAATTAGTTTTGTGCTTTAAATGCATAAAAATATGTCATATTCATTGCATGATTGATAAAGAACGATTTAGGAAAGTAAAGTGACTTCACTTTCCGAAAATGTCATGTTGCTATAGGAAGAGCTTTCCTTGATCATGCATAGTCCTTATGTGTTTGTGTGTATAAACACATACTTAGTACAAGTGTGTACTATATACTATTACTGTTTTTGTAGGTGTAGGTCCTTGAAGAAGATTGAAGATCATTCAAAGTTGTTTGGACTAGTACGTCAAGACTTTGGTAGGTCCTCTTGAGTTCGAGGATGTCTGCGCTTTATATTGAAGATTTAGTATATTAGACATATCTAGTGGATGTTGTACCTAGCATTTCATATCAAACATTGTTTAAGCTTTTGGATTAAGGCAAGTTTGGCAAACCAATATTGATATTATGAGCTCTTCATTTCAATTGTTCGATCTATTACTAGATGGTTGTTTAATTTGAGCTTGTAATTATATCACTCCTATGAAGAAATTATATAAAGTCTACGTACAATTCAATAAGTCAAAAAAGTTTTAAATTTTCCGCAAATGGAATCGATTGTGATAAAAGCTAAGAAGAGGCTTGTCTGCGATCTCTAAGAGGTTAACGACGTCGGTCTCATCTAGGGTTTAAGACCCGGGTGTGACAAATTTGGTATCGAGCATGAGGTTAAATTACCTAGGAAGTAAGTCTCCAAAAAAAAATGTTGCGTAGTTTCTAGGTTATGGTTGTGAAGTGCACCATTACCATGACATAGAGACTTAGTGATGTTAAGAAATTTCCCTTATTCTAGTCTTTATTGTATTGTGTAGAGCTTTGACATTTTGTGTAATTCTAGCATCTAACTTCCTATTTTTGTGTGGGAAAAATGAACACAAGAAGAAATATAACCAAGAAAGTTTGAGAGGCATCTGCTGGGGGAAACCAAGCTCCTCCTCAAGCCATAGTTGCTGGATTGCAAGTGCCTGTCAACCCAGCTGCGTTGACGGATGAAGAAGTAAGAGCAGCACTGGTTCAGATGGCCCAAGCCATCACTGCTCAAGCACAGGCTACCACAGCCCAGGCCACTAAAATGGGTACTCCCATAGGAGACAGCATTAGAGCTGAAAGAGTATATAGAGATTGCCCAATAATCGTTCTTGATAGAGTTACCTATACTTACCTAATAGAATTAACCATATTTGAGTTTGAAATAATTTTGGGTATGGATTGGCTACATAAATTCTATGCTAAAATAGACTGTCGAAACAAGATAGTAACACTACTTAAAAACAGTGAATACCGACATAAAAGTTACCGACCTCAAATGATGTCGGTAATTTCTGACCTCCGGAGGTCAGTATTGTTAAAAATGATAAAAGTATTTGGGTTTTAGGAAAAATAAGGAGGGAAAAAAATTCCGACCTCAAATGGTCGGTATTTGTCATGGAAAGTATTAATTACAATAAAAACCGACTTCTTGACGTCGGTATTCAATAAAATAAATGAATAAACATATTTTATTTTCGGTATTTTTATTTCATCAATATCGAAATACTGACAACATGAGGTTTGTATTTTTATTTCATCCAAATACTGACATCATGAAGTTGGTATTTCATCAAAATACTGACATCATGATGTCGGTATTTTTATTTCATCCAAATACCGACCTCATGAAGTTGATATTTTTTCTTCATCCAAATATCGACCTAATGAGATTTGTATTTTTACTTCATCTAAATACAGACCTCATGAGATCGATATTTATCTTTCATCTAAATACCAACCTAACAATGTCAGTATTTTTATTTCATCCTTATCCAAATGCCGACATATGAGATCGGTATATTTATTTCATCCAACTACTGACATCATGAAGTCAGTATTTTTATATCATTCAAATACCGACCTCATGAAGTCGGTATCTTTTCTTCATTCAAATATGGACCTCATGAGGTCGGTGTTTTTACTTCATCTAAGTACTGACCTCATGAGATCGGTATTTATCTTTCATCTAAATGTTGACCTAATGAGGTCGGTATAAATACCGACATCATAAGGTCGGTATTTTTATTTCATCCAAATACTGACATCATTAAGTCTGTATTTTTTAATTCAAATACCGACCTCGTGAAGCCTGTATTTTTTCTTTATCCAAATATCGACCTCATGAGTTTGGTATTTTTAATTAATATAACTACTTACTTCATGAGATGTGTATTTATCTTTCATCTAAATATTGACCTAATGAGGTCAGTATTTATATTTCATCCATATCCAAATATCGAGATCATGAGGTTGGTATTTTTATTTCATCCAAATACTAAGTTCATGAAGTTAGTATTTTTATTTTGTCAAAATACCAAACTCATGGAGTTGATATTTTTTCTTCATTCAAATACCGACCTCATGAGGTCGGTATTTTTTCTTCATCCAAATATCGACCCCATGTAGTCAGTATTTTTACTTTATCTAAATATCGACTTCATGAGATCGATAGTTATCTTTCATATAAATACCGACCTAATGAGGTAGGTATTTTTATTTCATCCATATCCAAATATCGATATCATGAGCTCAGTGTTTTTATTTCATCCAAGTACTAACATCATGAAGTCGGAATTTTAATTTCATCCAAATACTGTCACGACCCAAAAATAGGTGTGATGGCACTTGTCTTATCTCACCAAGACAAGTCAGCCTAAAACCCAATATCTAACCAAGTGAGAAAGTAAATGACAATCCAACAACAATTTCTATTATGAAACCAAGTCATATTAATGCAATCCCCAAAACCAGGTTGTCACGTGCACAAGCCTCTAATGTAAATATTAGAAATGAAATAACATAAAAGTCTAAAATGAAGTTGTCTTTCAAGTAAAAACAAAGTCATAAACTGGAGTACGAAAGTTCGCTTAGATAACAAGCAGCTACCTCACAACCCTACACAAGATGCCTCGAAAACGAAAAGAATGACAGGTATCACGAAGATCCGAGTTCGTGACCTACAAAAATTTGTAGAAGGAAGGGGTGAGTACCAAACCACGCGGTACCCAACAAGCAAGCCTCTAAACACAAGTTAAGTGAACAAAATACGGATACTCCTTACACCCTATCTAAACCTCCATGCTACAGCCTAACAATTTACGGTTTACCAAACACACAACTCAATAATCACACTCTATCAGTTTGCACATTCTCAATCAAACTCAATATTCATCTGTCACAAGCTTCACAGAGAAACACTCACAAGATCAGCAAAACACGTGTTCAAGTTCATCAATAATAACAATGTGCCAAACACACAACTCAATAACCACACTCTATCTGTTTACACATTCTTAATAACAACTCAATATTCATCAGTCACAAGCTTCACAGAGAAACACTCACAAGATCACCAAAACACATGTTCAAATTCATCAATATTAAAATGTGGAATGCCATGATATGCAATGTCAAATGTAGTGATGCATGTCTTTCTTAACGATACACGCCCGCTGTCTCTCTGTCCGGGACCCATGGGGAACATATCTGTCCATGCATCTGTCGCGGCGCACGACACGATCCTCGATAAAAGTAACCATCGCGGCGCGCGATACGTCCCTCGAAATATAATACCATCGCGGCGCGCGATACGACCCTCGAAATAGTTCATCCTTTTATCACTTAACTATTATCACAATCATGTCTCAGATACAATGCAATTGACATGCTCAAATATGAAATGAGGAGATAACCATTTTGATCAACAAAGCACAATTTACAGCAAGGAATACAACAATAACAAATAAGCAACAAGTCTCCAAATCATTCTCAACACCACACAAGGAAATACACGAATTTCATACGCTTAACAAGAGTTTAGAAATATACTTGCCTTAGCCAATCAAATAATCACTCTATGACTTGAGTCTTTTCTTTCCGCTGAGCTTCCGAATCGATGCAACCTATTCAAGTATATATTCACAATAAGGTTTCGGGACTAACAACACACACATTATTATGTGTTTAACCTTGACCTAAAAATTCACCTAACTTTATAGTCAAGTTTTTAATTATTGACGTCAATAAATATTTCAAATGTTATTTATATGATACTATAAATCTAATATTTAATTACCTACCCCATGTACAAAAACTTAACTCAGAATTTGATGATAATAATAATTTTAATCCAAATTACCGATTACTCACGGAAGGAGCACAACCTCCGTTCCCAACAGTTCACTCATACCCCTTGAATACACTTTTCCAAATACTTATTTTCCATCCACATATGTACAACAACCATGACACATTGAAATACTCTAAAAAAACTCAACTAATTACAATAATTTTTTTTTTCAGGGTTCCACACAACAATTAATAACCTAAGAATATATAATAATACCAATAGCCACAACACTGTTTTCTTTTCTTTGTATCATATTTTCCCAAACCCTCCAGAAAGATTCACAGCATCACAAATCACCCATGTAACCCCCACTTTATTAGCACTATCACTATACTAATTATCTATAATAATAATAATAATAAAATAATGGTGCTTCCAATAGTCCCAAAATCCCACGAATGACACACTAAATAAGAATAAAACGTGAACTACTCCGCTAAATCAAATTCTCAATTCATACAAAATTTTCATTTGACATAGAGTCAATATGACAAAACAATTGCGTTAAAGTTCTGTATTAATTGTTACCTGGAGATCTAATTTTCCTTCCCTTTCCTCTCTTGTGCGTCACTCAGGTAAAGTTTCTGCCTTTCCTTATTTTCTAAATTAATTGTTTATTAAAATGACCACAACCACTAACTTATTTTTTTTTTATAGATGACCCTGATAGTATAAGATCTTAAATAACTGATCACTCTAGCCCACTAACTATGTATTAATTTTATTATCAACAACTACTCATAAATAAATTAACTCAAGTTATACGAATAATTTAAATTTTCCAAAAATAACCTCACGGGTCATTACATTATCCACCACAAAAAATCATGTTCGTCCTCAAACATAAGGTAAAAGAAAGTACCTGAAGTTTCAAAAAGTTGAGGATATCAGGCACGCATGTCAGACTCAGTCTCCCAAGTTGCCTCTCCCACTGATCGGTGCTTCTATTGCACCTTCACTGAAACAATTTCTTTGGTCCTAAGCTTTCGAACTTGCCTATACAAAATAGCTATAGGCTCCTCCTCAAATGTAAAGTCTGGACCGAACTCCACAGACTCAAGTGAAAGCACATGAGATTCATTCGGAATATACTTCCGAAGCATAGAGCCATGGAAAACAGGATGAACTGCTAACAAAACTAGGTGGCAACGCCAACTTATAGGCCACCTCTAGCACTCGGCTCAAAATCTCAAAATGTCCAATGAACCTAGGGCTAAGCTTGACCTTCTTTCAAAACCTCATCACACCCTTCATGGGTGATACTCGGAGCCAAACATGATCACCCTCCATAAACACCAAGGCTCTAACTCTCCGGTATGCATAACTCTTCTACGACTCTAAGCTGTCAATAATCTATACTGAATCATACGGATTTGCTCCATAGCATCTCTAAGCAAGTCAGTATCAAAAGAGTCCATCTCTGCCGAATCAAACCAACCAATCGGACACCTACACCGTCTTCCAAACATTGCCTCAAATAGGGCCATCTGGATACTAGAGTGATAACTGTTATTATAGGTAAACTCAGCTAAGGGTAAATGTTGATCCCATCTAACACCAAAATCGATCACACACGCTCAAAGCATATCTTCCAATAATTGAATGGTCTGCTCAGATTGACCATCTGTCTGAGGGTGAAATGCCGTACTCATATCTAACCGAGTACCCATACCATGTTGTAATGCCTTCCAGAAATAAGAAGTAAATAATGAACCCCGATCTGATATGATAGAAGTCAGAACTCCATGTAATCGCACAATTTGACTTATATAAAGCTTGGCTAACTTTTCTGCCGTATACTTCACCCGAACCGGAATGAAGTGGGCACACTTGGTCAGCCTATCAACAACAACCCAAATAGATTCATAACCACCAACTGTTGTAGGCCAACCCACAACAAAGTCCATATTAATCCGCTCGCACTTCCAAGTAGGAATAGACATCCTCTAGGATACACCCCGGGCCGTTGGTGCTCACACTTGACCTGTTGGCAAGTCAAACACCTCGAAACAAAGTCTGAAATATCTCTCTTCATCCCACACCACCAATAATGCTGACTCAGATCATGATACATCTTCGTCGCTCCCGGATTGATGGAATACCGAGAATAATGGGCCTCCTCAAGAATCAATCTAAATAAATCGCCTGTCCTGGGCACACAAATTCTGCCTCCTATCCGCAAGACACTATCAGAATCGAGGACAGCCTCCTTAGCTTCCTCTCTCAATACTTTGTCTCAAATGAGACATAATTTTTCATCATCAAACTGGTGTGCACGGATTCTCTCGACTAAAGAAGAACGAGCCTCAATAAAAGTAATTATCCCATCACTCTCTTTTGAAATCTGCAAGCGGACAAAACTGTTAGCTAATATCTGCACATCTCTAGCCAATGGTCTCTCCATAATACTAAGCGCTGCAAGACTCCCCATGCTAGGAGTCTTCCTACTCAGAGCATCGGCCACAACATTAGCCTTTCCTGGACGATATAGAATGGTTACATCATAGTCGTTCAGCAACTCAAGCCATCTGCGTTTCCTCAAGTTCAAATCCCTCTGGCTAAAGATATACTAAAGACTCCGATTATCAGTGAAGATCTCACAATGCACCCCATACAAATAATGACGCCATAACTTAAGTATAAATACCACAGCCGCGAACTCCAAATCATGAGTAGGGTAGTTCTTCTCATGGGATTTCAACTGCCTAGAAGCATAAGCAATTACTTTCCCTTTTCTGCATTAACAAACCACCCAAACCAACTCCTGAAGCATCACAATATACGGTAAAGTGTACACTCTCCTCAGGTAGAGTCAACACAGGAGCAGAAGTCAACAAATTCTTGAGCTTTTGAAAGCTCTCCTCACACTCATCAGACCACTGAAAACCCACATCATGTCGAGTCAATCTAGTCAATGTAGCTGCAATAGTTGAGAAACTCTGAACAAATCGTCGATAATAGCCTGCCAATCCCACAGTACTCCTAATCTCAGTAGGTGAAGTAGGTCGCGTCCAGCCTCTAATTGCCTAAATCTTGGACGGATCTACTCTAATACCCTCCTTAGACACCACATGTCCTAAGAATGCCACAGAAGTAAGCCAGAACAAACACTTTGAGAACTTGGCATACAACTTCTCTTCTCTCAACCTCTGAAGTACGATCCTTAAGTGTCGGACATGGTCCTCCTTAGTCTTGGAGTAAACCAAGATGTCATCGATGAAAATAATAACAAAATAATCAAGGTATGGTCGAAATACCCCATTCATCAACTCCATGAATGCTGCAGGGGCATTAGTCAATCCGAAGGACATCACTAGGAACTCATAATGCCCATACCGAGTCCGAAAAGTTGTATTAGGGATATCTGATGCCCTAAAATTCAACTGATGATACCCAGACCTCAAATCAATCTTAAATAATAATGATGCTCCCTGTAACTGATCAAACAAGTCATCAATACGTGGAAGAGGATAATTATTCTTCACCGTTACCTTGTTGAAATGTCTGTAATCCATACACTTTGTCATAGTTCCATCCTTCTTCTTAACAAATAATACAGGGGCACCCTTAGGTGACACACTATGGAGAATAAAACCCTTACTCAATAAATCATGCAATTGATCCTTCAATTCTTTCAACTCTGCAGGAGCCATACGAAATGGAGGGATAGAAATAGGCTTAGCGCCCAGCTCCAAATCCATAGCAAAATCGATATACCTATCAGGAGGAACACCTGGAAACTCCTGGACCACATGAACAGAGTCCATGGGAGGTGGTTCAACGCTAGTATCTCGAATAAAATCTAAGTAAGACAAACACCCCCTTTCCACCAATCTCTAAGCATAGATAAAAGAGATGACCTTGCTAGGATAAGAACCACTAACACTCTTCCACTCAACCCTCGGAATACCAGGCATTGCTAAAGTCACAGTCTTAGCATTACAATCAAGGACAACATGATAAGGAGAAAGCCAATCCATACCCAACATAACATCAAAGTCTACCATCCCCAGAATGATTAAGTCTACCCAAGTTTCATACCCATCCAATGAAATAAGACAGGATCGATACACTCGATCCACCACTAAGGGCTTACTAACGGGTGTAGAAACACGAATAGGTACAGTCATGCTATCACATATCATATCAAATTTAGCAGCAAAATACGTAGACACATAAGAGAATGTAGAACCTGGATCAAACAACACAGACGCAGGTCGATGGCATACTGGGATGATACCTGTAATAACAGCATCGGAGGTCTCCGCCTCAGGTCTCCCGGGGAAAGCATCGCAGTGGCCTCTTCGTCCACCTCCATCCTGGGTAGTACCTCGACACCCACTCTGCTGAGCTGCAACACCACTACTAGAAACTCTATCACCTCTACCTGACTGAACTCTTCCACAACCTCTACCCTGTGGTGCAGGTGGTCTAGTCTTGAATGAAGAAATAGGTCGAGGCCCACCACGACCCCTTTGTGAAGTACACTGCCACATTAGATGATCGGTATCTCCACAAGTAAAATAAAATCTCTAACCTGGGAACTGTTGTGTGGACCTTGAAAACCCACTATAATTTCCTTGCCCTGTAGGTCGCTGCTGTGAACCGTAAGAGCCCTGACCCGGGCTATAAGAACCCGTAGATGTCTGGCCACCCTCAAATGTCGGCATCATTGCATGAAAAGGTCCCCGCTGCTGAAAAGAACCACTCACTCTCTGTGATCCCCTACCTCCAAATAAGGTACAATGAAACTGGCATGATATACGGGCCCTTTTAGGGTCCCCAAACTCCTCTCTTTCCATCAATTCCGCCTCTTTGGCGGTTCACAATGGACTGGAAGGAAACCCCCTCCCTAGATGACCGAAACACAGCTGACTGATAGAGAAATTCAATCCCATCACAAATCTGCGGATCCTCTCTGTCTCATTTTGAATAATGGCCAATGCATGCCTAGACAACTGGTAAAAACGTGCCTCATATTCTGTAATTGATAAACCATCCTGTCTCAGATTGTCAAACCTCAAGCGACTCTCCTCTCTCACGCTCCATGGGATAAAATAATCTTGGAATGCACTAGCAAACTACTCCCAATTCACAGGACGAGATCCAACAGGCAAAACCCCCAAATAAGTCCTCCACCAGTATCTTGCAGTTCCATGAAGCTGGAGTGTAGCATATCGAAACCCATGTGACTCAGCTAATCCAACCACCTCTAGTAACTCTCGGCAGGTAGTTAGAAACTCATGAGCGTCCTCGCTCTTCCCACCCTCAAATTGAGGTGGGTCCATCTTTCGAAATCTCTCATACGTATGCTGCTCATCCTCTGTCAGAACAACCATCGGTGAAACTTGACCCCCAACTGCTGGTGCAACATCATTTCGAACCACGGGATCTACTGGTAGTTTCCCCACCGCATCCTGAACAACTAAAGCTTGTTGCTGCTCTAGGGTCTGAGTCCCCTCTTTAGTACAAGAGTCATGTGGTGTGGTAGTCGTACCACCACCCTGAGAAAAGACCTCTAGCACACTTAACACCCTCAATAGTGTATCCTGAAGCAAAGGTGTGACTACAGGATCTGGAGGAACCTAGTCATCTCTGCCATCCATTTGAGGTTTTATAGAGACCTCTCTAGCACGACCTCTCATTGGTGCTGCTCCACGTCCACGACCTCTTGCTACTATCGTACTACTAGCACGACCTCTATCTCGAGATATACCCCAACCCTAGCTGGGGCCTCAACAACTGCCTCGTGAAGTGCCTCCTCTCTACCACCAGTAACATTAGTTCTTGTCCTCGTCATCTGTCAAAAGAGTATACAACAACTCAATACTAAAGAAGGTAACTACGCATGATGAGAAAGGATGAACAAAAGGAAGTTTCCTAGTAATCTTTATAGTCTCTCAGAGATGAGAACAGACGTCTCCGTACTGATCCTTAAGACTCTACGTTGACTTGGCTTGTATACACGGAAGACCAATGAACCCAGGGCTCTGATACCATTTTGTCACGACCCAAAAATAGGTGTGATGGTACTTGTCTTATCCCACCAAGACAAGTCAGCCTAAAACCAAATATCTAACCAAGTGCGGAAGTAAATGACAATCTAACAACAATTTCTATTATGAAACCAAGTCATATTAATGCAATCCCCAAAACCAAGTTGTCACGTGCACAAGCCTCTAATGTAAATATTGGAACTGAAATAAAATAAAAGTGTAAAATGAAGTTGTCTTTCAAGTAAAAACAAAGTCATAAACTAGAGTAGGAAAGTTCGCTGAGATGACAAGCAGCTACCTCACAACCCTCTACAAGATGCCTTGAAAACGAAAAGAATGACAGGTATCACGAAGATCCAGGCTCGTAACCTACAAAAATGTGTAGAAGCAAGAGGTAAGTATCAAACCACGTGGCACCCAACAAGCAAACCTCTAAACACAAGTTAAGTGAACAAAATACAGATACAACTTACACCATATCTAAACCTTCATGCTCTAGCCTAACAATTTATGGTTTACCAAAACACCACTCAATAACAACACTCTATCACTTTACACATTCTCAATAACAACTAAATATTCATCAGTCACAAGCTTCACAGAGAAACACTCACAAGATCAGCAAAACACGTGTTCAAGTTCATCAATAATAAAATGTGCAATGGCATGAGATGCAATGTAAAATATAGTGATGCATGTCTTTCTTAACGATACACACCCTCTCTCTCTCAGTCCGGGACCCATGGGGAACATATCTTTCCATGCATCTGTCGCGGCGCACGAAACAACCCTCGATAATAGTAACCATTGCGGCGCGCTATACGTCCCTCGAAATATAATACCATCGCGGCGCGCGATACGACCCTCGAAATAGTGCATCCTCTTATCACGTAACTCTTATCACAATCATGTATCAGATACAATGGGATTGACATGCTCAAATGAGAAATGAGGAGATAACCATTTTGATAAACAAAGCACAATTTATTGCAAGGAATACAACACTAACAAATAAGCAACAAGTCTCCAAATCATTCTCAACGCCACACAAGGAAATACACGAATTTCATACGCTTAACAAGAGTTTAGAAATCTACTTGCCTTAGCCAATCAAATAATCACTCTATGACTTGAGTCTTTCCTTTCCGCTGAGCTTCCGAATCGATGCAACCTATTCAAGTATATATTCACAATAAGGTTTCGGAACTAACAACACCCACATTATTATGTGTTTAACCTTGACCTAAAAATTCACCCAACTTTATAGTCAAGTTTTTAATTATTGACGTCAATTAATATTTCAAGTATCATATTCAAATGGTATTTATATGATACTATAAATCTAATATTTAATTACCTACCCCATGTACCAAAACTTAACTCAGAATGTGATGATAATAATAATTTTAATCCAAATTACCGATTACTCATGGAAGGAGCAAAACCTCCGTTCCCAACAGTTCACTCATACCCCTTGAATACACTTTTCCAAATACTTATTTTCCATCCAGACATGTACAACAACCATTACACATTGAAATACTCCAAAAAACTCAACTAATTACAATAATTTTTTTTCCATGGTTCCACACAATAATTAATAACCTAAGAATATATAATAATACCAATAGCCACAACACTGTTTTCTTTTCTTTGTATCATATTTTCCCAAACCCTCCACAAAGATGCACAACATCACAAATCACCCCTGTAACCCCCAATTTATTAGCACTATAACTATACTAATTATATATAATAATAATAATAAAATAATGGTGCTTCCAGTAGTCCCAAAATTCTACGAATGACATTAAATAAGAATAAAACGTTAACTACTCCGCTAAATCAAATTCTCAATTCATACAAAATTTCCATTCGACATAGAGTGAATATGAAAAAAAAAATTCAATAAATTGCTCTATTAATTGTTACCTGGAGATCGAATATTCCTTCCCTTTCCTCTCTTGTGCGTCGCTCAGGTAAGGTTTCTGCCTTTCCTTCTTTTCTAAATTAATTGTTTATTAAACTGACCAAAACCACTAACTTACTTTTTTTAATACATGACCCTAATAGTATAAGATCTTAAATAACTGATCACTTTAGCCCATTAACTATCTATTAATTTTATTATCAACAACTACTCATAAATAAATTAACTCAAGTTATACGAATAATTTAAATTTTCCAAAAATAACCTCACGGGTCATTACAAATACAAACCTCATGAAGTCTGTATCTTTTCTTCTTCTAAATATCGACCTCATGAGGTCTTTGATATTATTTCTGTTAAATACCGACCTCATGAGGATGGTTTTGCGTAAATAAAAAGCAAAAATATATTATAATACCGACTTCAAAAAATCCGTAAAATTAAATATCATGCAATTTAATTAGTTTTAATATAAATATTTAAATTGTTTAATTAACATTAAATAAAACGTACTCTTGATGACGGTTTTATATAATTTTAAAAATAAGCTTATATAATATATCGAACTCTCGATGTTAATATTATTTATACAATATTAGTCCTTTTAATTTTCGTAAAATTTAATGTGATACCGACCTCATGAGACCGGTATTCTTTTTTTTATCTAATTCATTTTAATAAAAGCGACATTCGAAGGTTGATTTGTTTAAAATATTTCTAATAATCATAATTTTTGTTATTTACCATAATACTAAAAAAAATTTGAAACTTAAAATTAATTTTACAAAAATTGTAATAATTTTGTATACTTTATCAATAATAAGTTAGACTTTGTGAAAAAATTAAAAAAATATATATATAATCAATATTTACAGTATAAAATACATTGATATAAATTAGGAAATAACTATACATATATTTGTAGAGTAATGTACAAAAAGCTATTAGTCCGTCTTCTAATCTTGAACTTAATATATATATCATGTTATGATGTAGAGGTGAAGAGCTAACATATAATCTATTCGAGTATGAAATGCGAGATAGTATTCTTTTATACTTTCGATCTTGAATGTAAGTTAAGTTTATGATGACATGTAAAGGATACTTCATCTGTGTATGAAAGACGTTAATTAATTATATATGAAATACATAATCAATTAAATAACTATCGATGATCAATTTAAAGAGATTTATATATTAGAATTGATATTGTTAAACTTTTGTTGATCGATAAAATTAAAATTATATAATTAGGAGGCGTATAATATAGATTTATAAAATTAACTTGATGGATAAATTAAAATTACACCAGACACATGAGGCCGATTGTTTTTTATTATATCTAATTATTTTTAATAGATGTGACATATAGAGATTGGTTTGTTTAAAGTATTTCTATTAATAATATTTTTTTCTATTTAGCATAATATTAAAATTTCATTTGAAACTTACAATTAGTTGTTCAAAAAGTGTAACAATTGTGTATACTTTTATAAATGACAAGTTAAGCTCTATGGAATAAATAAAAAAATATCTATAATTTATATTTAGAGTCTGAAAATATGTTGTTATAAATTAGGATATAATATAATTATACTTATATTTATAGAGTAATATACAAATCTATTAGTCTGTCGTTTAATCGTGAACTTCGAATATTAAATACGACATAGTATTATTATATACTTTCAATCTTGAGTGTATGTCAAGTGTAGTGATCACTTCATAATTATGATGACATGTAAAGTATACTTCATCAAAGTATGAAATACATTTAGTAATTATGTATGAAATACATCATGAATAAAGAAATAGTGATTATCAATTTAAGGCGAGATTTATATATTATATTTGAATTTATATAATTAGGAGCAATATAATTTAAATTTATAAAATTAACTTGATCGATATATTGAATTTATTAAATTAAATTGATTATATATATATATATATACACTTTTCACGACCGGAGTCTTAACCCCAGACGAGACCAGCGTCGTTTAAACTTTTTGTTTCTTAACATACATACTAATCATTCTATTAGATTTATAATTGTTCACCATCAACCATCTAACATTAAGATAATAAAATGAAAGAAATAGTTTCATATAGAATTAAATGTATACTTGGCAAAATGGCACCAATACAATGTCTGAACAAAAGCGGAAAGAAACGCTAGTTGAACATATTCCACTAGCTCAATCCTATAACTAAACTAGAATATAGTTGGCAAGCATCCTCGAAATCATGAGGGCCTACCAAGTCCGGATGAATGCTTCACGTCCGGATAGTTTCAGCGTCAACCTATAGCTCTAGCGTCCACTTGTGCTCCACCTAAAATTGTAGAGTTTTATGGGATTAGTACACACTTGTACTAAGTATGGGTATATGCAAGAACACACCAAGGACATGCATGATTAAGAATACCTCTTTATTAACAACATGATTATGAAAAGTCACGTCAGTGGACTTGCCAAATTGGGATTAGCAAAGTTAGTGAGCTTTTAAAATTTTGATTAGGAAAGTGAGTGAACTTTCCTAATTTGGATTAGCAAAGTTATGCAATGAGAGTAACTTGCATCATCGTACTTATCATATTGCACACAACACATAACATCTTGCACATAGCACATAACATATTGTGTATATCTGATACGCTCAAACTTACTTCTCAAATAAGAAGTAAAGTGGTTATATCAAGAAAACAACCCAACTAATGAGGTTGGGATCGTACCCACGACGAAAATAATTCACACTTAACTTTAATCTATTATTACTATTATCTATTCAATTATTTGCTTAGGAAACAAAAGACAATAAAAGGGGGGTTTTTATTTCCAAATTAATGAAAATAACTAACTAAATTAAAGGAAGCAACTAACAGAATCAAATTTTGGAGTTTAATAAATTAATAAAAGTAACTAGGGTTTAAGTGTTCCCCACATGTTACTTACTTGATAATTCTAACTATAACAATTCTTTTCTAGTATCTTGCATGAAAAGTGATAAGTTATGTATTCCTAAATCCTTGGTCCGGCATCTAGAAAATTTCTCTCCGTACTTGGTCCGGCTACGTGTGTTTCTATACTAACTCTTATCTTTACCTCATATTAAGCATTGTATTCGATATTTTACTAAGTTATTACCTCGTACCAATCGACACTAGCTTATTAGATTGTATACACTAAATCTATGTTGATAATTCTTTTCCAATTATGTACCTCCTTGGTCTGGCAAGTAGCATTAAGACAATTTCTAACGTTGGTCATCCGTTAAAAACACTTCTAAACGAAAGAATTATCAATAGATGCAAGACACTATTTTGGAATTGTTATTTAAGTTAGATTTTACCTCATTATTCACCCATGGTTCCCAGAACCCTAGTTATGGAGTTTAGTTACCCATAGTCATAATCACAATATTCATATATTTAATATAAGAATTCATGCACTCACTTTTATGAGAAAGAATAAAATATAAAAATTCACTTGATTAATAAACAAAATCACCAACAATCAATTCCATAAAAAGTGTAACAATCAAAAAGTCTATTATCAAGGAGTCTAAGACCAAAGAGTTTAACCAACAAAGAGTCTAACAACCAAAAGTCTAACCCCAAAAACTTGGTTTTTTGAACTATTTATAAGAAACAAAAACCTAATAAAATAAGAACTCTAATTACTGAAAATCTTCCAAAACATGGTTGGGTCGATGGATCTTTTGACGGCCCGTCATAACCCCGTCAAGGCCTATGTCATCCCATACTTTACAAATTCTTCTGTTGCTCTCTTCATTACCCTCGACGGCAGTTATGACGGACCGTTTCAAGAACGATGGTCCATCGAGGGTATCCGTTCCATAACACTTAAACTTCTTGGAAATTTTCTACTGGGACTACTCTCTGATCATTGCGACGAACAAGCAGGACGGACCGTCGTGTATATGACAGTCCGTCATATACTTCTGTAATCCAACACTTAGGTCAGACTTCCCCATCTTCCTTCAATATATTCACTATGACGCCACCTACGGACCGTCACAAGCTCGACGGACCGTCATAAGCTCCGTAGGTGATAACATTTCTGCACTTCATGCTCAAAAACATCCGCGTGTATCTTTGGACAGATTTCCTTCAAATAAAGGGAAACTTACATAAAAATCAATAAAAAAAGGCTTTTGGACACATACTAAACTTAAGGAAAAAACATTACAAATACCGTGAAAGCACTGTATATCAATAGCACACAATATTTTTTCGTATCATTTGTTCATATGCATTGAGATCTTGGAATCGTGGACTTGAAATCAAGACTTCCCAAAAATAAGGGCTCAACATATGGGACCTCAAGTAGGGAGCCTTATTTAGCAAACACAGAGTCTGCTTCATTCACTTATACGTACTTTATTTCATTTCATTCATAGGTAAACACCATCTATACCTAGGATGTAGTTGAATGACTTAGTGTCATTACTTATGTCTAGTTCGCCTCTTGATTATCCTATTGTAAAACCTTTTGTAACATGCAATTCATTATGTGCATCATATGGGCTGGACTCATTCATTCATGGGAAATTTTAACTCTAACCGACATAGATCATGTGAGCATCATGAAATCCAGTGTCATGAAACCCCACACCGAAAAGAGGTGGAATCACTGACCAAAGAGACCCAAAACATGCTAACGTACGTGTGAATTGAACCCCGCCAGATCCCTATGTTGGTAGTATAGGTTCAAAGACTAGGAGATATAAGGAGGCCCATACCCGGCATGCCGGACAGTCTCATCTCATGAGAGTTACGTGAACCTCCAGCCTTCCCGAAAGAATGCATCACCGTTGATAGCTAGTCTATCGGTGATCAGTATAAAGTTCCATTACATTCAACTCATACGTCATAGAAGTTGGCTTCTATTATGAGGACATCATAGATCAATAGATGATTTCTCATCTCATCATTAGTATTAAGTGTGTTAATCTCAATACTTTCGTTAGAGTGTTCATAGAGACTGGTCTCTTCATTAACTTTACACTCTCATAGGTGAGTACGTTTTGGTAACATTTACTTAGGCTCATTTGAGATTGCTCTCATCTTTTACATTTGCCTCATATCATGTTGTCACCATATTCATTAAAATTAGCACATTTGCTCTTCATAATTACTCACCCCATTGTACATGAATGTTCTCTCATCATATGCCAATTCACTTGGCCATTTTGATGTGTTTCACACTCTTACTTAACTCTTCTAGGGTTTCATTATTTCATTGTTCTTTTCATCATTTCTTTGTTCATTTCATAATTTTATTGTTCATTTCATCATACGCCAATGAACTTGGCCATTTAGTGTGTTTCACATTCTTACTTAACCCTTTTAGGGTTACATCATTTCATCACATACATCTTAGGTTTACTTACTTTTAAACGTATGCTAGACTTATGAGTTTATACATACAAGCCATGGGGATTCATTCATAGTTTGTCTAAGTGATTCATATTTACTTTTGTGGTACAAGACTTATGCATCTTGTAAATGTGCCTAGATATTGATTTCGATTTTTAGAGGCAACGTTCATTAAATATTTACTTACATATGACTTATGTGTCAATACAGAATTGGGCAAAGGTAAATCGATTTTTAATCCCTTGAACAACACTTAAATATTATTTTAAAATTGATAATCGCATTTTTCAGATGCCCTAGTTCGATCCCCATCAACCCCATTTTATTTCCTCTCTTTTTCTCCTCTCCTTTTTTGTTTATGTCAAGGAGGTTTTGGTTTCAATCCATACAAGCTCATTATTTTTCTTTTAATTTCTCTCATAACTTTCTCACCTATCCAAGAGGTTGTGGGTTCAATCCCCACACTCCACATTTATTTTCTCCTTTATTTTTCTCCTAACTCTCTCATCCATTCAAGAGGTATTGGGTTTAATCCCCACTCACCACATCTATTTTTCCAAGCATTTTATTCACAAATTTTTTATGAATTATTCGTTAAGTGATGTCATGGGTTCAATCCCCAATGGCCTCAGATTTAAAAAAAAAATAAACGAAACTCATTTTTTTAAAAGTTTGCTGAGACTACAATTTCTAGTAGACTGGAAATTTAGTCTCTTCCAATCCATTTTTGTCTTAATCTTTTGTTCATTTTTTTTTGTAGCTTTCATGTAATGACGTATTGGGTTCAATCCTTAGTGATCTCACTTATTTTACATTCATTTTTCATTGCATTTTGTACCATTTTGTTTGTCCGAATCCAACCTATCAAATGCTAGAAATTTGTTCACTATTTTCAGCTTCTTTTTATCATCATTCATACATTATTTCTAAGGCATTTCGTGGATCATTTGGTGCATCATTAAGTATAATATTTTTATGATTATATTTAGCCAAGAATTACAATTTCATCCAGCAACATTACACCACTTTTACACCTCATGATTTACACAAACATTCACACATAAATTTCAACAATAAAAACATATCATTTTTGACATACTTTCGGTTGACATAACTTAACATGCTTACAATTCCAAACACATTATCACGAAAATAAAACTTCATACTTAAACTACTAGAAAACATACAAACAACATGATCTCTAACCTATTTCACATTGAGATCAAAGGGATACTAGGGACAAGGCGTTCGACAATAACGGGAACAACCCTAGTTTTTGACTAGATTCATTTGAGCCTTAAGGATCTCTTGAGAAATGGACCAAGAGTAAGAAAAGCAATTTATGATTTCACGTCTTTCAACACTTGAACTTTCTTACAAAAAACCACTAACAATTCACGTCCACCAATGTAACGACCTGTTTAGTCATTTTAAGCAGCAGATTTTATTTCTGGAAAACTGGCTGAGAAGACGGACCCCACGACGGACCGTCATGGGCACGACGGACCGTCGAGGGAGGGGTCTCGTTTCAAAACACTTAAAAATTCTGAAATTAGGTACTGAAAATCGACTCTCTGAACTTCGTGACGGAATGGCAGGACGGACCGTCACAGGCGTGACGGGCCGTCACAGACCCTTTGGTGGAAATTTTCTCTGAACCTTGCGATGACCTGCAGGATGGACCGTCGCAGGCACGACGGGCCGACACAGGTTGCGCAATCCCAGGCTTGGTCGGATTTCTGTTAATTTATTTAAGGGGCGTTTTGGACTATTTCCGGCTTTAATTATAAAGTGGTGGGTTAATGTTAATAAGTCTAATTACTTGGGGGTTAAAAGAGGTAACCTCAAGTTAATTAGTGGGTTATTAGTACCATCTTTTATACTTAATTATATGATTATTAGGGTAAAAGAAAGAGGTTTTGAACAAGAAAAAGAAAAAGAACAGAAAGAGAGGGAAATCGAGCAAGAGAGAGAGAAAACGAAGAGACAACAAGGATTTGAGGAATTTGCTTGCTTGATCACGAATCTTCGGTGGAGGTAGGTTATGGTTTTTATTGCTACTCGTAGTAAACTCTTAATAGCGAATGATATGTGTTGGGTAGTATTATAAAGTCTTCTATATGCTTAATTGTGTGTATGCATGATGTGATTTTATATATATGATTGTGATGAAACAAGCATGATGAAGCTATTGAACCCCAAATCTTGATAAAAACCTAATCTCTTGTTAAATGATGATGCCTTGGTATAAAAAAAGGCTTGATTTACTAATAGAATGAGATTAGTGGGGCGGGTGTCACGAACCGACACGTAGAATTAGTGGGACGGGTGTCACGAACCGACACGTACATTTAGGGGATCGGGTGTCACGAACCGACACGTAGATTTAGGGGATCGGGTGTCACGAACCTACACGTAGATTTAGGGGATCAGGTGTCACGAACCGACACGTAGATTTAGGGGATCTGGTGTCACGAACCGACACGTAGATTTAGGGGATCGGAGTGTCACGTTCCGACACATAGTAGTAGGGGATCGGAGTGTCACGTACCGACACAAGAGGAATAAAGACTAACGAGGGATCGGAGTGTCACATACCGACACAAGAGAAATATAGATAATGAATCTTGAAAGATGCTAATATACTCAATCTAAAGAACATGTTTCCCAAAAGAGTATGGTGTGGAGGCTTGAGTCCTCATAGATATGATCGGTGATATTATAAATGATGTTTATACTTGTTGCTATCACCTGTTAAGAATATTAGTTGATTTTATGATGTTATCTGAGATATATTGATTTCTATTTTGAGTTGGCCGATGATACCTACTCAGTACTTGTGGTTGTACTGACCCCCTACTTTTATATTTTCTTCTTGTTTATTTGTGGAGTGCAGCAAACGTGCCGTCATCTTCGACTCAACAGTAACTCTAGCCAGTCTTCATTACTCCGGATATCAGAGTGAGCTAATGCTTCTAGCTTGGACTGGATCTTCTTCCTCATGTCTTGATGCCTTGAAGTTCCGGCATGGACTAGCTTTTGTTATTTTAGCTTTTTAGAATACTCTTAGTTTAGTAATTTGATCATAGATGTTCTTGTGGTGATGACTTCCAGATTTTGGGGATAATAATAGATGTTGAATTTTAGAAGTTATTAAATTGGTTTTTATTAATGAGTTTAAGTCTTCCGCATTACTTTCTGTTGATATTATATTGAAATGTCAGGGTTTAGATTGGTTGGTTCGCTCACATAGGAGGGTAAGTGTGGGTGCCAGTCGCGATCCGATTTGGGTCGTGACAAACTTGGTATCAGAGCATTAGGTTCGTTGGTCTCATCACACAAGAACAGGTCTAGTAGAGTCTTAACGAACGGTAGGGGGACGCCTTTACTTTTCTTTGAGAGGCTATAAGACTTTAGGAAAACTTCATTCTTTCTTTATTCTGTCGTGCTATTACTTGGATCCAATTGGTATCTAGGTGATACTAATTGGTATCTGACCATCTTCACTCTATTTCGCAGATGGTTAGGACTAGAGCAACAATGACTACGCCAACACCAACATCGGCAAGACAAGAAGCGTCTGAGCCAGCCACTGGGGCTGTAGCTCGAAGAGGAGTAGTGACCAGAGGCCGTGGAAGAGGCCGTGGGAGGACGTCCTCTAGAGGAAGAGGACGAGCACCTAGCCCATCTAGTACTAGGGCGGTGACTCCTCCATCGACTTAGGAAGTGGTAAGAGAAGGGGAGGATGGAGAGAATGAACAAAATGCAGAATGAAGGATTTCCATCCCAACCTACCCCAGAAATGATCAATAAGGTTCTCGCTTATCTTAGTGGGTTGTCTGATCAGGGTCAGGCACCTCCAGTGTTTTCTGCTACAACACCTCCGGTTTCAGAAGTACAACATGCAACTACTATGGCTCCTCGTATGGATGCCTCATTGGACATAGGCACATTTCCACGCCTGACTACTGGGCCTATAATGACAAATGATCAGCATGAACTCTTCAGTAAGTTCTTGAAATTGAAACCTCCAGTCTTCAAGGGTGCAGAATCTGAGGATGCTTACGATTTTCTGGTTGACTGTCATGAGCTGCTACACAAGATGGGTATAGTAGAACGGTTTGGTGTTGAGTTCGTGAGCTACCAGTTCCAAGGGAACGCCAAAATGTGGTGGCGGTCACATGTTGAGTGTCAACCAACAGAGGCACCACGTATGACTTGGGCATCATTTTCTAGCTTGTTTATGGAAAAGTATATCCCCCGTACTATGAGGGATAGGAAAAGGGAAGAGTTTTTGAGCCTAGAGCAAGGTAGGATGTCGGTTACGGCATATGAGGCTAAATTTCGTGCATTATCCCGGTATGCCACCCAACTATGTTTCAGTACACAAGAGCGGATTCGCTGTTTTGTGAAGGGGTTGAGATCAGAGTTGCGGATTTCAGCCTTACAGGTAGCGGCTACGGTAAAATCCTTCCAAGAAGTAGTAGATTTCGTAGTAGAGGTGGAAGGAGTGAAGCCAGATGAATTCACCATGGCATCGACATCAAAGAGGTTTCGAAAGGGAGGTGAGTTTAATGGTTCTTACTCTAGAGGACAGGGTTCCGGAGGTTACTCAGTTCGACCCATTCAGTCTTCACTACAGACTGTAGTTGGGGGTCCACCTCAGACCGGTCAACACTTCTCTAAGAGACCTATGCCCGACTCCAGAGAGTGTTATGGATGTGGGGAGACTGGACATATTAGGAGGAATTATCCCAAACAGAGTTATAGACCCCAAATAGCTAGAGGTAGAGGTGGTCATGGTAGAGGCCGTCATTCTGGACGACGTGGTGGTCGAGGTAATGGTGGTCACCAAAACGGCTGGGGTGATGGGCAAACTGGAGCCACTACATCACAACATGGTAGGGGCAACGGACAAACAAACGAAAGGGCCCATTGTTATGCTTTCCCTGGGAGATCGGAGGCGGAGACATCTGATGCTGTCATCACAGGTAATCTTCTGGTTTGTGATTGCATTGCTTCTGTATTGTTTGATCCTGGATCCACATTTTCTTATGTATCTTCCTCATTTGCTAATGGTCTAAATTTACATTGTGAATTACTTGATATGCCTATTCGTGTTTCTACTCCGGTGGGTGAGTCTGTGGTAGTTGAAAAGGTATATAGGTCTTGTTTGGTGAACTTTGTGGGGAGCAACACTTATGTAGATTTGGTCATCTTAGAAATGGTTGATTTTGATGTAATTCTGGGCATGACTTGGCTTTCTCCGCAATTTACGATCTTGGATTGTAATGCTAAAACGGTGACGTTAGCCAAGCCTGGGACAGATCCGTTAGTGTGGGAGGTTGACTACACTTCCAATTCGGTGTGTATCATCTCCTTTCTTCGTGCTAAGAAAATGGTTAGTAAAGGGTGTTTATCTTTCTTGGCACATCTCAAGGATGACACTACCCAAGTACCTTCGATTGAGTCGGTTTCGGTGGTCCGTGAGTTTCTGGATGTGTTCCCTGCAGATCTTCCTAGTATGCCACCAGATAGGGATATTGACTTATGTATTGATCTTGAACCGGGTACTCGCCCCATTTCTATACCCCCTTATAGAATGGCTCCCACGGAGTTAAGAGAGTTAAAAGCCCAACTTCAAGAGTTGTTGAGCAAAGGCTTCATTAGGCCAAGTGCATCTCTTTGGGGTGCTCCGGTTTTGTTTGTGAAGAAGAAGGATGGGAGTTTTCGGATGTGCATAGACTACCGGCAGTTGAACAAGGTAACCATAAAGAACAAGTATCCTCTTCCTCGCATTGATGAATTGTTCGATCAGTTACAAGGTGCTTGTGTCTTCTCTAAGATTGACTTGAGATCCGGTTATCATCAATTGAAAATATGGGCAACGGATGTGCCAAAGACTGCTTTTAAAACCAGGTATGGGCATTACGAATTTGTAGTGATGTCTTTTGGTCTTACGAATGCCCCTGCTGCGTTCATGAGTTTGATGAACGGGATTTTTAAGCCATATTTGGATCTCTTTGTGATCGTATTTATTGATGATATACTGATATACTCTAAAAGTAAGGAGGAACATGAGGAGCCTTTGGGAATGGTATTGGAAATGTTGAGGGAGAAAAAGCTTTATGCCAAGTTCTCTAAGTGTGAGTTTTGGCTAGATGCAGTGTCCTTCTTGGGGCACGTGGTTTCTAAGGATGGAGTGATGGTGGATCCTTCTAAGATCGACGTAGTGAAGAATTGGGTAAGACCTACTAATGTATCAGAAATAAGAAGCTTTGTTGGTTTAGCCAGTTATTACCGTCGATTTGTCAAGGGATTCTCTTCTATTGCTTCCCAACTGACGAACTTGACTAAGCAAAATGTTCCATTTGTATGGTCGGATGAGTGTGAGGAAAGCTTTCGGAAGCTCAAGACTCTGTTGACTACTGCACCAATTCTCACCTTGCTAGTGGAAGGTAAGAATTTCATTTTCTATTGTGATGCATCCTATTCGGGTTTGGGTGCGGTGCTAATGCAAGAGAAGAATGTGATTGCTTATGCTTCAAGACAATTAAAAGTGCATGAACGTAACTATCCAACTCATGATTTGGAATTGGCCGCGGTAGTGTTTGCATTAAAGCAATGGAGGCACTATTTATATGGGGTTAAGTGTGAGGTCTATACGGATCATCGTAGCCTACAGTATGTCTTTACTCAAAAAGATTTGAACTTGAGACAGAGGAGATGGATGGAACTACTGAAGGACTACGACATCACTATTTTGTATCATCCGGGGAAGGCAAATATTGTAGCGGATGCTTTAAGTAGAAAGGCGGGAAGCATGGGGAGTCTAGCTCACTTGCAAGCTTCTAGACACCCATTGGCTAGAGAAGTTCAGATTCTGGCTAACGACCTTATGAGATTAGAAGTAAATGAGAAGGGAGGATTTTTAGCTTGTGTGGAGGCAAGATCTTCCTTCCTTGACAAGATTAAGGGAAAGCAGTTTAATGATGAAAAATTGATCCAGATCCGAGATAAAGTGTTGCAAGGAGAGTCTAAAGAAGCGACAATCGATGAGGAAGGTGTTTTGAGAATTAAGGGAAGGGTATGTGTGCCCCGTGTTGATGATTTGATCCACACTATTCTTACAGAGGCTCATAGTTCCGGATATTCTATACATCCTGGTGCAACCAAGATGTACCGTGACCTAAAGAAACATTTTTGGTGGAGTAGAATGAAGCGTGATATTGTGGATTTTATTGCCAAATGTCCAAACTGTCAACAAGTAAAGTATGAACACCAAAGGCCCGGAGGAACACTTCAGAGAATGCCCATTCCGGAATGGAAATGGGAGAGAATCGCAATGGACTTCGTGGTTGGTCTTCCAAAGACGATGGGTAAGTACGACTCTATTTGGGTGATTGTTGATAGGTTAACTAAGTCTGCTCATTTCATTCCGGTCAAGGTGACTTATAATGCAGAGAAGTTAGCCAAACTTTACATCTCAGAAGTTGTTCGATTGCATGGAGTTCCACTGTCCATCATATCAGATAGAGGTACGCAGTTTACTTCTAAGTTTTGGAGAACATTGCATGCCGAATTAGGTACTAGGTTGGATCTTAGTGCTGCGTTCCATCCTCAGACCGACGGTCAGTCTGAGCGAACAATTCAAGTGTTGGAGGATATGCTTCGTGCATGTGTGATAAAATTCGGTGGTCATTGGGATAACTTCTTACCCTTAGCGGAGTTTTCATACAATAATAGCTATCACTCAAGTATTGATATGGCTCCTTTGGAAGCATTGTATGGGAGGAGATGTAGGTCTCCCATTGGTTGGTTTGATGCATTCGAGGTTAGACCTTGGGGCACTGACCTTTTGAGTGATTCATTAGAGAAGGTGAAATCTATTCAAGAAAAGCTTTTAGCGGCTCAAAGTAGGCAAAAGGAATATGCAGATCGAAAGGTTAGAGACTTGGAGTTCATGGAAGGTGAGCAAGTCTTGCTGAAAGTTTCGCCCATGAAGGGTGTGATGCGATTTGGTAAAAGAGGTAAGCTAAGTCCGAGGTATATTGGTCCATTTGAAGTACTTAAGCGAGTAGGGGATGTGGCTTATGAATTAGCTTTGCCTCCAGCACTCTCCGAAGTACATCCGGTAGTTCCATGTGTCGATGTTGAAAAGGTACCATGGGGATGGAAACTAAATTATCCGTTGGGATTCAGTTTTGCTTGATGAGAATTTGTCTTATGAGGAGGAGACTGTTGCTATTTTAGATAGAGAAGTTCGCAAGTTGAGGTCAAGGGAGATTGCATCCATCAAGGTGCAATGGAAGAATCGACCGGTTGAAGAAGCCACTTGGGAGAAGGAGGCAGATATGCAAGAAAGATACCCACATCTGTTTACAGATTCAGGTACTTCTTCTCAGTCTTGTTTTACTTCTTGTGATCGTTTGGGGACGAACGATGGGTAAATTGGTATCTATTGTAACGACCTGTTTAGTCGTTTTAAGCAGCAGATTTTATTTCTGGAAAACTGGCTGAGACGACGGACCCCACGACGGACCGTCATGGGCACGACGGACCATCGAGGGAGGGGTATCGTTTCAAAACTTAGAAATTCTGAAATTGGGTACTGAAAATCGACTCTCTGAACTTCGTGACGGAATGGCAGGACGGACTGTCACAGGCGTGACGGGCCGTCACAGACCCTTTGGTGGAAATTGTCTCTGAACCTTGCGACAACCTGCAGGACGGACCGTCGCAGGCATGACGGGCCGTCACAGGTTGCGCAATCCCAGGCTGGGTCGGATTTCTGTTAATTTATTTAAGGGGCGTTTTGGACTATTTCCGGCTTTAATTATAAAGTGGTGGGTTAATGTTAATAAGTCTAATTACTTGGGGTTAAAAGAGGTAACCTTAAGTTAATTAGTGGGTTATTAGTGCAATCTTTTATACTTAATTATATGATTATTAGGGTAAAAGAAAGAGGGTTTGAACAAGAAAAAGAAAAAGAACAGAAAGAGAGGGAAATCGAGCAAGAGAGAGAGAAAACGAAGAGACAACAAGGATTTGAGGAATTTGCTTGCTTGATCACGAATCTTCGGTGGAGGTAGGTTATGGTTTTTATTGCTACTCGTAGTAAACTCTTAATAGCGAATGATATGTGTTGGGTAGTATTATAAAGTCTTCTATATGCTTAATTGTGTGTATGCATGATGTGATTATATATATATGATTGTGATGAAACAAGCATGATGAAGCTATTGAACCCCAAATCTTGATAAAAACCTAATCTCTTGTTAAATGATGATGCCTTGGTATAAAAGAAGGCTTGATTTACTAATAGAATGAGATTAGTGGGGCGGGTGTCACGAACCGACACGTAGAATTAGTGGGACGGGTGTCACAAACCGACACGTAGATTTAGGGGATCGGGTGTCACGAACCGACACGTAGATTTAGGGGATCGGGTGTCACGAACCGACACGTAGATTTAGGGGATCGGGTGTCACGAACCGACACGTAGATTTAGGGGATCGGGTGTCACGAACCAATACGTAGATTTAGGGGATCGGAGTGTCACGTTCCGACACATAGTAGTAGGGGACCGGAGTGTCACGTACCGACACAAGAGGAATAAAGACTAACGAGGGATCGGAGTGTCACATACCGACACAAGAGAAATATAGATAATGAATCTTGAAAGATGCTAATATACTCAATCTAAAAACAGTTTTCCCAAGAGTATGGTGTGGAGGCTTGAGTCCTCATAGATATGATCGGTGATATTATAAATGATGTTTATACTTGTTGCTATCACCTGTTAAGAATATTAGTTGATTTTATGATGTTATCTGAGATATATTGCTTTCTATTTTGAGTTGGCCGATGATACCTACTCAGTACTTGTGTTTGTACTGACCCCCTACTTTTATGTTTTCTTCTTGTTTATTTGTGGAGTGCAGCAAACGTGCCGTCATGTTCGACTCAACAGTAACTCTAGCAAGTCTTTATTACTCCGAATATCAGGGTGAGCTAATGCTTCTAGCTTGGACTGGATCTTCTTCCTCATGTCTTGATGCCTTGATGTTCCGGCATGGACTAGCTTTTGTTATTTTAGCTTTTTAGAATACTCTTAGTTTAGTAATTTGATCATAGATGTTCTTGTGGTGATGACTTCCAGATTTTGGGGATAATAATAGATGTTGAATTTTAGAAGTTATTAAATTGGTTTTTATTAATGAGTTTAAGTCTTCCGCATTACTTTCTGTTGATATTATATTGAAATGTCAGGGTTTAGATTGGTTGGTTCGCTCACATAGGAGGGTAAGTGTGGGTGCCAGTCGCGATTCGATTTGGGTCGTGACAACCAACAAATCTCACACCTCATCCGACTAGAAATTTCTTTAACTTTTCGTTTCTTATATTAACTTGTTCGTTTGTATTTTTTTAAGTTATTCAAGTGTGAAGAACTTTGTTTTCTTCTTTGTAAATGTAGGGAGAAAAACATGAGGTTGAGAGAGAATTATTCGTGAGAAAATAGATATATAGGCGTGAGAGAGAGATGTGAGGTAGGTTCTTATAGAACTAGGACTTTAGGCAACACTTAGTCAAATAAAATATCTTAATTAATAAATAATAATTAATAATAAAAATCTGATTTTCCTAATAATAATTAATAATAAAAATCTGATTTTCCTTTCTCTTAAATCATATATTAAATATTAATTAATTAAATTAATTTACCAATTTAAATAAAACAAATTAAATCATTGCTCCCACCTAGGTTCGAACCCGGGTGGAGCAATATTATGCTAAAAGGTTAATTTCGGCCCTCCCTACAAAAAATACCCCTACACCTTTTTTATTAAATAATTAATTATATATTTAGGGTAATTACAATATTACCCTTAGCCTGGAAAAAGACCATTTTACCCCTACACCCTCCAAACATAAGATTTCCTCTTTTGAAGTCCGATAAAAACTCCTTCGAGTAAATCTTCATATTTGAGAGCCCTACATGGTTGGACATAACCTTTCCTAGCTCAACTAACTCCCCAAGTTAGTTGGCTTGGATGTAGCAAGGGTTCTAAAGTCTAGTTCTACGTGAATCAATCCGCGTGAACCCTGGTCGAATCATAGGCATTCTTGACACATAAAATCACTCTGTGTATCCATTTTTAGGGTTGTTACAATACCGACCTATTTAAATTATTATTTTATTTAAATAATATTAAATTCACGATGTTGGTATTTATTAAATATAGATAATTATTTTAATAAATATCAACATTTCGTGATCGATATATTAATTATTTTAAAAAATACTAACACCCCGTGATCAATAAATTAAATACTTCTCTTAAGAAAAAGGATAATATCAAAACCCCAACTCAAATGTATCTCTCTCTCATACCCACCCCTTTCACCCGCCTCTCTCTCTTTCCCACATCTCTTCTCCTCTCGCCCTACTTTCCTCTTCTCCTCCTCCGAGCGGATCATTGGCGAGCAGAAGCCCCGACAACTCCTCTCTCTCCCTCTCGTCTTCCTCTTCTCCTCTTCCCTCGAACCCTCTCTCTTTCCCCCTCCTATGTTCTTTCTTCCTCTATCCCCCTCCCGTCTCTTCTCCACAACGAACTCCGGTGAGGATCAACAGCAAGCCATCGGCGAGCATCTAGCAGAACCCCAGGCGTCCAGTAGCTCCAACCAACGACAGCAAGCTACCAGCTCGGCTAGAGGGAGATAGCAACAACATTAACTGCTCAAGTTGAGGCTCAAATGCATGTGATTTCGTACCAAACAATCTGTCCAGTTTTGTTTTTCCTTTTTATTATTACCTCAATATTTTCTTAATGATGTTCATAAGTTATCAACAGTTTGTTACCCCTTTTTTATTATTACCTCATAATTTTTTGTATTGATGTTCATCAGTCTTTAGGACCACCTAAAGGAACCAGTTTTCTGACTTTGGGAGTTGCTACTTTCTGCATGCGTTTTTGTATGCACATCTCCCTTAAATTTTTTTTATTGAAGTGCTTGAAGTGTTATTAGAATCTCTAGTTGAAAACATATTTCCAATTTTGTTGATTGAAGTGCTTGAAGTACTATTATTATGGTAGAGTTGTAATATTTCTATTGTTAATAAATGGTTCTATCATAAAGAAAAAATCATACATCCTCGTGTTTTGGATAAATTAGTAGGTTGGTGGGAATCCATACTTGAGTTGATCTATTGATGTTAGTGAATCAAATAGAACTATTTTCAAATAAAAATACAAATGAATGAAGAGTATGAACTAATGCGCTACTTGATCTTCTTGTATGTAACATGTGCGTGTAAGTAAGCTCAAACTCGATTTTTCTAGTGTTAACTTTTTCACCTCTTTTCATGCTAGGAAACTCAGGAATCTGAACATATAAAAAAGCTTTATACAACATTATGTTGTTTTTTTCATCAAAGATGGAGATAAGGATTGATGATTATAAATCTTTTAAGTTTAAGTACAAGTTTTATATATAATGTGTTTGTATCCACCTACTTGATTTGTGTCCATCTTTTGTACACACTTTGTTAAATTTAGACATAATATATTTGTTAAGGATAAATATCAATACTAGTTGATCATATTGATGACTAAATTGATTTTCTTGCAAGATCGGTTTATCTCCATCTAGTGTTGATACTAAGCTTTAAATTTTGATATAATATATTTTTTAAGCATAAGTACCAACACTAGTTGATCCTATTGATGACTAAATCGATTTTCTTGCAAGATCGATTTGTGTGCATCTAGTGTTGACACTTAAATTTAAATTTAGATATAATATATTTGTTAAGAATAAGTACCAACACTAGTTGATCCTATTGATGACAAAATCGCTTTTCTTGCAAGATTGATTTTTGTCCATCTAGTGTTTACACATAGCTTTAAATTTAAAAATAATGTATTTATTAGGGATAAGTATCAACACTAGTTGATCCTATGGATGACTAAATTGATTTTCTTGCAAGATCGATTTGTGTCACTCTAGTGTTGACAATTACCTTTAGGTTTAGATATAATATATTTATTAAGCAAAAGTACCAACACAATATGGTCCTACTGATGACAAAAATGATTTTCTTGCAAGATCGATTTGTGTCCATCTAGTGTTAGTGAATATAGTGTTTGGAAGTAAGTTTAAACTTAACTAATTAGACTTAGAATGTCTTTATATTCTGCTAATACTTAATGTGATTTAGTTGGTGAATATAGTGTTAGAAGTAAGTTAAAACTTAACTAATTAGACATAGAAAGTTCTTAAGTTTTCAAAATAAGTAATGTGATTTCGTTGGAGAATATACTGTTTGGAAGTAAGTTAAACCTTAACTAATCAGACTTACAAAGTCTTTAAGTTCTCCAAATACTCATTGTAATTTCGTTGGTGAATATAGTGTAAGAAGTAAGTTAAAACTTAATTACTTAGACATAGAAAGTTTAAAAAAATTCCAAACCAGTAATGTGATTTCGTTGGTAAATAGTGTATAAGTATGTTAAAATTTAACCAATTAGACTTAGAAAAAATGTTAAGTTCTTCAACTAAGTTAATATGATTTAATTGGTGAATAATGAGTTTTAATTAAGTTAAAACTTAACTAATTAGAATTAGGAAGTCTTTCAGTTCTCTAAATATTTAATGTGATTTAGTTGGTGAATATAGTGTTAGAAGTAAGTTAAAACATAACTCATTAGACTTAGAAAGTTGTTAAGTTTTCCAAATAAGTAATGTAATTTCGTTGGTGAATAGTATTAGAAGTAAGTTAAAACTTAACTAATTAGACTTAGAAAAATTATTAAGTTATTCAAATAACTTAATCTTATTTAGTTGGTGAATGTAGTGTTTGAATTAAGTTAAAACTTAACTAACTAGACTTAAAAAGTCTTTATGTTCTCCAAATAAGTTAATGTTATTCAGTTGATGAATATGGTGTTTTAGTTAAGTTAAAACTTAAGTAATTAGCCTTAGAAAGCCTTTAAGTTCTCCAACTACTTAATGTGATTTAGTTAGTGAATATAGTGTTAGAAGTAATTTAAAAATTAACTAATTAGACTTAGAAAGTTATTATTTTTTTCTAAATAAGTAATGTGATGTCTGTAACGACCTGTTTAGTCGTTTTGAGCAGCAGATTTTATTTCTGGAAAAACTGGCTGAGTCGACGGATCCCACGACGGACCGTCATAGGCACGACGGACCGTCGAGGGTGTCTCGTTCCAAAACACTTAGAATTTAGATATTTGGGTACTGAGATCGACTCTCTGAACGTCACAACGGGGTGGAAGGACGGACCGTCTCAGGCATGACGGGCCGTCATAGACCCTTGGTAAAAATCTAGTCTCTGAACTCTGTGACAGATTCAGCAGGATGGACCGTCGAAGGCATGATGGCCCGTCACAGACTGCGTAATCCCAGGCTGGGTCGGATTTCTTCTAAATATTTTAAGGGTCGTTTTGGACTATTCCTGCTTATAATTATAAAGTTAATGGAATAATATTAATAATTGAATTACTTGGGGGTTAAAGGAGACAACCTTGGAATAAATAGTGGGTTACCTTTACCATCTTTTATACTTAATTATATGATTATTAGGGTTAAAGAAAAGGTTTTTGAATAAGAAAAATAGAAAGAACAGAGAGAGAAGGGAGAAACGAACGAGAGAAAGAGAAGAACGAAGAGGAAAGCAAAGACTTTGAAGATTAGCTTGCTTGATCACGAATTCTTCGGTGGAGGTAGGTTATGGTTTATGCTATTCGTAGTAAACTCTTAATAGCGAATGATATGTATTGGGTAGTATTGTAAACCCTTCTATATGCTTAATTGTATGCTAGTACGAATGTGATTACATAATTGTGATAAAATAAGCATGATGAAGCTATTGAATCCTAAATCTTGAAGAACCCTAATCTGCCTTGTTAATGAGATTGATGATGCCTGTGTATAAAAGAAGGCTTGATGAACTAAAGTGATGAGAGTAGTGGAACGGGTGTCACGAACCGACACGTAGTATTAGTGGATCGGGTGTCACGAACCGACACGTAGTATTAGTGGATCGGGTGTCACGAACTGACACGTAGTATTAGTGAATCGGGTGTCACGAATCGACAAGTAGAATTAGGGGATCGGGTGTCACGAACCGACACGTAGAATTAAGGGATCGGGTGTCACGAACCGACACGTAGAATTAGGGGATCGGGTGTCACGAACCGACACGTATTATATGGAGCGGAGTGTCACGTACCGACACGACAGAAATAAGCATAATGAATCTTGAAAGACGTTAATATACTCAATCTAATGAACCTAATTCCCAAATGGGTATGGCATTGAGGCATGAGTCCTCATGGGTGAACTTGGCGATGCTTATTAATGATTATAGAACTTGTTGTTGCTACATGGTGAGTATTGTAGTTGATTTATGATATTATTTGATATATACTGTTTTCTATTTTGAGTTGGCCGATGATACCTACTCAGTACTTGTGTTATGTACTGACCCCTACTTGTAATTGTTTTTCCTTGTTATTTGTGGAGTGCAGCAAACGTACCATCATCTTCAACTCAACCGCAATTCTAGCCAGTCTTCATCACGTCGGATCTCAGGGTGAGATAATGCTTCTAGCTTGGACTGGATGATCTTCTTCATGTCTGGATGCCTTGAAGTTCCGGCATGGACTAGCTTTTTACTTATTTTAGCTTCTTAGATACTCTTAGATTAGAAATTTGAGGATAGATGTTCTTGTGGTGACGACTTCCAGGTTTTGGGAATAAACAGTATTGAGTTTTTATAAGTTATTTAATCTATTTTCATTAATGAGTTTAAGTCTTCCGCATTATATTTTGTTATTTATGGTTGAAACGTTAGGAATTAGATTGGTTGGTTCGCTCACATAGTAGGATAAGTGTGGTTGCCAGTCGCGGCCCGTTTTGGGTCGTGACAATGTCGTTGGTGAATATAGTGTTTGGAAGTAAGTTAAAACTTAACAAATTAGACTTCGAAATCATTAACTTCTCCAAATACTTAATGTGATTTAGTTGATGATTATAGTGTTAGAAGTAACTTAAAACTTAACAAATTAGACTTAGAAAGTTTTTAAGTTTTCCAAATAAATAATATGATTTTGTTGGTGAATAAAGTGTTTGGAAGTAAGTTAAAACATAACTAATCAGACATAGAAAGTCTTTAAGTTCTCCAAATACATAATGTGATTTATTTGGTGAATATAGTGTTAAAAGTAAGTTAAAACTTAAATAATTAGAATTAAAAAGTTGTTATGTTTTCCAAATAAGTAAAGTGATTTCGTTGTTGAATATAGTGTTTGGAAGTATATTAAATCTTAACTAATCAGACTTAGAAAATTATTAAGTTCTCCAAATATTTAATGTGATTTAGTTAGTGAATATAGTATTAGAAGTAAGTTCAAACTTAACTAATAAGACTTAGAATGTTGTTAAGATTTCTAGACAAGTAATATGATTTCGTTGGTGAATAGTGTTAGAAGTATGTTAAAACATAACTAATTAAACTAAGAAAAATTGTTATGTTCTTCAAATAAGTTAATGTGATTTAGTTGGGGAATATAGTGTTTGAATTAAGATAAAACTTGACTAATTAGACTTAGAAAGTCTTTAAGTTCTTCTAATAAGTTAATGTGATTTAGTTTATCAATATAGTGTTTTAGTTATGTTAAAACTTAACTAATTAGGCTTAGAATGTTGTTAAGATTTCTAGACAAGTAATATGATTTCGTTGGTGAATAGTGTTAGAAGTATGGTAAAACTTAACTAATTAAACTAAGAAAAAATGTTATGTTCTTCAAATAAGTTAATGTGATTTAGTTGGGGAATATAGTGTTTGAATTAAGATAAAACTTGACTAATTAGACTTAGAAAGTCTTTAAGTTCTTATAATAAGTTAATGTGATTTAATTTATCAATATAGTGTTTTTGTTATGTTAAAACTTAACTAATTAGGCTTAGAATGTTGTTTAGTTTTCTAAACAAGTAATGTGATTTCGTTGGTGAATAGTGTTAGAAGTAAGTGAAAACTTAACTTATTAGACTTAGAAAAATTGTTAAGTTATTAAAATAAGTTAATGTGATTTAGTTTGTGAATATATTGTTTGAATTAAGTTAAAATATAAGTTCTCCATATAATTTAATGTTATTTAGTTGTTGAATATAGTATTTAAGTTAATTTAAAACTTAACTTATTAGCCTTAAAAAGTCTTTAAGTTCTCCAAATACTTAATGTGATTTAGTTGGTGTATATAGGGTTAGAAGTAAGTTAAAACTTAACTAATTAGACTTAGAAAGTTTTTATGTTTTCCAAATAAGTAATATGATTTCGTTAGTTAATATAGTGTTTGGAAATAAACTAAAAATTAATAATTTAGACTTAGAAAGTCCTTAAGTTTTCCAAATATTTAATGTTATTTAGTTGATGAATAGAGTTTTAGAAGTAAGTTAAAACTTAACTCATTAGACTTAGAAAGTTTTTAAGTTTTCCAAACAAGTAATGTGATTTTGTTGGTGAATAGTGTTAGAGGTAAATCAAAACATAACTAATTAGACTTAGAAAGTCTTTAAGTTCTACAAATACTCAATGTTACTTAATTGGTGAATCTAGTGTTATAAGTAAGTTAAAACTTAACTAATTAAACATAGAAAGTTGTTAAGTTTTCCAAACAAGTAATGTGATTTCATTGGTGAATAGTGTTTGTAACGACCCATTTGGTTGTTTTAAATATTAGAGCTTTCTATTTCATAAAATAATTTTCAAAGATTTTAAATGGGTATTTTGGATTATTCGTAATTATAGTTCTGAAATTATTGGGGTAGTTTTAATAATTATTTAGTTGGTGGTTAAAGAAAATAATAGTAAAATAAATAGTGGGTCACTTTACTAATTTTTATAATTAGTTAGGTATACAATTAGGGTAATAAAAGTTAAATTATATTAATGAGAAGATACTATTATTCCTGTTCCAAAACAAACTAATGGCGGCTCTAATCCTTAAAGGAGAGAAGACTATGATGCCAAAGAACAATCGCATGTTCGTGCAGGTGAACAAAATTATTCATTTTTATTATATATATATATATATATATATATATATATATATATCTTATATATATATATATATCTATATCTCTATATGTTATAATTAATTAATGGTTACAATTAGAAACTATTTATAATTAATTTTAGACAATATATAGTAGCGTTAGGTTGGGTCGTAGGTGAAATTAGTATATAAGAATGTATATTATATTTATTATTATTATAATGTTAAGAGGTATGAAAATTGTGGTGTTGCATTCATACATGTGCGTATATTATATTTTAATGGAAAGTGACCAACTGATTACGTAATGGTAGTGGATATATTTTGGACAAAGCAACTGGATTGAAAATGTAACTAAGGGAATCTTTGTACAAGGAATTAATGATGTTATTGGTTAGAATAATGAGTTGAGAAGGAATAGAAGGGATGAATTGATAACTGGAAAAGTTATGCATATAATTTCTTTTTTGTTCTTCCTTGTTGTTTCCGTTGGAAGTTCCCAATTCCTCTTTTGATCAGAATTACTAATGAATATAATAACCTTCAATTATTCATCGTAAGCAATATGAGATGTTATGGTACGAGATGTATATTGGGTTGAAGTTTGATCTTAAGATGTCATATAATGATTCAAATTTTGATATCTTAAGATAGATAATTAAATTTTAAGGCATTAGGTATGTAATGTAGGAATTGAGATTTAACACTAGGTTTGAAATTTGAGACTTATGAGATTTGATAAATTAGTTGGTATTAAAGCTTAGGAATTTGACTATCGATTTGGAGAGTTGTTGGTTCTAGGCTAGACATTATAGTAATATGGATATCAATCGACTCGTTAACTTACATATATTATATACTTGATAGATTGAAAAGGTTTGGAGACGTTGAGGAAAGAAAAAGTATTGGATACGTAACTAGTGTCACTTCGGTTCTTCGGTGGAGGTAGGTTATGATTTATGCTATTTGATAGTAAACTCTTAATAGTGATTGATATGCATTGAATGATATTGTGAAGTTCTCTATGTATTTGACTGTGTGATTGTGTGATTTAGTTGTGTTGTTTGTGATTGGTCTAAAATCGTGAGACCGCATAATTTATATTCTCTAACCCTCTCTATGGAATTGATGCCTTGAAGAAAGAAGGCTTGATGAAAATAATATAATAATGAATTGAAAGCGGTGATAATAAAGGATAAATTAAAAGTATAATTGGATCGGAGTGTCACGTTCTAACACGATATAATTGGATCGAAGTTTCATGTTCCGACACGGTATAATTGGATCGTAGTGTCACGTTCCGACACGATATAGTTGGATCAGACTGTCACGTTCAAACACAGAAATATTAAAGGAAAATTATATTGAATTAATTTAATGTACTCAATCTCAAAGAACCCATTTCCCAACAAACGTGGTGTAGAGGCATGAGTCCTTGTGTGTGCTTGATATTGTTTTAATTAGGTACTTTCTTCAATTGTCACTCATTCATTTTGTTTGTTGCTTCTCACTTATTAAGTACTATAGTTGATTTTATACTATTATTCAGTGTATGTTAGTTACTATTTTGGGTTGGCGGATGATACTTACTCAGTACATGTTGCCTTGTACTAAGACCTACTTGTATTTTTCTTTGTTTTCAATATATGTAGTGTAGCAAGTGTACCAACGAATTTGAATCGCCCTCAGCTCTATCAGGTCTCGTCATATCAGATTCAAGGGTGAGCTATTCATTCCAGCTTGAGTTGGATTCTCTCAGTCATTACCTGATGTCCTTATATTTCGGACACAAAATACTTTATTTCATTTATTTTGGTGTCTTTGATACTGTTATACTCAGAAATTTGATATTAGATGTTCTTGTTGTGATGACTTTCTGGTTTTGGGAAAAGATATTTAGTAAGATATTTATGCTTCCGAATTATGTTTGTAGTTTGTAATTTGGGTTAAATTTGTTGGTTCTCTTACCTAGGGGTGTAAGTTTTAGTGCCACTCATAACTCGTTTTGGGTCGTGACAAACTTGGTATCAGAGCGTTAGGTTGATCTCATCACACAAGGACATGTCTAGTAGAGTCTTGTGGAATGGTAAGGGGACGCCTTTACTTTTCTTCGAGAAGCTATAGGACTTTAGGAAAGCTCATTTTTTTCTTTATTTCGTGCTACTACTTGAATCCAATTGGTATCTGGGTGATACAAATTGGTATCTGAACTTCTTCACTCTATTTCAAATACGGGTACTACTAGAGTATTTGAAATTGAAATAGCAATAACAGAAAGAAAAAAAGTATGTCCCTAGAAATAGATATATTTTCTCGATCGCAAAATGTTGTGGTAGTCTCATGTCGAGTGTCGGTTAATAAAGACACTACTATGACTTCATAGAGTAAAGATATATTAGAGAAATTTATCAATGCTTACTTGGTTAGAGTTAGGAAGTTTGTTATATTGTTATTGAATTGATCTAAGAAGTAAAACAAATTGTTTCATCTAGAGAGAGAACATATTCGATAATGTTTTACAATTATTCAATGGGTAGAAATAGGTGGGCTATTTGGGTACGATATTATGGACAGGTTTGATGTGTTCTAGTAAGGTATGTAACGGACATTCACGATGTGACAGTACTAGGGTTATGTGGAAACATGTATGTCGATTGTCAAGTATGAATACTAATTACTAAAAGAGTTACAAGTTGTACGACATGGTCAGATAATAAGATTTAATGTTGCATTCAAATTTGAGAAACAAACTAGTTTATTACTACAGGAACTTAGATTGAGCATTATTTTAAAGGAAAATTTTAGTGGTGGATCTTTGGTACAATATTAATATATTTAGGTTGTGAAATGTATCTTGAGGGTTCAGAATGTTTACTGATGATTTTATCTTAAGCTTCAAAAGGTAGATTGATACTAAAATGACAAACTTATAGGGAAAGAAAGTTTTAGTGGATATACTTGGGTGAAGTAAATTGAAGATTTAGCAAAAAAGTGCATATAAATTGGGTTAGTCACTTGAATTTGATTGGTATACCTAAGTTTAAGGTGTTAGATCGAGGAAAAGGTTCACTTCATGGTGATAAAATGGTAAACTGAGCATGATGGAAAATAAAAATTCGTGAGAAATTGTAATTGGGATGAAATAATATGATTACGATTTGTTGGTTAAATAAATTTTGTATGTAATAAAGACTCGAGAGTATGTAAGGTTGTGATTTTCTCCTATTTTGTGAGTAATGTGGGTGTATGACAAGTTTTAAGAGATGTTGTGTCAACGCTCGAATAGAATTTAAAGGAGCTGGAATCGTAATTAAATTAAGATAAAATTTGTGGGATGTGTAGCCTTAAAAAAATAAGTGAGAGAAGGAATATTTTCTCTGATTGTATGAACTAAAAATGTATCTTCGAAGGGGTTGATAATTTTGTTCAAAAATTCATAATTTTATTTATTTTGTTTTGGTATGGTAATAGCATAACATGTTAATCAACGTGGTTAAATGCTATTGAATAAAACTTAAGAGAGGAGTGTAGAGACGTTCAACTTGAGTGTGATGATAAGTTCTGTTGTACTGTTGAATTTCGAAATGAGTAGGGTTTGATTTTTAGTGAAGCATATGGTATGGTTGATGGAAAGGCAATCAATGATAATCTAAGATAAGGTAACTATAAAAGTCTTCAAAATATAGCCAAATGTAGATACATAAGGGTATTGGGTTACATAATTGGACTTAAAATTCAAAATTTTCATTATAAGTCTGCATTCTTGGTGCTATGTTTTTTTTTTCAAGTTATGAATTTGTAAGGTAGTGAATGATTGATTGCATCGGTGATAAGCATGTGAAAGAACTTATGCATGTTTTGGATCATAAAGTTTATTACTTTTGATTGTTAAAGGATCTAAGAAGAGTTTCCTTCTGAGTTTTGATTTAGAATGTGAAGTAAAATGTCATGGGTTGTTATTAAAAGGATGAGATCGGTGAGTGATCTAAAGAAACAAGAATATTGATATATTGAAGGGTCGAATAGAATTTTTCACCATGAAAATAATTTGAGAAAATTGAAGTAATAAAACCTCTCGTATAAACCCATTGGTTGTAGTTGATGGTTGTATTGATTTTTGCCTGTGAGTTTAGGATTGAATGTGAGATGTGAAGTAGTTCCATATAGACTTACTAGAATTTATCATCGACTTTTACAAAGATTGAGTTTTGATTTGGATTTCAAGCAATGAGGCATGAATAATTTAGTATTTTACATGGGGTTAGATTGCTCAAATTTGGATAGATGACTTAAGATTGATGCATAAGGTGTAATATAATTCTACATGGTTATTAATAATTTAGAGCAAGAATAATAGTACTCTATTGATGGGATTACATAGAATATTATGATGTGTTACATAGATATTTAATGGTGAATAGAGGTTATGAGCTAATAGGATACATAATAATTTGAATGACCAAGAAACTTTCTAAGTGTTGGCGTGAGGTATGTGATGGTTTAGAAGGGTAGCTAAAGCATGATATGCAGAAGTGGTGTGAGGTTGACTTGGGGTTTGATTTAATAGTTTATCATGATGAAAAAGTACTATGAAATTTTAAATAATGTTAGTATCCTTGTTTGGAACTCGTAATTGTAATGAAATGCTTAAAAGGAAAGAGAGATAACCCTAGTTTGAACATATATTTTAAAAGAATACTTTTATACTAAGGGTTGTTTGGGAGTAAGGTAGATGATCGATGTGGTTATCATATTTTGTTAGTACTTAAGTGTCACGACCCAAAACGGGCCGCGACTGGCACCCACACTTATCCTACTATGTGAGCGAACCAACCCATCCAATTCTCAACGTTTCAACCATAAATAACAAAATATAATGCGGAAGACTTAAAACTCATTAATGAAAATCGATTAAATAACTTATAAAAACTCAATACTATTTATTCCCAAAACCTGAAAGTCATCACCACAAGAACATCTATCCTCAAATTACTAATCTAAGAGTATCTAAGAAGCTAAAATAAGTAAAAAGCTAGTCCATGCCGGAATATCAAGGCATCAAGACATGACGAGGAAGATCCAGTCCAAGCTAGAAGCAATAGCTCACCCTGAAATCTGGCTTGAAGAAGACTGGCTAGAGTTGCGGCTGAGTTGAAGACGATGGCACGTTTGCTGCACTCCACAATGACAAAGAGAGAACATACAAGTAGGGGTTAGTACAAAACACAAGTACTGAGTAGGTATCATCGGTCAACTCAAAATAGAAAACAATATATATCAAATAATATCATAAATCAACTACAATACTCAACATGTAGCAACAACAAGTTCTATAATCATTAATAAGCACCGCCAAGTTCATCCATGAGGACTCAAGCCTCAATGCCATACCCATTTGGGAATTATGTTCATTAGATTGAGTATATTAACATCTTTCAGGATTCATTATGTTTATTTGTCTCGTGTCAGAACGTGACACTCCGCTCCATATACTATCCTGGTGTCGAAACGTGACACTCCGATCCCCAAATTCTACGTGTCGGTTCGTGACACCCGATCCCCAAATTCTACGTGTCGGTTCGTGACACCCGATCCCCTAATTCTACGTGTCGGTTCGTGACACCCGATCCCCTAATTCTACGTGTCAGTTTGTGACACCCGTTCCACTACTCTCATCACTTTAGTTCATCAAGCCTTCTTTTATACCAAGGCATCATCAATCTCATTAACAAGGCAGATTAGGGTTTTTCAAGATTTAGGATTCAATAGCTCCATCATGCTTATTTTATCACAATAATGTTATCACATTCATACAAGTATACAATTAAGCATATAAAAGGGTTTACAATACTACCCAATACATATCATTCGCTATTAAGAGTTTACTACGAATAGCATAAACCATAACCTACCTCCACCGAAGAATCACGATTGAACAAGCTATCTTCCCAAAACCTTTGCTTTCTTTTGCGTTCTTCTCTTTCTCTCGTTCGTTTCTCCCTCTCTCTCTCTCTGTTCTTTCTATTTTTTCTAATTCAAAACCCTTTTTCTTTTACCCTAATAATCATATAATTAAGTATAAAAGATGGTAAGAGTAACCCACTATTTATTCCAAGGTTGTCTCCTTTAACCCCCAAGTAATTAAATTATTAACATTAAACTACTAACTTTATAATTATAAGCAGGAATAGTCCAAAACGCCCCTTAAAATATTTAACAGAAATCCAACCCAGTCAGGGTTACGCAGCCTGGTGACGGCCCGTCGTACCTGCGACGGTCCATCCTGCCGCTTCCGTCACAACGTTCAGAGACTACAATTCATTAAAGAGTCTGTGACGGCCCGTCCCGTCACCCCGTCATGACATTCAGAAAGTCGCTCTAAGTACCCAAATTTCTAAAATCTAAGGTTTTTGAGACGAGACTCCCTCGATGGTCTGTCGTGCCCATGACGGTCCGTCGTGGGATCCGTCGACTCACCCAGTTTTTCCAGAATTAAAATCTGCTGCTCAAAACAACTAAACAGGTCGTTACATTAAGTTTCGACTTCAGTGGATGTAGGGTTCGATAAAGTAAGTATGTGTGCAATTATAATAGGGACTAAATTGGTTATTGTGGGTATCTAGAAAATCAAAGAGATAGAATCAGATAAATGAAGATGTTTGATACGGAAACTATTGAAAAAAATATATATGAAGTTATTCGACCTTGGTTATATACACTCTTACGTGAACAACTACTTTATTTCGGGTGTGATTTATAGTATGATTCAGTTTTCTATGTCCACATGTGTTTTCGCTTCTATCGGTGATTCCCTCATAGTGGATCGGGTGTATCATTTATGTGATTGTTTTCTTCGGTAGGATGTTTAGGCATACTTGGTTATCTCAAATGACAGATTTGGTGTTTTCTCGGGGCTATTGAAGTATATGTGGTTCTACATACAACTTTACATATCAGAATGTATAAGAGAGCTACCATGAAAATTTACAGTTGTGCGATAGACTTAAGATCTATCTCATCATTAGTATCATGTTGCGGCTATGTGTTATTAGAGATTATGTATGCTTGGGTGTTTTTCTTAATGTGTGGATACTTGATCATTTTTTTTTAAAAAAAATTGGGTTAGATAAGTTTGAATCTCCATTGAGGAGTACTTCATGTATAAAGATCCAATTTATAACTTAAGCTCGTGGAAAGTTTATGTTGTGAGAAGAAAATATTGACAAAATTTATGATGGTATGTGTGCTATGAGTGTGCGGTGGTTGTTTCAAGTTCACCATTGTTATATCCCGTATTGGTTTTGAGATTTTATAATAGCTATGTGAGAAAAGATTCCACCAAATGGTTTTTCCAGGGTCCTTGAGAACATGTTGAGGATGCGAATATGATTAACTTGGTGTTTATTGAAAATAGTTTTGTCATTAGTCGAGTTTACATGCAATGATATTTATAATTCAAGTATTAAGATGACCCCATTGGAGACATTGTATGAGATGATGTGTAAGTATCCAATTGATTGGTTTGATACTTTTGATAAGAGACCTTCGGAACTAATATTTTTGAAAGAACCGTTGAGACAAATATCCTTCCTACTCTCACCTTTCCTTTGATCGTTCGAGGACGAACGATGGGCAAATTGTTATCTAATGTAACGACCCATTTGGTCATTTTAAATATTAGAGCTTTCTATTTCATAAAATATTTTTCAAAGATTTTAAATGGAATATTTTGGATTATTCGTAATTATAATTATGAAATTAGTGGGGTAGTTTTAATAATTATTAAGTTGATAGTTAAAGAAAATAATAGTAAAATAAATAGTGGGTCACTTTTTTAATTTTTATAATTAGTTAGGTATACAATAAGGGTAATAAAAGTTAAATTAGATTAATGATAAGATACTATAATTCCTGTTCTAAAATAAACTAATAGCGGCTCTAATCCTTAAAGGAGAGAAGACTCTGATGCCAAAGAACAATCGCATGTTCGTGCAGTAAAATTATTTTGAAAATAACTGACTGGGTCGACGGATCAGGCGACGTACCATCATGGTCACGACGGACCGTCGAGGGTCTTCGTTCCAAAACACTTCAACTATGAAATCTGAGTACTGAGATCGACTCTCTGAACTTCACGACGAAACTGCAGCATGGACCGTCGTAGATACGACGGACCGTCACAAACCCCTTTACTGAATTTAACTCTCTGAACTTTGTGACGGACCTGCAGGACGGACCGTCATAGACACGATGGGACATCACAGGTTGCGTAACCCCAACTGGGTCGGATTTCTGCTAAAGGTTTTAAAGGGGTGTTTTGGATTATTCATGACAAACCTTATGAAATTAGTGGGGTAAGTTTAATAATTTATTTACTTGGGGGTTAAAGGAGATAACTTTAAAATAAATAATGGGTTACTTTTATCATAATGAATTATATGATAATTAGGGTAAAAGAATAAGAATCTGGAGAAGAAAAATAAAAAGAAGCAGAGAGGGAGAACGAGCGAGAAAGAGAGAATGAACAGAAAAGCAAAAGTCATTGGGGAGATAGCTTGCTCGATCACGATTCTTCGGTGGAGGTAGGTTATGGTTTATTTCGATGTGATAGATAAACTCTAAATAGTGATTTATATGTATTGGTAGTATTGTAAAGTCTTCTATATGCTTGATTTTGTGTTTGTATGTTGTGATTGTGTAATTGTGGTTGATTAGAATGATGATACTGTCGAATATTCAGCCTTAAATCCTCTCTATTAAGATGACACTTTGACATAAAGAAGGCTTGATTAAAAATAAAATAATGAGGTAATATTGGATCGGAGTGTCACGTTCCGACATGGTAGTAATAATGGATCGGAGTGTCACGTTAAGACATGTATCATTAGGGGATCGGAGTGTCACGTTCCGACACGGTAGTAATAATGGATCGGAGTTTCACGTTCTGACATGTAGCATTAGGGGATCGGAGTGTCACGTTCCGACACGATAAGAATAAAGAGAAGTGATCTTGAATTATGTTAATATACTCAATTTCGAATAACCTATTTCCCAAGTGAGTATGGTGTGGAGGTTTGAGTCCTCATAAGTGTGCGTGGTATTTTTGCCAATGGTTCTTGTACTTGTTGATTGTCACCTGTTAAATATTGTGCTTGATTTTATATTATTATTCAGTATATATTGCTTTCTATTTTGAGTTGGCCAATGATACCTACTCAGTACATGTTCCTTGTACTGACCCCTACTTTTATTTCCTTCTTGTTGTTTTTTGGTGTGCAGCGAGTGCACCTTTGACTTCGACTCGTCCTCAACTCTAGCTAGTCTTCAGCACGTTAGATTTCAGGGTGAGCTATTATTCCTTGCTCGGGCTGGATTCTCTTCTTCACGTCTTGATGTCTTTGAAGTTCGGACATGGACCATCTTTCTACTTATTTTAGTTCTTAAATACACTTAGACTTAGTAATTTGAGGATACATGTTCTTGATGTGATGACTTCCAGATTTTGGGGATGATAAGTATTATACTTTAGAAGCTTATTTAATTGATTTCGTTAATGAGTTTTGGATCTTCCGCATTTTATTTACTATTCAAAATTTATATATTTATAAACGTTGGGGTTTAGATTGTTGGTTCGCTCACCTAGTAAGATAAGTGTGGGTGCCACTCGCGGCTCGTTTTGGGTCGTGACAAACTTGGTATTAGAGCGTTAGGTTCGTTGGTCTCATCACACAAGAATGAGTCTAGTAGAGTCTTGAGGAATGGTAGGGGGACGCCCTTACTTTTCTTTAAGAGGCTATAGGACTTTAGGAAAACTACATTCTTTCCTTCTTTCGTGCTATTACATGGATCCAATTGGTATCTAGGTGATAAAAATTGGTATCTGACATCCTCACTCTATTTCGCAGATGGTTAGAACTAGAGCAACAACTATGCCAACACCAACACCGACAAGACAGGGTGCTTCTGAGCCAACCATTGGGGCTATTGCTCGAGGAGGAGCAGTGGCAAGAGGCCGTGGTAGAAGTCGCAGGAGGACGTCCTCTAGAGGTAGAGGACAAACACCTAGTCCAGCCAGTAATAGGGCAGTTACTCCTCCACCGACTGATGAGGTAGTAAGAGAGGGTGAGGAAGGGGAAAATGAGCAGGTGCAAGATGTGGAATTACCACCCCAGCCTACCCCAGAGATGATAAATCAGGTTCTTGCTTATATTAGCGGGCTATCTGATCAAGTCCAGACACCTCCAGTGTTTTCTACACCAGTACCTCGAGTTCCGGGAGTACAACATGCAGCAGTTGTGGCTCCCCGCATGGATGTCTCATTCGAAGTAGGCACGTTTTCTCAATTGACTACAGGGTATATAATGACGAGTGATCAACATGAACTTTTCACTAAATTCTTAAAGTTGAAACCTCCAGTCTTCAAGGGTGCTGAATTTGAGGATGCCTATGATTTTCTGGTTGATTGTCATGAGCTGCTACATAAGATGGACATAGTAGAATGATTCGGTGTTGAGTTTGTGACCTATCAGTTTCAGGGGAATGCCAAAATGTGGTGACGGTCGTATGTTGAGTGTCCACCAGCACAAGCACCACCTATGACTTGGGCATCATTTTTTAGCTTATTTATGGAGAAGTATATACCCCGAACATTGAGGGACAAGAGGAGAGATGAGTTCCTAAGCCTAGAGTAAGGCAGGATGTCTGTTGCTGCTTATGAGGCCAAATTTTGTGCACTATCCAGGTATGCCACTCACCTTTGCTTCAGTCCACAAGAGCGGATTCGCCACTTCGTGAAAGGATTGAGGTCAGATTTGCAGATTCCAGCCTTACAGCTGGCTGCTGCAGCAAAATCCTTTCCGGAAGTGGTTGATTTTGTTATAGAAGTAGAGGGGGTGAAGCCAGAAGACTGCAGCTGGGTGTCCATCGCAGAGTTCAGGAGGTTACCCAGCCCGACCTATTCAGTCTTCACTGAAGGCTGCAGCTGGGGGTCCTTCGCAGACCAGTCAGCATCTCTCTGAATTTGGAGGTTAGCCCCACACTTCTTCATTCCCACAAAGACCTATGCTTGACTCCAGGAATTGTTATGGATGTGGGGAGACTGGACATATTAGGAGGTATTGTCCAAAACAGAGTTACAGACCCCCAATAGTCAGAGGTAGATGTTGTCATGGGAGAGGCTTCCATTCTGGAGGACGTGTTGGCCAAGGTAATGGTGGTCACTCAATCAACCGGGGTGGAGGGCAAGCTAGAACTGCTGCAGCGCAACATGATAGGGGCAATGGACAGGCAGGTGATAGGGCCCATTGTTATGCTTTCCCCGGGAGGTCTGAAGCAGAGACATCTGATGCAGTTATCACAGGTAATCTTTTGGTCTGTGATTGCATGGATTCGGTATTATTTGATCCTGGATCCACATTTTCATATGTATCTTCCTCATTTGCTACTGGTCTTAATTTACATTGCGATTTGTTTAACATGACTATTAGTGTCTCTACTCCTGTGGGTGAGTCTGTGATAGTTGAGAAGGTGTATAGGTCTTGCCTTGTGACTTTTGTAGGGAGCAATACCTACGTAGATTTGATTATACTAGATATGGTTGATTTTAATGTAATTCTGGGTATGACTTGGCTTTCCCCAAATTTTGCAATCTTAGATTGTAATGCTAAAACTGTGACATTGGCGAAGCCTGAGACAGATCTGCTAGTGTGGGAGGGTGACTACATTTCCACCCAGTCCGTATTATCTCTTTTCTTCACGCTAAGAGGATGGTTAGTAAAGGTTGTTTAGCCTTTTTGTCACATCTCAGGGATGATACTTCCAAAGTACCTTCGATTGAGTCTGTTTCGATAGTCTTTGAGTTTCTAGATGTGTTTCCTGCAGACCTTCCTGGTATGCCACCGGATAGGAATATTGATTTTTGTATTGATCTGGAGCCGGGTACTCGCCCCATTTCCATCCCCCCTTATAGAATGGCTCCAGCTGAGTTTAGGGAGTTAAAGGCCCAACTTCAGGAGTTCTTAAGTAAGGGTTTTATTAGACCAAGTGCATCCCCTTGAGGCACTCCTGTTTTATTTGTGAAAAAGAAGGATGGAAGCCTTCGGATGTGCATAGACTACAAGCAGCTGAATAAGGTAACTGTTAAGAACAAGTATCCTATTCCTCGAATTGATGATTTGTTCGATCAGTTACAAGGTGCTTGTGTCTTCTTTAAAATTGACCTGATATCCGGTTATAATCAATTGAAAATACGGGCAGCAGATGTGACAAAGACTCCTTTTCGAACTAGGTATGGGCATTACGAATTCTTAGTAATGTCTTTTGGGCTTACGAATGCCCCTGCTGCTTTCATGAGCCTGATGAACGGGATTTTTAAGCCATATCTGGATATCTTTGTCATTGTATTCATTGATGATATACTGATATACTCAAAGAGCAGGAAGGAACATGAAGAGCATTTGAGAATTGTATTGGAAGTGTTGAGGGGGAAAAGGCTTTATGCTAAATTCTCTAAGTGTGAGTTTTGGCTAGATTCAGTGTCCTTCTTGGGGCACATGGTTTCTAAGGATGGGGTGATGGTTGATTCTAATATTGAAACGGTGAAGAGTTAGGCAAGACCTACTAATGTTACAGAGGTAAGGAGCTTTGTTGGTTTAGCTAGCTACTACCGTCGATTTGTCAAGGGTTTTTCCTCTATTGTTTCGCAGCTAACAAAATTTGACTAAGCAGAATGTTCGCTTTGTATTGTCGGATGAATGTGAAGAAAGTTTTCAGAAACTCAAGACTTTGTTGACTACTGCACCAATCCTTACCTTGCAAGTGGAAGGTAAGAATTTCATTGTCTATTGTGATGCATCTTATTCTGGTTTGGGTGCAGTGCTAATGCAGGAGAGAAATGTAATTGCTTATGCTTCGAGGATATTAAAAGTGCAAGAACGTAACTATCCGACCCATGATTCTGAGTTGGCTGCAGTAGTATTTGCATTAAAGCAATCAGACACTATCTATATGGGGTCAAGTGTGAAGTTTATACAGATCATCGTAGTTTACTATACGTCATTACTCAGAAAGATTTGAATTTGAGGCAGAGGAGGTGGATGGAACTATTGAAGGACTATGATATTACTTTATTGTATAACCCTGGAAAAGCTAATGTTGTGGCAGATGCTTTAAGTAGAAAAGCACGGAGCATGGGTAGCTTAGCCCACTTACAGGTTTCTAGATGCCCATTGGCTAGAGTGGTTCAGACGTTGGATAATGACTTTATGAGGCTGGAAGTACTAGAGAAAGGAGGATTTTTGGCCTGTGTGGAGGCAAGATCTTCTTTCCTTGACAAGATTAAGGGAAAACAATTTACTGATGAGAAACTGATCCGAATTCGAGACATGGTATTATGAGGAGAGGCTAAATAGGCAATAATTGATGAGGAAGGCATTTTCAGAATTAAGAGAAGGGTATGTGGGCCCCGTGTGGATGATTTGATTCACACTATTCTTACAGAGGCGCATAGTTCAAGGTATTCTATACATCCTGGTGCAACCAAGATGTATCGTGACCTAAAGCAACATTTTTGGTGGAGTAGGATAAAGCATGACATTGTTGATTTTGTTGCCCAATGCCCGAATTGTCTGCAGGTAAAATATGAGCACCAGAGGCCCGGAGGAACACTTCAGAACATGCCCATTCCTGAATGGAAATGGGAAAGAATTGCAATGGATTTTGTGGTTGATCTTCCAAAGACATTGGGTAAGTTTGATTCTATTTGGTTAATTGTGGACAGATTAACTAAGTCTGCTCACTTCATTCCGGTCAAGGTGGCTTACAATGCAGAGAAGTTAGCAAACTCTATACCTCAGAAATTGTTCGATTGTATGGAGTTCCACTTTCCATCATATCAGATAGAGGTACGCAATTTACTTCTAAGTTTTGGAGAACATTGCATGCTGAATTAGGTACTAGGTTGGATCTTAGTACTGCATTTGACCCTCAGACCGATGGTCAGTCTGAGCAAACGATTCAGGTGTTGGAAGATATGCTTCGTGCATGTGTGATAGAATTTGGTGGTCATTGGGATAACTTCTTACCCTTAGAAGAGTTTTCATACAATAATAGCTATCACTCAAGTATTGATATCGCCTCATTCGAGGCATTGTATGGGAGGAGATGTAGGTCTCCCATTGGTTGGTTTGATGCATTTGAGGTGAGACCATGGGGTACCGATCTTTTGAGGGAATCGTTAGATAAAGTAAAATTCATTTAGGGGAAGCTTCTAGCAGTTCAGAACAGGCAGAAAGAATATGCAGATCGAAAGGTTAGGGACTTGGATTTTATGGAGGGTGAACAAGTCTTGCTGAAGGTCTCACCAATGAAAGGGGTGATGCGGTTTGGTAGGCGAGGTAAGCTTAGTCGAGGTATATTGGCCCATTTGAAGTTCTGAAGCGCGTGGGGGAGGTGGCTTATGAATTGGCATTGCCTCCAGGACTCTCAGGAGTGCACCCGATATTTCATGTGTCTATGCTGAAAAAATACCATGGGGATGGAAACTACATTATACGTTGGGATTCAGTCCTTCTGGATGAGAATTTGTCTTATGAGGAGGAGCCTGTTGCTATTTTAGATAGAGAAGTCCGCAAGTTTAGATCAAAGGAGATTGCATCCATCAAGGTTCAGTGGATGAATCGGCCAGTTGAAGAGTCCACTTGGGAGAATGAGGCTGATATGCAAGAAAGATATCCACATCTTTTTACAGATTCAGGTACTCTTTCTCTCCCTTATTTTTCTATCTGTGATCGTTCGGGGACGAACGATGGGTAAATTGGTATCTATTGTAACAACCTCTTTAGTTGGTTCGAGCAGTTGAATTATTTTGAAAATAATTGACTGGGTCGACGGATCAGGCGACGTACCGTCATGGTCACGACGGACCGTCGAGGGTATTCGTTCCAAAACACTTCAACTCTGAAATCTGGGTACTGAGATCGACTCTCTGAACTTCATGATGGAACTGCAGCACGGATCATCGTAGATACGACATACCGTCACAAACCCCTTTACTGAATTTAACTCTCTAAACTTTGTGACGGACCTGCAGGACGGACCGTCATAGAAACGATGGGCCGTCACGGGTTGTGTAACCCCAACTGGGTCGGATTTTTGCTAAAGGTTTTAAAGGGGTGTTTTTGACTATTCATGACAAACCTTATGAAATTAGTGGGGTAAGTTTAATAATTTATTTAGTTGGGGGTTAAAGGAGATAACTCTAAAATAAATAATGGGTTACTTTTATCATAATTTAAAGGAGATAACTCTAAAATAAATAATGGGTTACTTTTATCATAATAAATTATATGATAATTAGGGTAAAAGAAAAAGAATCTTGAGAAGAAAAATAAAAAGAAGCAGAGAGGGAGAACGAGCTAGAAAGAGAGAACGAAGAGGAAAGCAAAAGGCATTGGGGAGATAGCTTGCTCAATCACGATTCTAGGTTATGGTTTATTTCTATGTGATAGATAAACTCTAAATAACTATTGATATGTATTGGGTAGTATTGTAAAGTCTTTCTATATGCTTGATTTTGTGTTTGTATATTGTGATTGTGTAATTGTGGTGGATTAGAATGATGAGATTGTCGAATCTTCAGCCTTAAATCCTCTCTATTAAGATGAGGCCTTGACATAAAGAAGACTTGATGAAAAATAAAATAATGAGGTAATATTGGATCGGAGTGTCACGTTCCGACACGGTAGTAATAATGGATCAGAGTGTCACGTTCCGACACGTAGCATTAGGGGATAGGAGTGTCACATTCCGACACGGTAGTAATAATGGATCGGAGTGTTACGTTCCGACACGTAGCATTAGGGGATCGGAGTGTCACGTTCCAACACGATAAGAATAAAGAGAAGTAATCTTGAATTATGTTAATACACTCAATTTCGAATAACCTATTTCCCAAATGAGTATGGTGTGGAGGCTTGAGTCCTCATAGGTGTGCGTGGTGTTGTTGCCAATGGTTCTTGTACTTGTTGATTGTCACCTGTTAAGTATTGTGGTTGATTTTATATTATTCTTTAGTATATATTGCTTTCTATTTTGAGTTGGCCGATGATACCTACTCAGTACGTGTTCCTTGTACTGACCCCTACTTTTATTTCTTTCTTGTTGTTTTGTGGAGTGCAGCGAGTGCACCATTGACTTTGACTCGTCCTCAACTCTAGCCAGTCTTCAGCACGCCAGATTTCAGGGTGAGCTATTATTCCTAGCTCGGGCTGGATTCTCTTCTTCACGTCTTGATGTCTTTGAAGTTCGGACATGGACCATCTTGCTACTTATTTTAGTTCTTAAATACTCTTAGACTTAGTAATCTGAGGATAGATGTTCTTGATGTGATGACTTCCAGATTTTGGGGATGATAAGTATTATACTTTAGAAGCTTATTTAATTGATTTTTTTTAATGAGTTTTGGATCTTCCGCATTTTATTTACTATTCAAAATTTATATACTGATAAACGTTGGGGTTTAGATTGTTGGTTTGCTCACCTAGTAAGATAATTGTGGGTGCCACTCGCAGCTCGTTTTGGGTTGTGACAACTATCGAGGTATGCCACTTAGCTTTGCTTTAATCCACAAAGCGGATTCGCCGCTTTGTGAAAGGATTGAGGTAACATTTGCAGATTCAAGGATTACATGTACTTCTGCAGTAAAATCCTTTCAGAAAATGGTTGATTTTTTGATAGAGGTAGAGCGGGTGAATCCAGACGACTTCACCACTACATCGACATTTAAGAAGTTTCGGAAGGGAGGTGAGTTTAGTGGTTCTTACTCCAGAGGGAAGAGTTCAGGAGGTTATCCAGCCCGTCCTATTCAGTCTTCATTGCAGGCTTCAGCTTGGGGTCCTTCACAAACCAGTCAACCTTTTTCTGAGTTTGGAGATTATCTCCAGACTTCGTCATTTTAACAGAGACCTATACTTGACTCCAGGATCTGTTATGGATGTGGAGAGGCTTTACATATTAGGAAATACTGTCCAAAACAGAGTTACAGGTCCCCAGTAGTTAGAGGTAGAGGTGGTCATGATAGAGGTCACCATTCTGGAAGACGTGGTGGCAAAGGTAATGGCGGTCACCAGTTCAGTCTGGGTGGCGGGCAAGTTGGAACTACTTCAGCGCATCTTGGTAGGGGCAATGGACAGACAGGTTATAGGACACATTGTTATGCTTTCCCCGGGAGGTCTGAAGCAAAGACATCGGATGTTGTTAACATAGGTACTGTTTTGGTCTGTGATTGCATGGCTTCTGTATTATTTGATCCTAGATCCACATTTTCTTATGTATCTTCCTCATTAGATACGGGTCTTGATTTATATCGTGATTTGCTTGACATGCTTATTCGTGTCTCTACTCCTGCGGGTGAGTCTGTGATAGTTGAGAAGGTGTATAGGTCTTGCCTTGTGACTTTTGTGGGGAGCAATACTTATGTAGATTTGATTATTCTAGAGATGGTTCATTTTGCTGTAATTTTGGGTATGACTTGGCTTTCTCCAAATTTTTCAATCTGAGATTGTAATGCTAAAACTGTGACATTGGCCAAGCCTGGGACAGATCCGCTAGTGTGGGAGGGTGACTATATTTTAACTCCACTTTGTATTATCTCTTTTCTTCGTGCTAAGAGGTTGGTGAGTAAGGGTTTTTTTAGCTTTCTTGGCACATCTCAGGGATGATACTTCCAAAGTTCCTTCGATTGAGTGTGTTTCGATAGTCCATGAGTTTCTGGATGTGTTTACGCAGACCTTCCTGGTATGCCATCGGATAGTGATATTGATTTTTGTATTGATCTGGAGCCGGGTACTCACCATCACATGTTGAATTAGGTACTAGACTGGATCTTAGTACTGCATTTCACCCTCAGACTGATGGTCAGTCAGAGCGAACAATTTAAGTGCGGGAGGATATGCTTCGTGCGTCTGTTATATATTTTGTTGGTCATTGGATAAATTCTTACCCTTAGAAGAGTTTTCATACAACAATAGCTATCATTCGTGTATTGATATGGCCATATTTGAGCATTGTATGGGAGAAGATGTAGGTCCTCCATTGGTTGGATTGATGCAGTTGAGATCAGACCTTGGGGTACTATTCTTCTGAGGGAATCATTAGAGAAACTGAAATTTATTCAATAAAAGCTTTTAGCAGCTCAGAGTAGGCAGAAGGAATATGCAGATCGAAAGGTTAGAGACTTGGAATTTATGGAGGGTGAACAAGTCTTGCTGAAGGTTTCACACATGAAAGGTGTGATACGATTTGGTAAGAGAGGTAAGCTAAGTCCGAGGTATATTGGACCATTTGAAGTACTTAAGCGCATGGGGAGGTGGCCTATGAATTAGCCTTGCCTCCAGGACTGTCAGGAGTGCACCCGGTATTTCATGTGACTATGTTTAAAAAATACCACGGTGATGGAAACTACATTATTCGTTGGCATTCAGTTCTTATTGATGAGAATCTGTCTTATGAGGAGGTGCCTTTTTCCATTCTAGATAGGGAGGTCCGCAAATTGAGATCAAAACAGATTGCTTCTATCAAGGTTCAGTGGAAGAATCGGCCAGTTGAAGAGTCCACTTGGGAGAGTGAGGCTGATATGCATGAAAGATATCCACATCTTTTTACCGATTCAGGTACTCTTTCTTGCCCTCTCCCTTCTTTTAATTGTTCGAGGATGAACGATGGGTAAATCGTTATCTATTGTAATGACCATTATCGATCGTTTTGAGCACTAGAACTTTTTATGTAAGAAAATACTTTCCGATAGATTTAAATGGGTGTTTTGGACTATTCATAATTATAACTATGAAATTAATGGGGTAGTTTTACTAATTTAGTTAGTTAGTGGTTAAGAAAATAATATTAAAACAGAAAAGGGCCTAAAATACCGTTGAAGTATTGACAATGGTACATAATTACCGTTCATCCACCTATTGGCTCCAAAATACCCTTTTCACTCACCTATTGGATTCAAAATATGCTTGACATCCACCTTTGGTTAAAAATTGATCACTGATTTAACTGTTTCATATTTAAACTATTTTTTAAAAATAGTTGGGGCTCGACGATTAGATATAATTTAATTTATTAATATCATTTATAAATCAACCCACTAGCGAACCATTACTAACTAAACCCCATCCAATTAATAAATAAATTATAATATCAAAATCACCCTAAACACTATTAAAACACGACGAAATACAGATTCTCAAAAATGACAACCAAAATTATTTAGTTTGAATTAAAGCCCCAATTAAATTTAGATTGAGCCAATTATTTAGGACACTTTCAATAGGATTTTCTTTCAAGTTTGAATTCGAATTTTATGATTAAAGGTAAATAAATAGTACATCCCGATTATTGAGAGGAATGAATAACTATGATGAACATAGTCATACTTTTAAGTTTATTGGTAATTTTATTTTAGACATTTGAATTATTATATGTTTTAATTAAGAACTTGTATGTATGATAATGTACTTCTATAGATATTTTCGCCTCAAAGTTTTAAAAAACACTTAATAGTTTTCTGTTGTTGCATTATTAATGGGGTGAGTTTAGTGTGATTTAATTAGTAATGGGTGGTAGATTGATTCTTTTATTATATTAATAAATTAAATTATAACAATAGTTGAGCGCCATGTATTAGAAATTTTTTCTAAATAGTTTAAATATATAATCGTTAAATAAGTGGTCAATTTTGAATCCAAAGGTGGATAAGAAGGGTATTTTTAAGTCAATAGGTGGATGAAAAGGGTATTTTGAAACCAATAGGTGGATGGAGGGTAATTGTGAACCATTTTTAATACTTTAAGGGTATTTTAGTCCCTTTTCCGATATTAATATAAATAGTGGGTCACTTTTAAAACTTTTATAATTAATTACATAATATTTAGGGTAAAAAAAATAACCTGTAGAAAAAAAAATCGGGAAAAGAGGGGACAAGGAAAAATAAACCTAGCGAAATTTTCAGGCGGCGTCTACTAGTGAATATCGACATCCAGGTAAAATTGTTTGTTTAGAATTACAATTAGGCGTACGCATGAGTGGTGGCGGCGTTGGGTTGTTGATGTAGCATTCCAAGTTAATAGTAATATTATTATATTGTTGATCGTACAAAAAATAAATATGTATGTACTAGTATTATATTGATTAAAAAGAGATGTAGATTGGTTAAGGGAAAACAATTGTTGCCTATAGAACAATAGAAGTTAAATACTTAATTAATAATAAAAAAATGAAGATGAGGAAAGCATCGAGAAGCATAAATTAATTTATATGATTTTGTGTGTAGGGAAATTAGTGTTAAATTAATAATAATATTATTTATAGTACTAAAGTTGATGTGGAAAATTTGCAGTAATATAGAATTTGTACAGAAAAGGCAGATTGTCTTCTCTTTCTATCTTAAGATTAGGCACTAATTATATTAGAGTTATTGTCTCTAGTGTTCGAAACAGTGGTGTAATCTTAATTTTACCAGGTATCACTCTCTAATAAATTGAATCTTAGTATATTCAGATAGGTATTTAAATATTAGGTGTATCGAATTATTTAAATTTCATTATAGGTTACGTTAATAGGGGAGTTTATACATACCATTAGGTTTGAACTTTAGGATATTGATTATATAATTAGGTGAGTTTTGGAGTCTAGGTTAAACATAGAATAATTTGAGTGTTTATAGACTTGTCAACTTATAATTATGCATATATCTACATGATAGATTTGGAAAGTTCGGAAGCATTGGGGAAAGGAAAAGCATTGGAGAAGTAGTTTGCTTTATATCGATTCTTCGGTTGAGGTAGGTTATGGTTTATTTCTATTTGATAAATAAACTCTAAATAGTGATTGATATGTATTGAGTGATATTGTAAAGTGTCCTATGTACTTGATTGTGTGGTTGTATGTTTTGATTGTGTGGTTTGTGGTTGTCCTAAAATTATGAGACTGTTGAATTCGTAATCTTAAACACTCTCTATTAAAATGACGCCTTGAATAAATAAGTCTTGATGACATAAAATAATGTGATAATTGAATCGGAGTGTCACGTTCCGACAAGGTATTATGGTTCGGAATGTCACATTCTGACACGACATATGGGATCAGAGTGTCACGTTCCGACACAATAACAATAAAGGAAAGGAATATTGAAGTAACTTAATATACTTAATCTCAAAGAACTTATTTTCCAAATGAGTGTGGTGTGGAGTCATGAGTCCTCATAGGAGTTCTTGATGTTGTACCTATTATGGTTTGTTGTTTGACACCTGTTAAGTATTGTAGTTGATTTTATATTATTATTCAATATATATTGATTTCTATTTTAAGTTGACCGATAATACCTTAGTACGTGTTTCTTGAACTAACCCTTACTTGTATTTTCTTCTCTGTTCTTTTATGGAGTGCAGCAAGTGTACCATCGACTTCGACTGGCCCTCTGCTCTAGCTAGTCTCCAGCACATCAGAGTTCAGGGTGAGCTATTAATTCTAGCTCGTGCTGGATTCTCTCATTCACGTCTTGATGTCTTTGAATTTTGTACATGGACCATATTTTTGCTTATTTTGGTTTTCTTAAACATTCTTAGACTTAATAATTTGAAAATAGATGTCCTTGATGTGATGACAATCAAATTTTGGGATGATAAGTATTAAACATGATAAACTTATTTAAATTGGTTGCTTAGTATCTTTTGGAGCTTATGAATTATATATAATATATATAGTTGAACTATTGGTATAAGTGTGGGTGCCACTGACGAATTATTTTGGGTCGTGACACATAGACTAAAGCTTAAAACATAACTAAACAAACACAAAAACAAGTATAATAATCTGAACGTGATGTGTTGATTTCTGAGCTAATTGGATGGAATGACCAATTTATAACATGCTTACACTGAATACTGAATATACTGGTAAATGGTCAATGCATAGAGTCTGACTTAAATGTGGGAGCTACTTATAACCGATAATAAAACCACATGAGATAAATGTGGAGTCCAATGTATACGCCCCATCGAGAGGACCCAATATACCCTGCCAAAGGTATAAAGGCATGCTGGCGTGATCACTAAACTGGTTGCCCACAGAGAGGACTTACAACCTACTTGGCTAGTAGTTCTACGACTATTGGGTACGCTAAACCCTAGTCCAACTTGGTATTATGCTACTCCCAATAAATTCTTTAAATTAAGTGATTATATCTAAATTGCTGTAAATACTTGATAGTTCAAAACTGAACATGCAAACTAAGAATGCAACAATTAATCTGGTAATAATGCATTTATTACTGAGGCATGTATATCTGAAGTGTCTGAAATATATGACCTAGCATGTGTAATACAAGAACTAAAGAAATACAAAGCTAGGTTTCTCAAATTCATGCGATAATCTGAGTAATAACATGATAATCTGATATGGAACATATATTCAATAAATTCATGATGTTATATCAAAGTTCTAGAAAACCTAAGTTTAATCATGATAACAGAAACAAAAACTGACTAAAACTAAGGACCCAATGAGTGAAAAGAACCCACTAGTAAAATTCCACATACCTGGTGATGAAATCCATGGAAAAATACTTAAGTTTCGGGACTGGAACTGCAAGAGCTTGTGGCGTTCTTAAACTTGGTTTCTTTAGCTTTTTTCTCATCTCTTGCTTCTAATTTTCTAAGTTTTGATTTAATGATTTGGCTTGGATGTGTTTTAATTAAGTTTCTAGGCTTAAAATGACGAAAATATGCTAATTTAGGGTAAAAACGATGTAACTTAGGGTTTAAACGGAGTGGAAAAGGTAAAAAAGACCCCTGGAAAGGTTGTTGTCAGGCCTCACGACGGCCAGGACTGACGATCCGTTGTGCTCCCGACGCCTCGTCGTTCGGTCCGTCATGAGGGTCTGTTCAATAGGCCTTTACTAAAATGGGCATAAAATTTTACTCCGGAGGTCTGATTTTAGCAAGGCTGGTGGCTATCGAAAGATAATTCAATTATATATTTGTGACTAGGTCATGGGAGACGTATTTAATTTTGTGATAATAGTTATGATAATTTTAAGTTGACCCAACTGTATTTTCCCTTAACTGGCTGCAAATTTTCCACATACGGTCAAACCTACGGACTGTAGGTCCACCTACGAACCATGATGGTCATCCATAGCTCTAGTCAAATAGTGGTTGAAGAGAGTCTTGATTGACGGCCACGCACTACAGATCATAAGTCCGTCCATCGTCCAAATTTAACCAATTTTAGGCTGAAATTTTTGGGAGCTTCTGATTCCATCAACGGTTGTGCAGGATGGACCGTGGTTCAAGCTACGGTCCATCGATGCCACTGTTTGTAGCACCTGTATATTTTTTTGAAAAACTAATTTTTGGTCTGTTTTGCCTATGTGGTGTTACATTATCTCCCCTTTGTCACGACTGGAATCTAGACCACAGATGAGACCGACGTTGTTGACCTCTCTGAAGTCGCAAACAAGCTTACTTACGTCATTCTTACTTTACATAGGTTAACTTTTAGCAGAAAATTTGAATTTAATTTAATTCTTTAATCATACTTACTAAACATTCTTTATATTTCGTAATTGTTTATCACCAACCATCTAACATTTAAGAGACAAGCAACTGAAAGAAATAATGCATTAAGTATTAATTGTATATCGGCCAATACAATGTCTGAACCAAAACAGGAAAGAAATGCTAGTGGAACATGCTCCTCTAGCTCAACTCTAAAACATCACTAGAATGTAAAACAGTAGAATCCTCGAAAGCATGAGGACCTACAAAACTCTGGATGAATGCTCATGTCCGGATAGCTGCATCAACGAACCTGTAGCTCTACCGCCCACCTGTGCCTGCACCTAAAAGTAGATGTTTGTATGGAATTAGTAAACACTTGTACTAAGTATGAGTATATGCAAGAACACATCAGGGACATGCATGATAAAGAATAGCTATTTCCTAACAACATGATTTTTAGAAGTCAAGTCAGTGCACTTGCCATATTGAGATTGGGAAAGATATGCCATGAGAGTGACATACATCATTATAATTATCAAATTGCACACAAGACATAACATCTGCATATAGCAAATAACATATGACACATAGCTTCTTTCATATTATTCATTCATATGCCATGAGACCTTAACTAATCATACTTAGAAAGCCTTTAAGTTCTCCAAATACTTAATGTGATTTAGTTGGTGAATAAAGTGTTAGAAGTAAGTTAAATCTTAAGTAATTAAACTTAAAAAGTTGATAAGTTTTCCAAATAAGTAAAGTGATTTAATTGGTAAATGTAGTGTTACCACCTACAAAGCTTGTGACGGTCCGTAGGTGCGTTGTAGAGAAGCTGCTGAAGGAAGATGGGGAAGTGTGACCAAGTTTGGGATTACGGAAGTCCATGACGGACTTTCATAGCCACGACGGTCCTACTTGCTGGTTCATCGCAATGATCATAGTGTAGTACCAGTACCCATTTTCTAAGATGTTTATGTTTTATGGAACAGAGATCCTCAACAGACCGTCATCCTTGGAACAGTCCGCCGTACCTGCCGTTGAGGGTAATGAAGAAAGCATCAGAATAATTTGTGAAGTATGGGACGATTGAGGCCATGATGGCTCGTCATAACCATGACGGTCCATCACGAGGTCCTTCGACCTAGCCTTGTTTTAACATATTTTAAGTAATTAGAGTCCTTCTTTTATTATGTTTTTGTTTTTTGGGGTTAGAATCATTAATGTTAGACTCTTTGTTGGTTAAACTGTTTGAGAGTGGACTCTTTGATTGTTAGACTCTTGGATAATAGACTTTTTGATTGTTACACTTTTTCTTGAATTGATTGTTGGTGATTTTGTTGATTACTCATATAAAATTTCTGGATTTTTTTCTTTCTCATCAAACTAAGTGCATGAATTCTTATATTAAATATCTGAAAATTGTGATTATGACTATGGGTAACTAAACTCCATAAATAGGGTTGTAGTAACCATGAGTGAATAATGAGGTAAAAATCTAACTAAAATCACAATTCAATAATAGTGTCTTGCATGTATTGATAATTCTTTCTTTTAGAAGTTTTTTTAACGCATGGCCAACCTTAGAACTCGCCTTAATGCTACTTGCCGGACCAAGGATGTAGATAATAGGAAAATAATCATTAACATAGATTTAGTGTATACTATCTAAGAGGCTAGTGTCGATTTATACGAGGTAATCACTTAGTATCGCAATACACGTAGCCGGACCAAGGTGCGGAGTGAAATTTTCTAGATGCCGGACCAAGGATTTAGCAATACATAACTTATCACTTTGCATGAAAGATACTAGTAAATAATTGTTATAGTTAAAATTATCAAGTTAGGAACCTGTTGGGAACACTTAAACCCTAGTTATTTTTATTAATTGATTAAACTCCAAGATTTGAATCTGTTAGTTGTTTACTTTAAATTAATTAGTTTTTTTCATTAATTTAGAAATAACCCCCCCCCTTTATTGTCTTTTGTTTTATAAGGAAATAATTTACTAAATAATAGTAATAATAGATTAAAGGTAAGTCTGAACTATTTTCCTCGTGGGAACGATCCCAACCTCATTAGTTGGGTTCTTTACCTGATACGACCTCTTTACTTCTTATTTCAGAAGTAAGTTTGAGTGTATCAAATTTTGGCGCCGCTGCCGGGGAAAGTAGATTTTAGATTAACTTCAACCTATTACTAAAGTTTAGTCGATATTTTATTAATTTTTTTTTTGTTGTTTTTGATCCTTACAGAACTAACTTCCTTGTATGCCAAATACATGGACAGGAAGAGAACCCTTGTTTCCCTGCGATCACGAATTAGAGCGTACACTGCGTAATATGAATCGAATCTTGGGTATTAACTATGATGATCCAAACTTGAACATCCAAGCTCCTATTAATGTTCATGGTCAGTTATTACCCGATGAACCGAGCGAAAATCAACAAAGGCGACAAAATTGTGCGCCACGCCCTCAAGATTACTATAGAGGCTATGATAATATTGCAAACGTTGATGGGTCACTTGTCTTGACGCCTCTACCACAAGGCCACACCTTTGTGGTAACTAGTAGTCTGATGCAAATGCTCACTGCTAGAGGTTTGTTTTCAGCGCTACCTTCTGAGGACCCACATGCGCAAATAACTAAGGTAAGGGCAGTGTGTAAAAGTTGTGTAGGGAGGCCTGATTTGGATTTGGATGTAATAGGGCTAAGAGTATTTTCTCTCTAACTAACGGGGGAGGTTGCTATTTGGTTCATTCATCTCCCTTATAACTCAATTTTCACTTGAACAAACTAACAGACGTTTTCTTAACACGTTACTACCCGGTATTCAAGAAACTTAACCACAAAGACAGAGTGAACAACTTTGTGGCACTACCAAGAGAGTCAGTTAGAAGTTGTCGGGATAGATTCTATTCATTTTTGAGAAGTGTCCCCAATCACTGCATAGATGATGAGTCACTAAAGTAATACTTCTATCGGGGACAAGATGATAATAATAAAGCGGTAGTAGATACTATAGCGGGTGGTTCTTATGGGGAGTGTCCTTATGCCAAGATTGCCGAAAAGTTAAAGAAAATCTCCCAAAATAATAAAGCTTGGAGTACTAGGAAGTCAGATACTGGGAGAAATGCCTTCGCAGTGCAATCCACTCACAACCCAGCCACAAATGAGATTCGTGAAGAGATGTCTCAGATAATAACAGAGCTTGGGTTGGCATTAAAACATGTCACTGGACGTGTAGAAAAGATAAATGCAGTTAACTACTTGTCTAAACCACCACCACCAAATGATGAATGTTATTATGATGAGAATTCCTATGCGTTAAATGAGAACATGGGGGGTTTCCTACCAAGTGCAGAAGGCTCAAATCAGGAGAATTTGTGCCAAGGTCAAGGTAACCAAGGTCGGATCTATGGTAACTATAACCGTAAGGGTCATATGTCTGAGATAGAAATTATAACCGTGACAACAACTTCAACCTGTGTAAATATGGTAACATAAATGATAGGAATGGGACCTACGTTACTACTCAAAATTGTGAATTTACTCCTAGGGATGGTGGAGGTAGTATGGGGCGAGTTAAGGATATGTTGCACAAAATGATGAGGAGGTTCGATTCTAGTGATGAGCACATTAAAGAGTTAAGGAGTGATTTAGTGGGTATTAGTCAAAAAGTCGATACACGTGCAATATTGATTAAGCAGGCTTGAGTTGCAATCTGTGACTGTGAACACACGGAAACAAGGAACTCTTCCTAGCAACACTATCCAAAATCCAAAAAATGATGGACACTACTGTATGGCAATCACTACTCGGGGTGGTAAGCAAGCCATTGACCCACCTATGTCGTCTAATGAGGTAAAGGTGATAAAAGATAATGATAAAATGGTAGAGGTTAGTTATGAAGTAGAAAATAATAGTGGAAAAGATGTTGAATGTCCTACAAAGGTAACTCCCATGCCTAGACCACGACCCCCTTTCCTCAAAGATTAGTGAAAAAGACCGAGGATGGTAAATATCGGCATTTTATAACAATGTTGAAGCAACTTTCTATCAATGTCCCTTTGGTAGAAGCTCTAGAACAAATGCCCGGTTATGCCAAGTTTATGAAAGATCTGGTTACAAAGAAAAGATTGGTCATTTTTTAGGATGATGATAGAATGTAGCATTGTAGTGCTGTTGCTACAAGATCTCTACTACAAAAGAAAGAAGATCCGGGTGCGTTCACTATTCCTTTTACAATCGGGTCATTATAATTTGCGAAAGCATTATGTGATCTGGGGGCAAGCATAAATCTCATGCCCCTATCGATTTATAAGAAGTAGGGTTTGGGTGATCCAAAGATCACTGCGATGCGGCTACTGATGGCGGATCGAGCAGTAAAAAGGCCTATAGGAACACTCCACGATGTGCTAGTAAAATTTAATTTGTTCATATTTTTGGAAGATTTTGTTATTCTTGATTTTGAAGTCGATTTTGAAGTGCCTTTTATGGTTGAGAGGCCATTCCTTGCTACGGGTAGAACCTTAGTTGATATAGAAAAGAGGCAGATGAAATTTCGGTTGAACAATGAAGAAACGACCTTCAACATTTATAGGTACATGAGGCAAAGTGGTGAGCTCTAATCAGTATCTGCTATATCCTACAAAGAAAAGATGAAGAAGTACCATGACCTAAAAATTGAAAAATGAGAATTTATGGTTGCGGATTTGGTACTTTTATACAATTCTAGGTTGCGCTTAATTCCGGGGAAGCTCAAGTCCAAATGTATTGGACCTTACTTGGTTACCCAACTATTCCCTCATGGAGCAGTTGAGTTGGAAACCAAGGAGGGTGTGCAGTTTAAGGTGAACGGAGAATGGATAAAAATCTATGTTTGGCATGCTGAATCAGCGAATGAAGTGATCGAGGCATACCATCTTGATGAAGTCTGAGTAATAAAGTGTCGTCTGTCTTGCCTCAACGTTAAATCAGACGCTCGTTCGGAGCAACCGAATGGGTTTTAAATTTGTAAGCACATCACCAGGAAATTCTGCAAAAAATCACTCTTCAACAGTCACTAACGGATACATCGATGAACCGTCACGCATGCGATGAACCATCACATGAATCCATCAGGCAAGTATGTCTTTTATTTATTTTCAAAATTAGGGCACATGCAACGGAACTCATGACGAACCGGAGCATCTGCTATGGACCATCATCGTGGACTCGTTGCGTCATAAACCAGCATAGCCGACCCGACCCGGCTGGGAAATTTTAAATTTTTTTAACATTTAAAACCCCCCACCCCTTCATTTCACACATTTCCTTCCCTCTTTCTCCCATTTCCCTCCCTTTCAAACTTCCAAATTCCTACTTCTCTTCTTAATCAACTGATCACTTCCCCAAATCCCCAATTTTTAAAATCTTCTTTCTACTGGTCATAGTCTGCAGCTGTGGTTCTGTTCTTGATAACCAAGTGCCTCATTTGCGTGTTTTTCTCATCTTATGAAGTATGTGTCACTAATCTCTACCAATATACATTGCATTTTTGTTTTTTAATTATATATTAGAATATTTTTTTTTGTTGTGTCTTCATTCATTGATCCAATTTTGTCTGACCTAGGTTGAGAATCCTCGAATTGCCTTGTTAAAAATCGAGAAATAGGTGCTTTAGCACTAGTTTTCTAGGTTTTTGGGTTAGAAACATGTAGGTTAACACTAAGTATTACATTTGAGTCACACAGTATAATTGTGGCATCCTCAGTTTTTTCATTGAATGACCTTACGAGACCCCGATAATGGATCGTCGTACGAGGTTCTGTTCCAACACACCACTATTCATTTTCTCTAAGTGTCCACCAACGGACACACGCGACGGACCGTCCTGGCCGTTCTAGTTGTAAGAGACCCTTGTCCTAAGGGTCTACATTTTTTTTCAAAGTATCCTCTAATGAAAATCTACGATGGACCGTCATACCTGCGACGGTCTGTCCTGCACAACCATTGTGGTTGTCAAAGATCCTTATCCTAAGGGTCTCTATTTTTTTCCAAGTGTCCTTTGACGGACATCTACGACGAACGGTCATACCCGCGACGGTCCGTCCTGCACAACAATTCTGGTTGTCAGAGAGCCTATTACTAAGGGTCTCCTACTATTTCTAATTGTCCTCTAACGGACATCTACGAAGGACCATCATACCCTCAATGGTCTGTCCGGCACAACCGTTCTGGTTGTCAGCGACCCTATTCCTAAGGGTATCCAACTTTTTCCAAGTGTCCTCTGACGGACATATATGATGGACAGTCATACCCTCGATGGTACGTCTTGCACAACCATCATGACAGCCAGAGACCCTTGTCCTAAGGGTATCTATTTATTTTTCCAAAGTGTCCTCTGACTGACATCTATGACGGACCGTCATACACTCGACGGTCAGTCCTGCACAACCATCATGAAACTGAGAGACCCCTCTCCTAAGGGTTTCCATACTTTTTCTAAGTGCCTCACGACGGACATCGACGACGGATCGTTATTGTCATGACTGTCCGTCCTTCTTATCCGTCATAACTGTTACAGACTTTCCTTCAGGGGTCACCACATAAACATAGTTGAAGTAAGACATGACGGACCCCATGAAGGTCCATCGTACTCACAATGATCCATCATCTAGTCTGTCGTGTTTCACTGTTACTACAGAGATGTCATTACATCTTTGATCTTATATATATTTTGTGTCTGTTTTGCTTGTCTTGTTTTCTCCTTATAGTACTAATATTGATTCTTTACAGGTACTATCTATAATCGCACGAAAACAAGATCGAGTTTACGCACGTGGGAATTCAAAGTTTGTCTCCCCGTCTGCCCGACTGGTTGTAGGCTCTGATAATGAGCATGACCCTGAGTACATGCCCCTAGGCACTGCCGCTCCATCATGAGTTGTACGTGCAACCAGAGCTACACCCAAAAAGGTGGCATCCGGCGTAGTCACTGCCTCCTAGTTTGATGAGGAGCGCACACTGACCGGCACACCTTCTGGATCAGCTACACATGAAGAAGGAGTGTCTTGTTCCTTAGGAGTTTCTCGGTCGGAAGAAGCCTCTGGGTTCGCAAAAGTCCCTACACCCGCCACAGCTGCATAGTCTGCCTCGTATGATGAGGCTGACAGTCTTGATTCCACTCATGGCACAACGAGTGGTGCTCTCACCTCGGTTGCCAACCAGCCAAACCGGTGGTGTATCGACATGCAATACCAAGTTTATTCAGACGCCAAGTTTCTAAATGATAAAGGGGTCATGACACGGACCCTTACAATGGAGAGGAGGGTCCTTATGGGAACTCTCCCAACCATGCTAGAGATCCACAATCTCTTTACCACACATCGGCTAGAGTAGACAACTCGTTCTTTAGGCCTCTATAGTGAGGAGTTGTTTTGAAAATTTCATGCCTCTTACGTGGATACTCTACGATCATAGATAGATAGGAGGGCTGCCCCTCACCAAACAGGCCCCACTTGAGCACATACGAGTACCCTACATACAGGTCGACATCTCCCTACCCGCCATCCGCCGGTATCTATATGACGAGGATATTGATGCCAACAAGACCTCTCTCACCCCCGAGTTCGATTATCGGTGGAAAATTGTAAAAGATGGCCAATTATTGCGTGAGCCATAACTTAGAGAGACCACCAAGAGGTGGATGACCCTACACTTGTCTGTTGATTGAGAGAATGCCGACTGGGTAACGGAGCCGAAGGGAGCCATCAAGAAGGCTAACTTGACCTTCACAGCTAAGTTCTTATGGTTGATTGTCCTCCACTTTCTTTCCCCCATGACTACGGATAATATAGTCACATGGGATCGTGCAGTTATGATGACGGTGATGATAGCCGGGTTTGAGGTGGACTTAGGTTGGCTTCTACAGACGATTATGCACGAGAGGGCTTTCAAGGTAACAATTACTTACCCTTTTTCGTGCATGTTATTTTCATTATGTAGGTCGGCAGGTGTGCCAATATGGAACATTGATTAGCTCAAGACTCTGCATGGCGCTGTTGGTATCTACCTCATAAGGGATGAGGCCAATGAGTTTGCTCCACGCAAAGGTCCCCTTCCAGAGTTGCCTCCACTTGGTGAGAATTTGACTGATATTCTAGCACATGCTCGAACGGCTACGCAGGCTGCTTCTGAAACCAATGACACTACCCCGATCGATTCTATCCCGGGTATTAGCACTTTCCCTAGCTCCTCTCGCTCAGCCCCCTTCCCTGCTCTGGTCTCGCCTGCTAGGGTCCAGAAACTACAAACTTTGATGGCCATACTTCTGCATCACATCCAGCCTTGGAAGCAGAGGTCTATTGCTGAGGCGGAGGAGTGTGTGGAGCATAAAATGATCTGGAACATAGAGAAAAAGATCGATGAGGTTCATCATAGCTTGTACTCTTTTGAGTTGCGGGTGCTAGCCCGGGCAGCCCCTCAGATGGACATGTCGAACCTTCAGGCTGCGATTGAGAGTCTGCGAGCGGATATTGATATGATCCTAGGGGCTAGGGTGCCTGAGTCTGAGGCCCCTTCTACAGAGCCTGCTGAGGATACGGTGATGGCTGCTTTATTCACCACATCAGAGATTCCACCACTTCCCCCTCGAAAGCATGCTAAAAGGTGCAAGGGTCGAGAGGAGGATGAGGCTAGAGCACGGATGAAGAAGATTCATGAGATGGAGGCTGTGAGGAGAGCCTTGCTTGCTGATTAGGAGGTGCGTCGGATCAAGTTTGTAGAGTCAGCTGCTGGTTCATCTAGTTCCAGAGATGTAGAGACGGAAAGAGGCACTGCTGATAGTGTTGTTTCCAATGAGGACACTCTGAGGGTGTCCATACTACATATGTTGATCGCCGGCGCTTTGCGCCCCAGATTTGCTTCACCTACCACTCTTGTACTTCAGTTTATTTTATGCATTGTGGATAATTGCATATCTTTTTGTTGGGGTGGGGTAAATGGAAAGTGAGTGCTAGGGTGAAGTCTGAGTAGCCCAATTCACGATCCTCTTTTGGGGTTTTCTTGCCGAAGAGAATAATTATTTTTACTGTTGAACCGACATGTCTATATCTTGTGTACATAGTATCACTCTAAAGAATGATGGCTAAAACAAAAAAGATATCTTGATGTAATGAAAATGATGCATGAATAGGCATAGTAATTGATATCATACACCATTGCATGACCATAAGTCTAAAATTCGAACTAGGTGTCTGATAATCTGGTAGAGTAATGAGATGTCAAGTGAATATGAGGAAAATTTGAATAGTCCACTATTTGTACTGAGCGAGAACTTTCCTGGTTAGTCCTGCTAAAAGTAAGTTGTAATAGACAATTAGGAAAGGATCATAGGCCATTGTTCACTATAGCCAATTTTTAGCCTGAATAAAAATATGAATGAAATTAATACCTCTTTGATCCAAATGATTTGAGCTTAAACTAGATCTTTTTTTAACCCCAACTGATCTTTTCTGGTATTAATGTGTTGGCCCTGGTCCCTCCTTGGACATGTGCACCTCTGCTTATGCCAAAAGCATAAGTTGAGGGTGGCTAATGTAGTAAACAACCTTTTCGTGGCCCTGACCCAACTTTGGGTATTGTGTACTTTGACTAATGGAAAAGCTATGATTTGAGGGTGTCTTTTATGAGTAATGCTCTGGACGGTGGGGTTGAAAGAACAAAGAGAGAGAAAGAACAAAAGTAAAGTAACTAAAGAACAGTTGAAAGAAAAGTGAAATTAAAAAATAATATATATATATATATATATATATATATGTATAAAATAAAACAAGCAAGAAAAGAAAATAGTCATTTACACAAATGAAGAAAGATGGGAAAATAGCAAGGTGAAAGAATATGAGAAATTGGACGAAATAAAATGATAAAAAGTGGTATGTTTAGACTATATGTCAAGGAGGGAAAAAAGTCACTAAACTATACCTAAATATACCCTAATTAACCCTGAGCCTATGTTACAAGATAAGAATGTCCTATCTTGATCCTAATAGTTGTATGGTGAACTTAAAAAAGTGAAAATAAGGGCAAGCTTATGGCAATATGTATGAATGAGTTGTGAATTTGTTCTGAGAATGACTGTTGAAAAGTAATCCTTATACTCAAACTTAAATCATTGTGTGAAAAATGAGGAGGTTGTTTTGATGTGAGGACACTAGTTGCATTACCGAAAATATTAGCACCTCGGTAGAATTGGAGAGGATACGTGTCAGTGCGTGGTGAGTATGTGTCATGGTCTGATTCCACATAATTCAAGCCTAATAGTGATGACATGAATAAATATGATGAGATTGATTGGGATTGAGTCAAATAATTCTGAAAGCTAAAATATGGATAATATTTTACAAAGATTTTGTAGTGAGTCATACTGTGTCGCTTGAGCAAAAACAACGAATTTAAGTTGAGGGTTTTGATATACCATAATTTCACGGTATTTTTAATGTTTTTTCCTTAAGTTTAGTGTGTGTCCAAAAGTATTTTTGTATTGATTTTTATGTAACTTTCTCCTTATTTGCAAGAAATCTGTCCAAAGATGAACGGAGAAGTTTTTGAGCAAGAAATGCAGAAAAGTTACCACCTACGAAGCTTGTGACGGTGTGTTGATCTACTGACGGTCCGTAGGTGGCACCGTAGAGAATCTTCTGAAAGAAGATGGGGAAGTCTGACCAAGTGTGGGATTACGAAAGTCCATGACGGACCGTCATAGCCACGACGGTGTGTCTTACTAGTTCGTCGCAATGATCATAAGGTAGTCCTAGTACCTAATTTCCAAGAAGTTTAAGTATTATGAGACAGAGACCCTCGATGGACCGTCGTGCTTGGAACGGTCCGTCATACCTGCCGTTGACGGTAATGAAGAAAGCAACAGAAGAATTTGTGAAGTATGGGACGACAGAGGCCATGACGGCCTGTCGGGACAACGATGGTCCGTCATGAGGTCTGTTGACCCAGCTGCATTTTGACAGATTTTCAATAATTATAGTCATTCTTTTATTAGGTTTTTGTTTTTTATAAATAGTTCGAAAAACCTCATTTTTGGGGTTAGAATCTTTTTTGTTACACTCTTTCTTGGTTAAACTCTTTTATAGTGGACTCTTTTATATTCTTTTTGAATGTTACACTTTTTCTAGAATTGATAGTTGGTGATTTTATTGATTGATCAAGTTAATTTCTAGATTTTATTATTTCTCATCGAAGTAAGTGCATGAATTCTTATTTTAAATATATGAATATTGTGATTATGACTATCGGTAACTAAACACCATAACTAGGGTTGTGGAAACCATGGATAAATAATGAGGTAAAAATCTAATTAAAATAACAATTCCAGAATAGTGTCTTGCATGTATTGATAATTCTTTCATTAAGAAGTCTTTTTAACGGATGGCCAACGTTAGTACTCGCCTTAATGCTACTTGCCAGACCAAGGAGGTAGATAATAGGAAAATAATTATTAACATAGATTTAGTGTATACTATCTACGAGGTTAGTGTCGATTGGTAAAAGGTAATAACTTAGTCAAATATCGAATACAATGATTAATATGAGGTAAAGGTAAGGTTTAGTATTGCATCACACGTAGCCGAACAAAGGTGCATATTGAAATTTTCTAGATGCCGATTCAAGGATTTAGAAATACATAACTTATCACTTTGCATGAAAGATACTACGAAAGAATTGTTATAGTTAGAATTATCAAGTTAGGAACCTGTGGGGAACACTTAAACCCTAGTTAATTTTATTAATTGATTAAACTCCAAGATTTGAATTTGTTAGTTGTGTACTTTAATTTAGTTAGTTATTTTCATTAATTTAGAAATAAAACCCCCTCTTTTATAGTCTTTTGTTTTCTAAGTAAATAATTGACTAAATAATAGTAATAATAGATTAAAGTTAAGTTTAAACTATTTTCCTCGTGGGAACGATCCCAACCTCATTAGTTGGGTTATTTACTTAATACGACCTCTTTACTTTTTATTTGAGAAGTAAGTTTGACCGTATCAAATTTTGGCACCGCTGCCGGGGAAAGTAGATTTTAGATTAACTTCAACTTAATACTAAAGTTTAGTCGGTATTTTCTTAATTTTATCTTTTTTTATTGTTTTTTATTCTTGTAGAACTATCTTCCTTGTATGCCAAATACACAGAGAGAAAGAGAACCCTTGTATCCCTATGATCATGAATTAGAGCGTACACTATGCAATATAAATCGAAACTTTGATATTAACGATGATGATCCAAACAAGAACATCCAAGCTCCTATTGATGTTCAGGTCAGTTATTACTCGATGATCTGGGTGAAAATCAACAAAGGGGACAAAATCCTGCTCCACGCCGTCAAGAATACTATTGAGGCTATGATAATATTGCAGACTCTGATGGGCCACTTGTATTGCGCCCTCTTCAATAAGGCCACACCTTTGTGGTAACTAGTAGTCTAATGCAAATACTCACTGCTAGAGGTTTGTTTTTAGGGCTACCTTCTGAGGACACGCATGCCCTTATAGCTAAGGTAAGGGCAGTGTGTAAAAGCTGTGTAGGGAGGCCTGATTTGGATTTGGATCTAAAAGGGCTAAGAGTACTTCCTCTCTCACTGACGGGAGAGGAAGCTATTTGGTTCCTTGAGCTCCCTTATAACTTATTTTCACTTGGAACCAACTAAGGGCAATTTTCAAGCACAATATCTACCCGGTCTCCAAGAAACTAAACCACAAAAACAAAGTGAACAACTTTGTGGCACTACCAGGAGAGTCAGTTAGTAGTTCTTGGGATAGATTCACTTAATTTTTGAGAAGTGTACCCAATCACTATATAGATGATGAGTCACTGAAGTAATACTTCTATCGAGGACAGAATGATAATAATAAAGCGGTATTTGATACTATAGAGGTGGTTCTTATGGGTAGTGTCTTTATGCTGAGATTGCCGAAAAGTTAGAGAAAATCTCCCTGAATAATAAAGCTTGGAGTGCAAGGAATTCAACTACTGGGAGAAATACCTTTGCTGTGCAATCCACTCACAACCCAGCCACAAATGAGATTCGTGATGAGATGGCTCAGATGAGAACAAAGCTTGCGTTGGTATTAAAAAATGTTACTGGGATGTAGAAAGGATAAATCTAGTTAACTACTTGTCTAAACCACCACCACCAAATGATGAATGTTATTATGAGGAGCATTCCTATGCGGTAAATGAGCAAACAGGGGGTTTTCGACCGAGTGCCCAAGGGTCAAATCAGGAGAATTGGCGCCAAGGTCAAAGAAACCAAGTTTGGATCTATAGTAACTATAACTGTGAGGGTCATTATGTCCGAGATGGAAATTACAACCGCGACAACAACATCATCAGGGGTAACTATAGTAACATATTTGATAGGAATGGGCCCTATGTTCCTCCTCAAAATCGTGAAGTTACTCCTAGGGATGGTGGAGGTAGTAGTGCACGAGTTGAGGATATGTTGCACAAAATGATAAGGAGGTTTGATGCTAGTGATGAGCAAATTAAAGATTTAAGGAGTGATTTAGCGGGTATTTGTAAAAAGTCGATACAAATGCAATATCCAAAATACAACCGGGCACTCTTCCTAGCAACACTGTCAAAAATCTAAAAAATCATGGAGATTATATGGCAATCACTATCGGGGTGGTAAGAAAGTCATTGACCCACCTATGTCATCTAATGAGGAAAAGGTAATAAAAGACAATTATAAAGTGGTGGAATTTAGTCACGAAGTAGAAGATAACACTAGAAAACTTGGTGAATATAGTATTAGAAGTAAGTTAAAACTTAACTGATTAGACTTAGAAAGTTGTTAAATTTTCGAAACAAGTAATGTGATTTCGTTGGTGAATAGTGTTAGAAATAAGTTAAAACTTAACTAATTACACTTAAAAAATTGTTACGTTATTCAAATAAGTTAATATGATTTGGTTGGTGAATATAGTTTTTGAATTAAGTTAAAACTTAACTAATTAGACTTAGAAAGTCTTTAATTTCTCCAAATAAGTTAATGTGATTTATTTAATGAATGTAGTGTTTTAGTTAAGTTAAAACCTAACTAATTAGACATAGAAAGTCTTTAAGTTCTCCAACTACTTAAGGTGATTTAGTTGGTGAATATAGTTTTAGAATTATGTTAAAAACATAACTAATTGCACTTATAAAGTTGTTCAGTTTTTCAAAATAAGTAATGTGATTTCGTCGATAATCATAGTGTTTGGAAGTAAGTTAAAACTTAACTAATCAGACTTAGAAAGTCTTTATGTTCTCTTAATACTTAATTTGATTTAGTTGGTGATTATAGTGATAGAAGTAAGTTAAAACTTAACTAATTAGACTTAGAAAATTTTTAAGTTTATCAAATAAGTAATGTGATTTCGTTGGTGAATATAGTATTTGGAAGTATGTTAAAACATAACTAATCAGACATAGAAAGTCTTTAAGTTCTCCAAATACTTAATGTGACTTAGTTAGTGAAATTAGTGTTAGAAGTAAGTTAAAACTTAACTAATATGACATAGAAAGTTGTTAAGTTTTCCAAATAAGTAATGTTATTTCGTTGGTGAATATAGTATTTGGAAGTAAGTTAAAACTTAACTAATAAGACTTAGAAAGTCTTTAAGTTCTCCAAATACTTAATGTGATTTTGTTGGTGAATATAGTATTAGATATAAGTTAAAAATTTACTAATTAGACTTATAAAGTTGTTATGTTTTCCAAATAAGTTATGTGATTTCGTTGCTGAATAGTTTTAGAGGTATGCTTAAACATAACTTAGTAGACATAGAAAAATTGTTCAGTTCTTGAAATAAGGTAATGTGATTTAATTGATGAATATAGTATTTTAGTTAAGTTAAAACTTAATTAATTATACTTAGAAAGTTTTTAAGTTTTCCAAACAAGTAATTTGAATTCGTTGGTGAATACTGTTAGAAGTAAGTTAAAACTTAACTAATTAGACTTAGAAAAATGTTAAGTTATTCAAATAAGTTAATGTGATTTAGTTGGTGTAGTGTTTGAATTAAGTTAAAACTTTGTAATGACCCATAAATTCAATTGAAAGGTTTGTTGAATCATCGTTGATGTTGTTGTGAATTGTGCAATGTTATGACAATGGTCATAATCTCTTTATTTGTGTGAACATGTCATTTGCATTGTTTTGAGATACGATTGTGACAAGTGTTATGTGCATAAAAAAAGAATGAAAACCTAAAAAGGATCTACCATTTCGAGGGACGTATCGCGCGCCTCTATGGATACTATATTTCAAAGGACGTATCACGCTCCGCAATGGATACTATATTTCGAGGGACGTATCGCGCGCCGCAATAAATACTATATTTTTAGGGTCGTATCGCGCGCCGCGATGGTTAGTATTATCAAGCGTCGTGGCGTGTGCCGTGAGATATTCATGGACAGATATGTCCCCCATGGGTCCCAGACTGAGAGACAGCGGGTGTATATCACTAGGTTCGACATGCATCATTATACTTGACATTGCATTCCATTGCATTGCACATACTTATCATTATTGAGCTTGATATTGTTTTTTTTGGTGATTTTGTGAATGCCTTTTTGTGGAATTGGTGATTTATGAATAATAAGCTTGTTGTTGAGTATAAAAGTCCCCTCGGCCAATAGTCACTCAACAGCTCAAAGCTGACCGGTACAACCCGCGTGCTTGCCTACTCGTCTTTCACCGGCCTATTTGTACAAATAATTTGTTAAATTATTGTTGCTAAGGGCATGTAATTTATCAAAGTGTTGATGTGGAGGATATGTAATTTGTCCAAGTGTTGTTGTTGAGGATAAGTAATCTTTTTAAGTTTTGTTGTTGAGAGCATGTAATTTTTCAAAGTGTTTTTGTAGAGCTATGTGCTATGTAAACTGTGAGCTGTTAGGTTGGGCTGATTTTTATGCAGGTTGTAGTTTTGTAGGTTCGGCTGGGGTGGTAGGAGTACCCGTATTTTATCCCTTTTTCTTGTGTTTAGAGGTTTACCCGATAAGTACCGTGTGGTTTGGTACTCACCCCTTGCTTCTACAAATTTTTTTATAGGTTACTAGCCCGGGTCTTTATGATATATTTCTCTTCATTTCCGAGGCTTCTTGAAGATTTGTGAGGTAGTTGTTTGTCATCTCAAAAGACCTTCTTACTCCTATTTTTGATCTTGTTCTACTCTAGAAACAAGTTCATTTGAGACGAGATTTTCTTTTGAATCAATTGTAATATTAAAGAGACTTATACACGTGACAACCATGTTTTTGGGGTATAATTTAAGTTGTAGTATATTTTCTACATTTTATTGTATTGGTTGTATTTTAGGCAAACTTGTCTTGGTGGGATAAGACGAGTGTCATCACACCCACTTTTGGGTCATGAAAAAATGGTATCAGAGCCCCAGGTTCATAGGTCTCACGTGTTTACAATTCGAGTCTAAATAGAGTCTCGAAGATCAGTACGGAGACGTCTGTACTTTTCTTCGAGAGGCTATAATGACTTTTAGGAAAAATCTTCACTTTTTGATTATCTATCGTGCGTAATTGGTCTGATTTTGATTCTTATCTCTTCACTCTGTTGACTCTCATTTATGTGATTCCTTGTGTGTACTTCCTTAGGTGAGTAGTTTGTGTTTTGTGTGTTGGTTGAATATTAGATTTGATATTAAAGTGGAAGAATTATACTTGGGTAAAGGATGTGCGGTTAGATTCAGAATATTTAATAAAACTAATCAATTTAAAAGGCTATGTAAGATTAGTTACCATAGTAAACTGAATAGTACTTGTGTGTTATATACAATATTTAGAGTGGTTAACAATTGAAAGTGGAATGATTAAAGGGATGACTAGATAATTGAGTTGTATATTTGGAAACTATAATTAGTAAATTTATCATAACATTAATAGATTGCTTAGAAAATGATGCAGCAATTAATGTTAGAATTTCTACTATAATAGTATCGATTCTTACTTGGTTGGAGTTATGGAGTGTGTTAATTTTGATATTGACCTGACCTATGAATGAATTCATATAACTTGGACTAGAGATGAAACGAATTAGGTAATATTTAACATATATTTGATGGGTAGAAATGTGTGACATGTTTGGATATGATCTTCTTGATATGTATGTTGTGTTGTAGTGGTGGATTTAATAGACTTCACAATGCAGTATTAGTGGTATATGAAAATGGATACGATGATGTCAAGTGCAATTACCAACTACTAAAGAGTAATCAGTTGTATCACATGTTCATATGATGATATTCAATGTTGTATTCACATTTGAGAAACCAACTAGTTAGTTAATGCCAACGAATGAGTTAAGCATTATTTATAAGGAAGCTTTTAGTGGTGGATCATTGATACGATATTAGTTCTTTAAGATTAAAAAGGTATCATGAGGGTTCTAAATAAGGACGGTGATTCCTTTTGAAGGTCCAAGGGAATAGTTAGATAACAAAATTGCAAACTTATGGATAAAGAAAGTTCCAAAGAATATACTTGTGTAAAGGTGATTGAGGATTATAGTAAGAAGTGCATATAAAAGTGAGATAGTCCTTTGGATTTGATTAAAATAATCAAGTTTGAGGCGTCATATTGATGAAAATGTTGGCTTCGTGATGATGATAAGAGATAATTGAGCATGATGGTAATAACACTTCGTGATGAATTGTGATTGAGATGCATCTATATAATAAAGATTTTTGGTTAAATAAATTTTGTATTATAATGGTGACTTGCAAGTATTTAAGGTTGGGATTTGATACTATTGAGTATCTTGATTGCATGAAAAAAATTTAAAGGAGCTAGAGTTATAAATGAAAAGAATTAGGGTAATGTAGTTTAGTCTTTGGAATGAAGTGCGAATTAATGTTTTATTATGTTTGCAAGGTCTAAGAAGGTATATTCAGAGGAGTTGAAAGTTGGGTATAGAGACATTGGATTCCTTCTTTTTTCTCTTGTTTTGGTACTAGTTTCACAGGTTCATCAAATTAGTTAAAAACTATTGGATAAGGCATGAAAAAAAAGGGTGTCAAGACAGACGTTCAACTTGAGTTTAAACGACAATTTTTTTTAATGATTTTGAATTTGATACTGAATATGGTGAAATTTTTAGTGAATTATATGATAAGGTTAATGGAGAGGCGATCAATTATAGGCTAATATATGTGAATTCATAAAAATCTTCAAGGTATGAGTTAATATTGGTAGATAAAGAGATTGAGTTACACAGTGTGTCAAATTCTCGATTTTCCTTGTAGCTTAGAATTGTTATAGTGTATTTGTCAAGGTATGAATTGGTAAGGTAAGAAAGGATGGATTACATTGAGTATGATACATTAGGAAGGACTTAATAGTTGAGTAGTACAATTGGTTAATTTTGGTTATTACACCTAAGGGGTATTCACATATTGATATAGTTAGGATAAGGTAAAAATATCATGGGTTGTTGATCAAAGCATAAGATTGGTGAGCGAGTCAATAAAAGGAACAATAGTTTAGTGTATTGACGGATTCATGATATTTAGAATTTTGTGTCATGAGAAGAATATGAGGAAAGTCAATGATAAGACCTATCATATAAGCCATTGGTTTGTAGTTGAAGGATTTATTGATCTTTGCCTATGACGTTTGACATTACTATTATATGTGAACTATTTCTGTACAGACTTACCAGGAAGTTATAATCGATTTTTTTTCTAAGGATTGAGTTTTGTTTGGGTGACAAGTAATGATGTTGGGAATATTATATGTGATTATGTCGAGCTAGATTGTTCAAATTATGATAGGTAGCTTATTGAAGTTCAATGGTGTGGACCTACAATTCTACATGATTAATAAGGATTTAGAGAGGACTAAAACTACTTTGTCGTGGGATGATATAGATTGTCTTATGTGTTACATAAATAATTGATGGTAAATGGAGGTTATGAGACTATAGTATATGGAATTATTGAAGTGAACTAAAATATTTTTTAAGTATTGGTATGAGGTATATGATGGTTATGAATGTTAGTTAAAATTTAGGATCTGAAAGATTAAGTGGAGTTGACAATGTACGTAACTCAATAACAATATTTTTAAAATTTGTGTTATCAGCCTAGGGTTTGAGAGTCGTATTTGTTATAAATTACTTATTTGGAAAGAGAGAGCACCATAATTTGAAAATCTTGGAGGTGATAATAGTCACAACCCAAAAATGGATGTGATGGCACTCGTCTTATTCCATCAAGGCAAGTCAGCCTAAAATTCAACCATTACAATAAAGTGCAAAAATAAAATATAAGTAGCTTAATAAAACCCCCAAAACCTGGTAGTCACGTGTACAAGGCTCTAAAGTATTACAATTGATTCAAAAGAAAAACTCAAGTCTCAAATGAACTTGTTTCTAGAATAGAACAAGATCATAATTATGGAGAAGAAAGTCTGCTGAGATGGAAACAACTACCTCACAAATCTCCGAGAAGCCTCGGAAAAGAAGAGAATGACAAATTGTAACGACCTGTTTAGTCGTTTCGGGCATTAGAATCATTTGTGATAAAAACTGACTGGGTTGACGGATCACGCGACGGACCATCACGGACCCCGTCATCCCACACATGTGTAATTTTTTTTGTTGCTCTCCTCATTGCCCTCGACGACAATATAGGACGAACCATCATAGGCACAACGGTCCGTCGAGCGTCTTCGTGCCAAAACACTTCAACTCTTAAAATCTGGGTACTGGGAGCGACTCTTTGAACCTCATGATGGAATTACAGCACGGACCATCGTAGATACGACGGACCATCACAAACCCTGTAGAAAGTTTAACTCTCTGGACTTTCTGACGGACCTGCAGGACGGACCGTCATAGACACGACGGGCCTTCACAGGTCGCGTAACCTGACTGGGTTGGAATTCTGCTAAAAGGTTTTAAGGGGTGTTTTGGACCATTCATGACAAACTTTATGAAATTAGTGGGGTAAGTTTAATAAGTTATTTACTTGGGGGTTAAAAGAGGTAACCTTGAAATAAATAGTGGGTTACTTTTATCATCTTTTATAATTGATTATATGATAATTAGGGTAAATGAAAAAGAATTGGGAGAGGAAAAATAAAAAAGAACAGGAAGAGAGGGAGAACAAACGAGAAAAGGGAGAAGCGAAGAGGAAAGCAAAGGAATTGAGAAGTAACTTGTTGATCGCAATTCTTCGGTGGAGGTAGGTTATGGTTTATGCTATTCGTAGTAAACTCTTAATAGCGATTTATATGTATTGGGTGGTTTGTAAAGTCTTATATATGCTTGATTGTTGGTTTTTATATTGTAATTGTGTAATTGTGAAGGATTAGAATGTTGATATTGTTGAACCTTTAATTTTGAATCCTCTCTGTTAAGATGATGCCTTGGCATAACGAAGACTTGATGAAATAAAATTAATGAGATTAGTGGATCGGGTGTCACGTTCCGACACCTAGCATTAGGGGATCGGGTGTCACGTTTCGACACGTAGTATTAGGGGATCGGGTGTCACGTTTTGACACGTAGAATTAGGGGATCGGGTGTCACGTTCCGACACGAAGTATTAGGGGATCGGGTGTCACGTTCCGACACGTAGAATTAGGGGATCCGAGTGTCACATTCCGACACGATAAGAATAAAGAGAAGTAATCTTGAATCATGTTAATATACTCAATTTTGAAGAACCTATGTCCCAAATGAGTATGGTGTGGAGGCTTGAGTCCTCATAGGTGCGCTTGATGTTGTTACCCATGGTTCTTGTACTTGTTGTTGCCACCTGTTGAGTATTGTAGTTTATTTAATAATGTTACTTTATATATATTGCTTTCTATTTTGAGTTGGCCGATGATACCTACGCAGTACGTTTTCCTTGTACTGATCCCTACTAGTAATTTTCTTCTTTGTTATTTGTGGAGTGAAGCAAGCGTTCCATCAACTTCGACTCGTCCTCAACTCTAGCAAGTTTCCAGCACATCAGACTTCAGGGTGAGCTTTTACTCTTAGCTCGGACTAGATTCTCTCCTTCACGTCTTGATGTCTTAAAGTTCGGACATGGACCATTCTTTTTATTTATTTTTAGCTTCTTAATTACTCTTAGATTTAGAAATTTGAGGATAGATGTTCTTCGTGTGATGACTTTCAGATTTTGGGGATGATAGTTGATAAACTTTAGAAGCTTGTTTTATTGGTTATATTAATAAGATTTGAGTCTTCCACATTATATTTTGTTTATTATGGTTGAAATGTTGGGGTTTAGATTTGTTGGTTCGCTCACCTAGTAATATAAGTGTTGGTGCCACTCGCGGCTCGTTTTGGGTCGTGACAAACTTGGTATCAGAGCTTTAGGTTCGTTGGTCTCATCACACAAGAACGAGTCTAGTAGAGGCTTGAGGAACGGTAGGGGGACGCCTTTAATTTTCTTTGAGAGGCTATAGGACTTTAGGAAAATTCCATTCTTTTTTCCTTTCGTGCTATTACTTGGGTCCAATTGGTATCTAGGTGATACAAATTGGTATCTGACATCCTCACTCTATTTCGTAGATGGTTAGAACTAGAGCAACAACTGTGCCCACACCAGCACCGGCAAGACAGGATGCGTCTGAGCCAGCCACTAGGGCTGTAGCTCGAAGAGGGGCAGTGACAAGAGGCCATGGTAGAGGTCGCGGGAGGACGTCCTCTAGAGGTAGAGGACAAACACCTGGTCCAGCTAGTACTAGGGCGGTTACTCCTCCAGCGACTGATGAGGTAGTAAGAGAGGGTGAGGAAGGGGAAAATGAGCAAGTGCAGGATGAGGAATTACCACCCCAACCTACCCTAGAAATGATTAACCATGTTCTTACTTATCTTAGCGTGTTATCTGATCAAGGCCAGACACCTCCAGTGTTTTCTGCACCAGCACCTCAGGTTCCGGGAGTACAACATGCCGCTGCTGTGGCTCCCCGCATGGATGCCTCATTGGAAGTAGGCATGTTTCCTCGATTGACTACAGTGCCTGTAATGACGAGTGATCAGCATGAACTTTTAACAAAATTCTTGAAGTTAAAACCTCCAGTATTCAAGAGTGCTGAATCTGAAGATGCCTATGATTTTCTGGTTGATTTTCATGAGCTGCTACATAAGATGGACATAGTAGAACGATTCGGTAAGGAGTTTGTGACCTATCAGTTTCAGGGAAATGCCAAAATGTGGTGGCGGTCGTACGTTGAGTGTCAACCCGCACAGGCACCACCTCTGACTTGGGCATCATTCTGTAGCCTATTTATGGAGAAATATATACCCCGGACTTTAAGGGATAGGAGGAGAGACGAGTTCCTGAGTCTCAAGCAAGGCACGATGTCTGTTATTGCTTATGAGGCTAAATTCCGTGCACTATCCAGGTATGCCACCCAATTTTGCTTCAGTTCCCAAGAATGGATTCGCCGTTTTGTGAAAGGATTGAGGTCAGAGTTGCAGATCCCAGCCTTACAGGTAGCTGCTGCAGCAAAATCCTTTCAGGAAGTGGTTGATTTTGTGATAGAAGTGGAGGGGGTGAAGCCAGAAAACTTCACAAAATTTTGCAATCTTAGATTGTAATGCTAAAACTGTGACATTGGCCAAGCCTGGGACAGATCCGCTAGTGTGGGAGGGTGACTACACCTCCACCCTGGTCCGTTTTATCTCTTTTCTTCGCGCTAGGAGGATGGTTAGTAAAGGTTGTTTAGCCTTTTTGGCACATCTTAGGGATGATACTTCCAAAGTACCTTCGATTGAGTCTGTTTCAATAGTTTGCGAGTTTCTGGATGTGTTTCCTGCAGACCTTCCTAGTATGCCACCGGATAGGGATATTGATTTTTTGCATTGATCTGGAGTCGGGTACTCGCCTCATTTCTATACCCCCTTATAGAATGGCTCCAGCTGAGTTAAGGGACTTAAAGGCCCAACTTCAGGAGTTGTTAGGTAAAGGCTTTATTAGACCAAGTGCATCCCCTTGGGGCGCTCCTGTTTTATTTGTGAAAAAGAAGGATGGAAGCCTTCGGATTAGCATACACTACAGGAAACTGAATAAGGTAACTATTAAGAACAAGTATCCTATTCCTCGAATTGATGATTTGTTCAATCAGTTACAAGGGGCTTGTGTCTTCTCAAAAATTGATCTGAGATCCGGTTATCATCAATTTAAAATACGGGCAGCAGATGTGCCAAAGACTGCTTTTTGAACCAGGTATGGGCATTACGAATTCTTAGTAATGTCTTTTGGGCTCACGAATGCCCCTGCTTCTTTCATGAGTCTGATGAACGGGATTTTTAAGTCATATCTTGATCTCTTTGTTATTGTATTCATTGATGATATACTGATATACTCAAAGAGCAGGAAAGAACATGAGGAGCATTTGATAATGGTATTGGAAGTGTTGAGAGGGAAAAAGCTTTATGCCAAATTCTCCAAATGTGAGTTTTGGCTAGATTCAATGTCCTTCTTGGGGCACGTAGTTTCTAAGGATGGAGTGATGGTGGATCCTTCTAAGATTGAAACGGTGAAGAGTTGGGCAAGACCTACTAATGTTACAGAGGTAAGGAGCTTTGTTGGTTTAGCTAGCTACTACCGTCGATTTGTCAAGGGATTTTCCTCTATTGCTTCGCAGCTAACAAATTTGACTAAGCAGAATGTTCCCTTTGTATGGTCGGATGAATGTGAAGAAAGTTTTCAGAAACTCAAGACCTTCTTGATTACTGCACCAATTCATACCTTGCCAGTGGAAGGTAAGAATTTCATTGTGTATTATGATGCATCTTATTCTGGTTTGGGTGTAGTGCTAATGCAGGAGAAAAATGTAATTGCTTATGCTTCGAGGAAACTAAAGGTGCACGGACGCAACTATCCGACCCATGATTTGGAGTTGGCTGCAGTAGTGTTTGCATTAAATCAATGGAGACATTATCTATATGGGGTTAAGTGTGAAGTCTATACAGATCATCGTAGTTTACACTATGTCTTTACTCAGAAAGATTTTAATTTCAGATAGAGGAGATGGATGGAACTACTGAAGGACTATGATATTACTATCTTGTATCACCCACGAAAAGCTAATATTGTAGCAGATGCTTTAAGTAGAAAGGCAGGGAGCATGGGAAGTCTAACTCACTTGCCGGTTTCTAGACGCCCATTGGCTAGAGAGGTTCAGACTTTGGCTAATGACTTTATGAGATTGGAAGTACTGGAGAAGGGAGGATTTTTGGCCTGTGCGAAGGCAAGATCTTCTTTTCTTGACAAGATTAAGGGAAATCAGTTTACTGATGAGAAGCTGAGACGAATTTGAGACATGGTATTGCGAAGAGAGGCTAAAGAGGAAGTAATTGATGAAGAAGGCATCTTGAGGATTAAGGGAAGAGTATGTGTGCCCCGTGTAGATGATTTGATTCACACTATTCTTACGGAGGCTCACAATTCAAGGTATTCCATACATCCTGGTGCAACCAAGATGTTTCGTGACCTAAAGCAACATTTTTGGTGGAGTAGGATGAAGCGTGACATTGTTGATTTTGTTGCTCAATGCCCGAATTGTCATCAGGTGAAGTATGAGCACCAGAGGCCTGGAGGAACACTTCAGAAAATGCCCATTCCTGAATGGAAATGGGAAATAATTGCAATGGATTTTGTAGTTGGTCTTCCGAAGACATTGGGAAAGTATGACTCTATTTGGGTAATTGTTGATAGGTTAACTAAGTCTGCTCACTTCATTCCGGTCAAGATGACTTACAATGCAGAGAAGTCAGCCAAACTTTATATCTCAGAAATCGTTCGATTGCATGGAGTTCCACTCTCCATCATATAAGATAGAGGTACGCAGTTTACTTCCAAGTTTTGGAGAACATTACATGCTGAATTAGGTACTAGATTGGATCTTAGTATTGCATCTCACCCTCAGACCGATGGTCAGTCTGAGCGAACGATTCAGGTATTTGAGGATATGCTTCGTGCATGTGTGATAGAATTTGGTGGTCATTGGGATAACTTCTTGCCCTTAGCAGAGTTTTCATACAATAATAGCTATCACTCAAGTATTGATATGGCCCCATTTGAGGCACTGTATGGGAGGAGATGTAGGTCTCCCATTGGGTGGTTTGATTCATTTGAGGTGAGACCATGGGGTACCGACCGTTTGAGGGAATCGTTAGATAAAGTAAAATTCATTCAGGTGAAGCTTCTATCAGCTCAAAACAGGCAGAAAGAATATGCAGATCAAAAGGTTAGGGACTTGGATTTTATGGAGGGTGAGCAAGTCTTGCTGAAGGTTTCGCCCATGAAAGGGGTGATGCGGTTTGGTAAGCGAGGTAAGCTTAGTCCGAGGTATATTGGTCCATTTGAAGTTCTGAAGCGAGTGGGGGAGGTAGCTTATGAATAAGCCTTGCCTCCAGGACTGTCATGAGTGCACCCAGTATTTCATGTGTCTAACCATGGGGATGGAAACTACATTATTCATTGGGATTCAGTTCTTCTTGATGAGAATTTGTCTTATGAGGAGGAGCCTGTTGCTATTTTAGATAGAGAAGTACGCAAGTTGAGATCAAAGGAGATTGCGTCCATCAAGGTTCAATGGAAGAATCGGCCAGTTGAAGAGTCCACTTGGGAGAAGGAGGCTGATATGCAAGCAAGATACCCACAACTTTTTGCAGATTCAGGTACTCTTTCTCACCCTTGTTTTTCTTCTTTAATCGTTCGAGGACGAACGATGGGTAAATTTGGTATCTATTGTAATGATTGTTTAGTCGTTTCGGGCAGTACAATCATTTGTGATAAAAACTGACTGGGTCGACGGATCACGCGACGGACCGTCATGGACCCCGTCGTCCCACACATGTGTAATTTTCCTGTTGCTCTCCAAATTGCCCTCGACGACAATTAGGACGAACCGTCATAGGAACAATGGTCCGTCGGGCGTCTTCGTGCCAAAACACTTCAACTCTGAAAATCTGGGAACTGGGAGTGACTCTCTGAACATCACGACAGAATTGCAGCATGGACCGTCGTAGATACGACGTACCATCACAAACCCTGTAGAAAGTTTAACTCTCTGAACTTTGTAACGGACCGTCATAGACACGACGGGCCGTCACAGGTCGTGTAACCTCGACTGGGTCGGAATTCTGCTAAAAGTTTTTAAGGGGTATTTTGGACCATTAATTACAAACTTTATGAAATTAGTGGGGTAAGTTTAATAATTTATTTACTTGGGGGTTAAAAGAGGTAACCTTGAAATAAATAGTAGGTTAAATTTATCATCTTTTATAATTTATTATATAATAATTAGGGTAAAAGAAAAAGAATTGGGAGAGGAAAAATAAAAAGAACAGGAAGATAGGGAGAACGAGCGAGAAAAGGGAGAAGCGAAGAGGAAAGCAAAGGCATTGAGAAGTAACTTGTTGATCGAAATTCTTCGGTGGAGGTAGGTTATGGTTTATGTTATTCGTAGTAAACTCTTAATAGCGATTGATATGTATTGGGTGGTATTGTAAAGTCTTCTATATGCTTGATTGTGGGTTTGTATGTTGTAATTGTGTAATTGTGAAGGATTAGAATGTTTATACTGTTGAACCTTTAATCTTGAATCCTCTCTATTAAGATGACGCCTTGACATAACGAAGACTTGATGAAATAAAATTAATGAGATTAGTGGAGCGGGTGTCACGTTCTGACACGTAGTATTAGGGGATCGGGTGTCACGTTCCGATACGTAGTATTAGGGGATCGGGTGTCACGTTTGACACGTAGAATTAGGGGATCGGGTGTCACGTTCCGACACGTAGTATTAGGGGATCGGGTGTCATGTTCCGACACGTAGAATTAGGGGATCGGAGTGTCACGTTCCGACACGATAATAATAAAGAGAAGTAATCTTCAATCATGTTAATATACTCAATTTTGAAGAACCTATGTCCTAAATGAGTATGGTGTGGAGGCTTGAGTCCTCATAGGTGCGCTTGATGTTGTTGCCCATGGTTCTTGTACTTGTTGTTGCCACCTGTTGAGTATTGTATTTGATTTTATAATGTTACTTGATATATATTGCTTTCTATTTTGAGTTGGCCGATGATAACTACTCAGTACGTGTTCCTTGTACTGACCCCTACTTGTAATTTTCTTCTTTGTTATTTTTGGAGTGCAGCAAGCGTGCCATCGACTTCGACTCGTCCTCAACTCTAGCCAGTTTCCAGCACAGCAAACTTCAGGGTGAGCTATTACTCCTAGCTCGAACTAGATTCTCTCCTTCACGTCTTGATGTCTTGAAGTTCGGACATGGACCATTCTTTTTATTTATTTTTAGCTTCTTAATTACTCTTAGATTTAGAAATTTGAGGATAGATGTTCTTGGTGTGATGACTTCCAGATTTAGGGGATGATAGTTGATAAACTTTAGAAGCTTGTTTTATTGGTTATATTAATAAAATTTGAGTCTTCCGCATTATATGTTGTTTATCATGGTTGAAATATTGGGGTTTATATTTGTTGGTTCACTCACCTAGTAAGATAAGTGTGGGTGCCACTCGCGGCTCGTTTTGGGTCGTGACACAACTACAAAAAAAATCCAGGATCATAACCTACAAAAATTTATAGAAGCAAGGGGTGAGCACCAAACCACGCGGTACTAAGCAAGTAAACCTATAAACACAAGCTAAGGGGATGAAATACGGGTACTCCTACCACCCCCAAGTGAACCTTCACAACTACAACCTGTAGTAAAATTAACCCAGCCTAACAGCTCACAGTTTACATTGCACATAACTCAAAAACAACATTTAGACAAATTACATATCCTCAACAACAATACTTTAACAAAATATATATCCTTAACACCAATACTTCAACTAATTATATATCTGCAATAACAAGCTCAATATTGATCAATCACAAATTTCGCAGAAAGGCAATCAGAAGATTAACAAAACACGATATCAAGTTCACTAATGATAAGTATTTGCAATGCAATGTAAAGTATAATGATGCATGTATAACCTATTGATACACACCCGCTGTCTCTAAGTCTGGGACCCTTGGAGGACATATCTGTCTATGCATCATTCTCGACGCACGACATAACCCTCGATAAAAGTAACCATCACGGCGCGAGATACGTCTCTCAAAATACAGTATCCATCACGGTGCGCGATACGTCCCTTGAAATGGTACATCCTCTTAAGTTCTAATTCTTTCTCAATGCACATAACAGTTCTTAGAAACAATGTCTCAGAGTAATGAAGATGATAAATTCACAAAAATAATAAGGAGATGACCATTTTCATAACATCGCACAGTTCACAACCACACAAGCATTAAGTCACATCGACAATGATTCAACATGCCTTCAACCCTTTCTCAACACATCACACATAAACAATTAATCACATTTCCTTTTGTTAACCTTTTTTTTCATCATTATAATATATCAATGGGACAAGTCAACCTATCACCAATCCCATTACTCCTAAACATATACCACAAGGAAATAAACACATTTTATACACTTAACAAGAGTTTAGAAATCCACTTGCCTCAACTAATCAAGAGTTCACTCCAACACTTGAGTCTTCCCCTTCCGTTGAATTTCCAAATCAATGAAATCTATTCAAGTACATGACCACAATAAGATTTTGAAATTAATTTTGGGGTGGAAGAGGAATTGTAAAGGAAGAAATAAAAGAAGAAGAAATAATGTAAAGTAAAGTAAAGTATTTTGTTTTTAGCGTCAGCTGAATATCAGCCATATGTACAAAGTATTAGTCTTTTATTTTTGTCGTGTTGCGTCGGCTGTAAAAAGTCAATTATGTAAAAGTCGTAAAGTAAATAGTAAGTGTGTCGTCCAATAATAAAGATAGACCACTAAGTTTTTTGTTTTTAGCGTCGGCCAAATGTAAAAAGTCCAAATGTAAAGTAGGTGTCGGTCATTTTGGCTAAAGGTATGAGATTGTTGTATACAAATAGAGGGTTTCCCCTCATAAATAAGATCATCAATCTTCCATCAACCTATCTTCTTTAATCTTCCTTTACAATTCCGCTTCCACTCCAAGAGGAAGAAATAAAAGAAGAAGAAATAATGTAAAGTAAAGTAAAGTATTTTGTTTTTAACGTCGGCTGAATATCAGCCATATGTACAAAGTATTCGTCTTTTATTTTTGTCGTGTTGCGTCGGCTGTAAAAAGCCAATTATGTAAAAGTCATAAAGTAAATAGTAAGTGTGTCGGCCAATAATAATGATAGGCCACTAATTTTTTGTTTTTAGCATCGGCCAAATGTAAAAAGGCCAAGTGTAAAGTATGCGTCGGCCATTTTGGCCAAAGGTATGAGATTGTTGTGTATAAATAGAGGGTTTCCCCTCATAAATAAGATCATCAATCTTCCATCAACCTCTCTTCTTTACTCTTCCTTTACAATTCCGCTTTCACCCCAAAATTGGTATCAGAGATAGCTAACTAAATAAAAACTATGGAAAATTCTTGAGCTACAAATCTAAAAAATCACGTATACACTCTTAAATTTATGAGTAGCTAAATAAATTTATTCCTGAAAATCTCTTGTTGATTATAATTGTTTATCACGTCTTAATAATTTTATAATAAGCATCTTTAGAAGGTTTGCTACAGAAATATTCTTCGAATGAGTATGCCCAGATTATGTCATCCTAAGGTTGAAACCGGTAGGCAAGAAGGCCGTTTAAGGGAGTAAACAAAGTTGAGGCGTTGTTAGGGTAACTAATCAAAGAAGAAAACTGTAGTAATGACTAGACGAGGTGATTATTAAATCATTATTATTTCATAATAGATAAGTATAATCCATTAAGATGTTGGAAGGAATAAAACTTTTAGCAAAAATGAATAAAATGAGTACGTCTTTAATCGATGATAATGATGAATATAAGATATTACTACTCTATATACTAAAGGATCTTAATACTGATATAAAAAGAGAAATTTATGATAAATTGGTAACATACGAAATAATAGAAATAACAACCCAAGGTTGGACTGAGTTAACCATACAAAGTGTACAAGATGAACTTTATTATGATATGTATGATTTATATGATGATCTAGATATATTCACAGATTAATGACTGAACCAAAAAAGTTTGAAGTTTGGCAAAAAAGAAGTAGAATTAATTACAGAGTAAAAATTATTAAAAACCCAGAAAAATTAAGTAAGCTTTTTAAAATTTTATATAGAAAAATATAATGAACAAAAGTAAAGAAACTAAAATAAAAAGAACCAAGATAGATAAAAAAGTACGAAAGATATGGAAAAAATTGAAACCCTTATATATGGAATATAAACTATTACAATTAACTAATGCAAGTAATGATAAGAAAGATCATTTAATAAACATAATTTCAAAAACAGAATATAAATATGTATGTTATTTGAAAAAACAACATGAACAAAGAAATTTATAAGCAGCTATTGGTAGAAAAGATAAATGAAAAAAGACAAGAATTGAAACATAGAAAAGGAAGATTAATAGAAAATATATTAGTAGGAGTATGTAATAATAATAAAAATAATATTTTCAGGAGTATGAAAAAACATATGAAAATCAAGATGGAATAATAATAAAAATAATATTTTCAAATTTAGGAAGAAGATATAAGAAAATAGGAAAAAATTTATATTTAATGTTAGAAAAAGAAACAGCAAAACTAGAAGACAGTTTAACAGCCATGGTAAGAATAACAAAAGAAAATGAAGAAATAGACAAATCAAAAGAAATAGAAAAAATAAAAATACAAGCAAAACAAGAAGTACAACATATAGAAGAAATAAAAAATACAAGAATAGATGAACTAGAAAAAGAATTAGCAAGATTAAAATTACTATATGAAAATAAACAAAAAGCAAAACAGATAGAAAAAGAAAAAGAACTAGAAAAAGAATTAAAAAATAAAATAAACGAAATGGAACAAAAATTAAATGAAGATCTTGAAGTAAATGAAGTAAATGAAATAGATGAAAATGAAAATGACCAAAAATCAGAAATAAGTGACATAAGTGAAACATATACAGAAATCCTAGAACAGGTAAACAAACTAAAGAAATTAGAAATAAACACAGGAGATACAGATAGACCCAGTACATCAAGAGTTAAAACCCCAGATAATAGTCCTAGAAATAGTCCTAGAGCTAATCCAAGACAAACACCACCAACTTATTACACAGAAAGTTATCAACAATCAGATAGAGCTAATGCAATATGGAACAGTAGACTAAATAAAAATTGGATACCAAAATTAACAAATGAACAATATAATTTCTTAGATCTAGATTGTGTAACAGACATAAATAAAGCAATATTATTATGGACAGGAAATATATCTAAACAATTAATAGATAATAAAATAAAAACAATAGAAACACCAAGATATATAGAAAGAATATTTGTAGGAACGGTTAAATTATGGATGGAAAATCTACCCCCGGAAAGTTTAGAAGTACTTAGGAATGATAAGAAAATGGATGGATCTCCATCAGCAACAAATATAGAAATATTAGATAAATATGAATCAGCAATAAGAAGTGAATTTGGAGGTATGACCACAGATATAAGAGAACAAAACAAAGAAAAAATAATAAACAGACAACTAATGACAAAATTATCTATATGTAAAATGTGCTATATAGAAGAATACACTTGCGCATTTAAAGAATATTATTACAAGGCAAAATATAATTTAAATGAAGCAAAAGAAGTAAGAACACAATATTTTACAACATTACCAGAACCATTTAGTACAAAAATAATTAAAGATTGGTATAATGAAGGACTTACAGATACTTTAGGATCTAGAATAAAATTCTTATCTCAATGGTTTACACAATTATGTGAAATCCAAAAGGAAAAATTAAAAATGGAAAAGTATTAAATAAAAATTTATCATGTTGCAAAAATAAAATGGTACCACAATTTGGATGCACATATAAAAAACAAAAACCCAAAAGATATAAAAATTATACAAAAAATAAAATTAAGTATAAATATAAACAACCAAGAGGAAGGTATTATATAAAAAATTATAAAATAAAAAGACTATATAGACTAAAAAGAAAAATATCCCAATGTACTTGTTACAATTGTGGAAAAATAGGACACATAGCTAAAGATTGCAAATTACCAAAAAACCCAAAAAGAAAACAGATTGCAGAATTAATTATAGACGATGAAAAATATATGCAAATAGAATATATAGATCAAGAATTGAACGAAAATGATAGTATATATGAAGTATCAGATATAGAAAGTGAAAATGTAGAAGAAAGTACTAATATAGAAATAGACGAAGAAATATAATGTCTGAAAATGAAATAAAAATATAACTGAAGAAAATTATGAAAATGAAGAATTATCACACCAAAAAATTATATTTGATAATACAATTTTTGAACAAATAAAAGGAAAAGAATTAGACCTATGTGTTGAAAAGATACTTGAAATACCCTTATTAAAAAATTGGTTTAAAAGACAAAGAGAAGAATATTATGTAGTTAGCCAAAAAGAACATGTTATAGATTGTAAATATACAAGTGGAAAGGCATATATACTTATAATAAGCAAAAGAATAATAATCAAAGAAATACAAGACATAAAAAATAAAGCAGCTATAAAATATGTACATTTAGGAGGAACAGAAATACTAATAAAAGCTTGTTTTAGAAAAGGAATAGATACACCCTTTGAAATATATTTAGCAGATGACAGAATAATACACCCTATAGAAAAAAGCGAAATCAGTGCAGTTAGAGGAAATTTAATATACCAAAAATTTAAATTTATAATAAGTGCTAATTATACAGTACCATTAACATATACAAATATAGATAAATCACTAGTACTATATTGGAAATTATCAGGAATAAAGTTAGCACCAGGAAGTAAGATATTTACAGTAAGATATAAAAACTTATATATATTAACAACAAAACATAAAATAACAGTAAAGAATAAAATTGATAAGATAAAAATAGAAAATTCTTCCAAAAAAATAATTACTGTAATAGATAATAATGATTATAGCTATAAAGAGATTGATACAGAAGAATGTTTGGAAATAGTAAACGAAAGATTAAGCACCTCAAGTATACCAAGTTCAAGCACACCAAATACAATAACAAGAACTACCTCATCAAGAATGAGTACAATTAAAAGAAAATATGAAATGCCACAACATTTATTATAAGAAATAACACCAAATCATTATTTTATAACAGGAATAATGGATCAAAGAAAATATTAAATCTTGATAAATACAGGACAAGAAGAAAATCATATAACAAGAGAACTAGTATTAGAAGAAGAAATCATAAAAATAGGACACACATGCCCTGGATTACCTAGTGAAATAACAAATACAAACGAAGAAACAACAGAAAAAAAAAAAATTATAGGAGGAATACCATTAAAAATACAATTTAAAATATACCAAGGAAACTATAATATCACATTACGAATAAAATGGCTAGAGAAAGTTAGACCATATAATATAGAAAACGGACAATTAACAATAACCTGTCAAAATAAGAAGATAATTAAAAAAAGGACAAAATGAATAATGAAAATATATATACTTGCAAAAATTATCATAGAAGGATATCACAACAGATATTATACTCCTATGATAGATAGAGGAGTAGAAGCAAATATATGTAAATATAATTATCTACCAGAAGATAAATGGGAAAAATTTAAAACACCTATGGTAGTAACAGGATTTAATAATGAAAGTAGTATGATAAAATATAAAGCAAAAAATATAAAGATACAGATATGGGATAAAATATTAATAATAGAAGAAATTTATAATTTTGAATTCACCACAAAAGATATGCTATTAGGAATGCCATTTCTAGAAAAGTTTTACCCACATATATTAACAAAAACATATTGGTGGCTTACTACACCTTGTGGAAACAGAATAGCAGCAAAAAGAGTAAAAAATAAACAACGAAAAGCTCTGGAATGGATAAAAGGCAGTGAAAAAATGAACCAAGAAATGAAAAGTACAGATAAAGAACAAGAAACACAATTAGAAATTATTATATTTACAATAGACAGAGTAAAAATAATTAATGAACAACTAAAACAACTATACAATGAAGACCCATTATAAGGATGGGAAAAACATAAAACAAAAGTAAAAATTGAACTAATAGATGAAAATAGTATAATAACACAGAAACCATTAAAATATAACTTTGATGATCTACAAGAATTTAAAATACATATAAATGAATTATTAGAAAAGAATTATATACAAGAAAGTAATAGTAAACACACAAGCCCAACATTTATAGTTATAATAAAACACAATGAACAAAAAAGAGGATAAAGTAGAATGGTTATAGATTACAGAAATTTAAACGCCAAAACTAAAACACATAAATACCCAATACCAAATAAAATACTTAAAATAAGACAAATACAAGGATACAACTATTTTAGCAAATTTGACTGGAAATCATGATTTTACAATTTAAAGTTAGAAGAATAATCTAAACAACTAACAGCATTCACAGTACCGCAAGGATTTTATGAATGGAATGTATTACCATTTGGATATAAAAATGCACCAGACTACCTCTCAAGAAAGAGATATGATGAAAGATCTATTGGCAATGATGACAAATCTATGCCAAAAAATAGAGAAGATAGAGACAGATGTACAAAATCTGAAAGCTAATAGTCAGCAGCATCACTCTAAACATGCGGAGCTACGTCGTTCGGCAGACGGAAAACAGCCAGAACTAAAAGGAGACGTTGGGAAACTCCTTAAAACCCATGACATTACTAATGTTGCAGGTACAAGTAAAGAAGCTATGGAGAAACCTACACCAAAAAACACAAACCTAATGTCACGACCCAAAACCGAGCCGCGACTGGCACCCACATTTACCCTCCTATGTGAGCGAAACAACCCATCTAAACCTTATCATTTCAATTTAATATCGACATAAAGTAAAGCGGAAGACTTAAACTCATAAATAAAAGACAATTCAATAACTTCTAAAATTCAACTTCTATTAATTCCCCCAAAATCTGGAAGTCATCACCACAAGAACATCTATGATCAAACTACTAAACTAAGAGTATTCTAGGAAGCTAAAATAAATAAAAGCTAGTCTATGCCGAAACTTCAAGGCATCAAGACATGAGGAAGGAGATACAGTCCAAGCTAGAAGCATTAGCTTACCCTGAAGATCCGGTGTGACGAAGACTGGCTTGAACTACTGTTGAGTCGAAGATGACGGCACGTTTGCTGCACTCCACAAATAAACAAAAGGAAAACATAAAAGTAGGGGGTCAGTACAACCACAAGTACTGAGTAGGTATCATCGGCCAACTCAAAATAAAAAACAGTATATATCAAGTAACATAATAAAATCAACTAATATCCTTAGCATGCAGCATTTACAATTACCATAATCCTTGGTTACAACACCAAGCACATCAATGAGGACTCACGCCTCCTCATCATACTCGTTTGGGAAACATGTTCTTTAGATTGAGTATATTAGTATCTTTCAAGATTCATTATATTATTCACTCTCGTGTCGGTACGTGACACTCCGCTCCTCATTCTATCCTGGTGTCGGAACGTGACACTCCGATCCTCATATTCTATCCTGGTGTCGGAACGTGACACTCTGATCTTCATATTCTATCCTGGTACCGGAACGTGGCACCCGATCCATATACTATCCTGGTGTCGGAACGTGACACTCCGATCCTCATATTCTATCCTGGTACCGGAACGTGGCACCCGATCCATATACTATCCTGGTGTCGGAACGTGACACTCCGATCCTCATATTCTATCCTGGTGTCGGAACGTGACACTCCGATCCTCTATTTCTATCCTGGTACCGGAACGTGGCACCCGATCCTCTATTTCTATCCTGGTACCGGAACGTGGCACCCGATCCCCTAATTCATCAAGCCTTCTTTTATACCAACGCATCATCAATCTCATTATATAATTTATCAAGCCTTCTTTTACACCAAGACATCATCAATCTCATTATATAATTTATCAAGCCTTCTTTTATACCAAGACATCATCATTAACAAGTGAATTAGAGTTTCTTCAAGATTTAAGATTCAATAGCTTCATCATGCTTATTTTATCACAATCATGCATATATATATAAGATCACATCATGCATACACGCAATTAAGCATATAGAAGACTTAATAATACTACTCAACACATATCATTCGCTATTAAGAGTTTACTACGGATAGTGTAAAAGAAACCATAACCTACCTCCACCGAAGATTAGTGATCAAGCAAGCAATTTCCCAAGCTTTGTTTCTCTTCGTTTCTCCTCTTTCTCGTTCGACTTTCTCTCTCCTTTTTCTTTCTGTTTTTCTTTATTCAAACCCTCTTTCTTTTACCCTAATTATTATATAATTAAGTTTTAAAAGATGGCACTAATAATCCACTAATTAACTTAAGGTTACCTCTTTTAACCCCCAAGTAATTAGACTTATTAACATTAACCCTCTAACTTCATAATTAAAGCAGGAATAGTCAAAAACGTCCCTTAAAACGTATAAAGAAATCCGACCCGAACTGGGATTGCGTAGCCCGTGATGGGCCGTCGTGACTGCGACGGTCCGTCCTGATGCCCGTCGCAACCGTCAGAGACAATTTCCATCAAAAGACTCTATGACGGTCCGTCACGCCTGTGACGGTCCGTCCTGCCATTTCGTCGTGACGGTCAGAGAGTCGATTTCAGTACCCAATTTCAGATTTTCCAAGTGTTTTGAAACGACACCCTCCACGACGGTCCGTCGTTCCCTTGACGGTCCGTCGTGGCCTCTGTCACCTCTGCCAGTTTTTCCAGAATAAAATCTGTTGCTCAAAACGACTAAACAGGTCGTTACAATAGATACCAATTTACCCATCGTTCGTCCCCGAACGATCACAAGAAGGAAAACAAGGGCGAAAAGGAATACCTGAATCTGTAAACAGATGTGGGTATCTTTCTCGCATATCTGCCTCCTTCTCAAAAGTGGCTTCTTCAACTGGTCGATTCTTCCATTGCACCTTGATGGATGCAATCTCTCTTGACCTCAACTTGCGAACTTCTCTATCTAAAATAGCAACAGGCTCCTCCTCATAAGACAAGTTCTCATCAAGCAAAACTGAATCCCAACGGATAATGTAATTTCCATCCCCATGGTATCTTTTCAACATCGACACATGGAATACCGGATGTACTCCTGACAGCCCTGGAGGCAAGGCTAACTCATAAGCCACCTCCCCTACTCTCTTAAGTACTTCAAAGGGACCAATGTACCTTGGACTAAGCTTTCCTTTTTTACCAAACCGCATCACCCCTTTCATTGGCGAAATTTTCAACAAGACTTGTTCACCCTCCATGAACTCTAAGTCTCTAACCTTTCGATCTGCATATTCTTTTTGTCTACTTTGCGCCGCTAGAAGCTTCTCTTGAATAGATTTCACTTTTTCTATCGAATCCCTCAAAAGATCAGTACCCCAAGGTCTAACCTCGAATGCATCAAACCAACCAATGGGGGACCTACATCTCCTACCATACAATGCTTCAAAGGGAGCCATATCAATGCTTGAGTGATAGCTATTATTGTATGAAAACTCCGCTAAGGGTAAGAAGCTATCCCAATGGCCACCGAATTCTATCACACATGCACGAAGCATATCCTCCAACACTTGAATCGTTCGCTCAGACTGACCATCGGTCTGAGGATGGAATGCGGTACTAAGGTCCAACCTAGTACCCAATTCTGCATGCAATGTTTTCCAAAACTTAGAAGTAAACTGTGTACCTCTATCTGATATGATGGATAGTGGAACTCCATGCAATCGAACAACTTCTGAGATGTAAAGTTTGGCTAACTTCTCTGCATTGTAAGTCACCTTAACCGGAATGAAATGAGCAGACTTAGTTAACCTATCAACAATCACCCAAATAGAGTCATACTTGCCCAATGTCTTTGGAAGACCAACCACGAAGTCCATTGCGATTCTCTCCCATTTCCATTCCGGAATGGGCATTCTCTGAAGTGTTCCTCCGAGCCTTTGGTGTTCATACTTTACTTGTTGACAATTTGGACATTTGGCAATAAAATCCACAATATCACGCTTCATTCTTCTCCACCAAAAGTGTTGCTTTAGGTCACGGTACATCTTGGTTGCGCCCGGATGTATCGAATACCTTGAACTATGAGCCTCTGTCAAAATAGTGTTGATCAAATCATCGACGCGAGGTACACATACCCTTCCCTTAATCCTCAAAACACCTTCCTCATCGATTGTCGCTTCTTTAGCCTCTCCTTGCAACACTTTATCTCGGATACGGATCAATTTTTCATCATTAAACTGCTTTCCCTTAATCTTGTCAAGGAAGAAAGATCTTGCCTCCACACAAGCTAAAAATCATCCCTTCTCATTTACTTCTAATATCATAAGGTCGTTAGCCAGAATCTGAACTTCTCTAGCCAATGGGCGCCTAGAAGCTTGCAAGTGAGCTAGACTACCCATGCTTCCCGCCTTTCTACTTAAAGCATCCGCTACAACATTCGCCTTCCCCGGATGGTACAAAATAGTGATGTCGTAGTCCTTCAGTAGTTCCATCCATCTCCTCTGTCTCAAATTCAAATCTCTCTGAGTGAAGACATACTGTAGACTACGATGATCCGTGTAGACCTCACACTTAACCCCATATAAATAGTGTCTCCATTGCTTTAGTGCAAACACTACCGCGGCCAATTCCAAATCATGAGTTGGATAGTTACGTTCATCATTTTTAATTGTCTTGAAGCATAAGCAATCACATTCTTCTCTTGCATTAGCACTGCACCCAAACCCGAATAAGATGCATCACAATACACAATGAATTCTTGCCTTCCACTGGCAAGGTGAGAATTGGTGCAGTAGTCAACAGAGTCTTGAGCTTATGAAAGCTTTCCTCACACTCATCCGACCATACAAATGGATCATTTTGCTTAGTCAGGTTCGTCAGTTGGGAAGCAATAGAAAGAAATCCCTTGACAAATCGGCGGTAGTAGCTAGTTAACCCAACAAAGCTCCTTATTTCTGACACATTAGTAGGTCTTACCCAATTTTTCACTACTTCGATCTTAGAAGGATCCACCATTACTCCATCCTTAGAACCACGTGCCCCAAGAAGGACACTGCATCTAGCCAAAACTCACACTTGGAGAACTTGGCATAAAGCTTTTTCTCCCTCAACGTTTCCAATACCATTCTCAAATGCTCCTCATGTTCCTTCTTACTCTTGGAGTATATCAGTATATCATCAATAAATACGATCACAAAGAGATCTAATTATGGCTTAAAAATCCCGTTCATCAACTCATGAACGCAGCAGGGGCATTCGTAAGACCAAAAGACATCACTACAAATTCGTAATGCCCATACCTGGTCCTAAAAGCAGTCTTTGGCACATCCGTTGCCCGTATTTTCAATTGATGATAACCGGATCTCAAGTCAATCTTAGAGAAGACACAAGCACCTTGTAACTGATCGAACAAGTCATCAATGCGAGGAAGAGGATACTTGTTCTTTATAGTCACCTTGTTCAACTGCCGTAGTCTATGCACATCCGAAAACTCCCATCTTTATTCTTTTACAAACAAACCGGAGCACCCCAAGGAGATGCACTTGGTCTAATAAAGCCTTTGCTCAACAATTCTTGAAGTTGGGCTTTTAATTCTCTTAACTCCACGGGGGCCATTCTATAAGGGGGTATAGAAATGGGGCGTGTACCCGGTTTAAGATCAATACAGAAGTCAATATCCCTATCTGGGGGCATACCCAGAAGATCTGCAGGGAATACATCAAGAAACTCACGGACCACCGAAACCGACTCAATCGAAGGTACTTGGGTAGTGTCATCCTTGAGATGTGCCAAGAAAGCTAAACACCCTTTACTAACCATTTTCTTAGCACGAAGAAAGGAGATGATACGCACCGGATTGGAAGTGTAGTCACCCTCCCACACTAACGGATCTGTCCCAGGCTTGGCTAACGTCACCGTTTTAGCATTACAATCCAAGATCGCAAATTGCGGAGAAAGCCAAGTCATACCCAGAATTACATCAAAATCAACCATCTCTAAGATAACCAAATCTACATAAGTGTTACTCCCCACAAAGTTCACCAAACAAGACCTATATACCTTTTCAACTACCACAGACTCACCCACCGGAGTAGAAACACGAATAGGCATATCAAGTAATTCACAATGTAGATTTAGACCATTAGCAAACGAGGAAGATACATAAGAAAATGTGGATCCAGGATCAAACAATACAGAAGCCATGCAATACAAACCAGAAGATTACCTGTGATGACAGCATCAGATGTTTCCGCCTCTGATCTCCCAGGGAAAGCATAACAATGGACCCTTTCGTTTGTTTGTCCGTTGCCCCTACCATGTTGTGATGTAGTGGCTCCAGTTTGCCCATCACCCCGGCCATTTTGGTGACCACCATTACCTCGACCACCTCGTCCTCCGGAATAACGGCCTCTGCCATGACCACCTCTACCTCTAACTGTTGGGGGTCTATCGCTCTGTTTTGGGACAATACCTCTTGATATGCCAAGTCTCCCCACACCCATAACACTCTCTAGATTCACGCATAGGTCTCTCAGAGAAATGTTGACCGGTCTTGAGGTGGACCCCCAACTACAGTTGTAGTGAAGATGAATGGGTCGAACTGAGTAACCTCCGAAACCCCTGTCCTCTAGAGTAAGAACCATTAAACTCACCTACCTTTCGAACCTCTTTGATGTCGACGCCGTGGTGAATCACTGGCTTCACTCCTTCCACCTCTACTACGAAATCTACCACTTCTTGGAAGGATTTTGCCGTAGCCGCTACCTGTAAGGCTGAAATTCGCAACTCTGATCTCAGCCCCTTCACAAAACGGCGAATTCGCTCTTGTGGACTGAAACATAGTTGGGTGGCATATCTGGATAGTGCACGAAACTTAGCCTCATATGCATTGACCGACATCCTACCTTGCTCTAGGCTCAAGAACTCATCCCTTTTCCTATCCCTCAAAGCACGGGTGATATACTTTTCCATAAACAAACTAGAGAATGAGGCCCAAGTCATAGGTGGTGCCGCTGTTGGTTGACATTCAACATGTGACCGCCACCACATTTTGGCGTTCCCTTGAAACTGATAACTCACGAACTCAACACCAAACTGTTCTACTATACCCATCTTGTGTAGTAGCTCATGACAGTCAACCAGAAAATCGTAAGCATCCTCAGATTCTGCACCCTTGAAGACTGGAGGTTTCAATTTCAAGAACTTACTAGAAAGTTCATGCTGATGATTCGTCATTATAGGCCCAGTAGTCAGACGTGGAAACGTGCCTATGTCCAGTGAGGCATCCATACAAGGAGCCATAGTGGCTGCATGTTGTACCTCTGAAACCGTAGGTGTTGGTGCAGAAAACACTGGAGGTGCCTGACCCTGATCAGACAACCCACTAAGATAAGCGAGAACCTGATTGATCATTTTGGGGTAGGGGGGTTGGGGTGGCATTTCCTCATTATCTTGGAATGTTCATTCTCCCCATCCTCCACCATCTTCTTACTACTTCCTCAGTCGGGTGGAGGAGTTACCGCGCCCTAGTACCAGATGGGCTAGGTGCTCGTCCTCTCCCTCTAGAGGACGTCCTCCCACGACCTCTACCGCGGCCTCTTGCCACTGTTGCACTCCGAGCTACAGCCCTAGTGGCTGGCTCAGATGCATCTTGTCTTGCTGATGTTGATGTTGGCGTAGTCGTTGCTCTAGTTCTAACCATCTGCGAAATAGAGTGAAGATGGTCAGATACCAATTTGTATCACCTAGATACCAATTGGATCCAAGTAATAGAACGAAAGAAAGAAAGAAAGAATGGAATTTCCTAAAGTCTTATAGCCTCTCAAAGAAAAGTAAAGGCGTCCCCCTACCGTTCCTTAAGACTCTACTAGACCTGTTCTTGTGTGATGAGACCAACGAACCTAATGCTCTGATACCAAGTTTTTCACGACCCAAAACCGAGCCGCGACTGGCACCCACATTTACCCTCCTATGTGAGCGAACCAACCCATCTAAACCTTATCATTTCAATTTAATATCGACATAAAGTAAAGCGGAAGACTTAAACTCATAAATAAAAGACAATTCAATAACTTCTAAAATTCAACTTCTATTAATTCCCCAAAATCTGGAAGTCATCACCACAAGAACATCTATGATCAAACTACTAAACTAAGAGTATTCTAGGAAGCGTAAAATAAATAAAAGCTAGTCTATGTCGAAACTTAAGGCATCAAGACATGAGGAAGGAGATCCAGTCCAAGCTAGAAGCATTAGCTCACCCTGAAGATCCGGTGTGACGAAGACTGCCTTGAACTACTGTTGAGTCGAAGATGACGGCACGTTTGCTGCACTCCACAAATAAACAAAAGGAAAACATAAAAGTAGGGGGTCAGTACAACCACAAGTACTGAGTAGGTATCATCGGCCAACTCAAAATAGAAAACAGTATATATCAAGTAACATAATAAAATCAACTAATATCCTTAGCATGCAGCATTTACAATTACCATAATCCTTGGTTACAACACCAAGCACATCAATGAGGACTCACGCCTCCTCTCATCATACTCGTTTGGGAAACATGTTCTTTAGATTGAGTATATTAGTATTTCAAGATTCATTATATTTCACTCTCGTGTCGGTACGTGACACTCCGCTCCTCATTCTATCCTGGTGTCGGAAATGACACTCCGATCCTCATATTCTATCCGGGTGTCGGAACGTGACACTCCGATCTCATATTCTTTCCTGGTACCGGAACGTGGCACCCGATCCATATACTATCCTGGTGTCAGAACGTGACACTCCGATCCTCATATTCTATCCTGGTACCGGAACGTGGCACCCGATCCATATACTATCCTGGTGTCGAACGTGACACTCCGATCCCCTCATATTCTATCCTGGTGTCGGACGTGACACTCCGATCCTCTATTTCTATATGTGCTGGTACCGGAACGTGGCACCGATCCTCTATTTCTATCCTGGTACCGGAACGTGGCACCCGATCCCCTAATTCATCAAGCCTTCTTTTATACCAAGGCATCATCAATCTCATTATATAATTTATCAAGCCTTCTTTTACACCAAGACATCATCAATCTCATTATAATTTATCAAGCCTTCTTTTATCAAGACATCATCATTAACAAGTGAATTAGGGTTTCTTCAAGATTTAAGATTAAATAGCTTCATCATGCTTATTTTATCACAATCATGCATATATATATAAGATCACATCATGCATACACGCAATTAAGCATATAGAAGACTTAATAATACTACTCAACACATATCATTCGCTATTAAGAGTTTACTACAGATAGTTTGAAAGAAACCATAACCTACCTCCACCGAAGATTAGTGATCAAGCAAACAATTTCCCAAGCTTTGTTTATCTTCATTTCTCCTCTTTCTCATTCGACTTTCTCTCTCCTTTTTCTTTCTGTTTTTCTTTATTCAAACCCTCTTTCTTTTACCCTAATTATTATATAATTAAGTTTTAAAAGATGGCACTAATAATCCACTAATTAACTTAAGCTTACCTCTTTTAACCCCCAAGTAATTAGACTTATTAACATTAACCCTCTAACTTCATAATTAAAGCAGGAATAGTAAAAAACGTCCCTTAAAACGTATAAAGAAATCCGACCCGAACTGGGATTGCGTAGCCCGTGACGGGCCGTCGTGACTGCGACGGTCCGTCCTGATGCCCGTCGCAACCGTCAGAGACAATTTCCATCAAAAGACTCTATGACGGTCCGTCACGCCTGTGACGGTCCGTCCTGCCATTTCGTCGTGACGGTCAGAGAGTCGATTTCAGTACCCAATTTCAGATTTTCCAAGTTTTTTGAAACGACACCCTCCACGACGGTCCGTCGTGGCCTCCGTCACCTCTGCCAGTTTTTCCAGAATAAAATCTGTTGCTCAAAACGACTAAACAGGTCGTTACACCTAAATAGCTTATTTACTAAACCATTTACTCCAAAGGTACAGATAATAGAAACTTCAGCACCACAAACATCTACGTATGCAGCCAGCCTGCATAAAGAGAAGAAAACATATAACCATATATCCCGAACCTATATTGAAAACCTATACAAGATACAAAACTTTTTAAATCAAAAACCCAAATCTACCATAACCTTGGAAAAAACCCAGGATTACCTAACCCAATAACTACAAGGTTATAACAAGTTTATAGCACAACCAAAAACTAATCCAAACATAGTTAAAACTTGTTATAACTATGGATTATTAAATACCGTTTATACTTATACAGGGGAACAAATAAGTGGAATCCCAGAGGTCCACAAAGCATTTTTAATATACACCCAACTCTATAATAAAGTTCCTAAGCTTCAAGCCTAGGGTTAAGTCATAACTTCTCCAAACATTAAAACCCTAATAGTTTTCATTTAATATAATATACCTAATATTTAATTACATATCTTAATATCTCAAAACAAGAATCATAAATATGATAAAGAAGATAAAAAATTAGAACTCTATCGGCGCTCAACCTAGAATTTAGAAGTGGAGAAAAAATTCAATCCTCCACAGTGTCGTATATTCCATTCCATCACTTCGCAATTCATTATGGTTTATGTCGTCATTACCTAATAATTGTAATATAATATATAATCTTCAATTTCATATATATTGTTTCTCCCCCTAAGTCATAGAACGCGGAATCAATATATATAAACTTTGTAAATTTATCACATAATTCAACATAAATAATAACATCTTAATATCTATCCATGTGCAATACAATATTTAGGCACAATTACCTGTTTCACTTGATCAGTCGATCGGTGATGAAATCCTCTTCGAGAGGCTAATCGCCCTTTTTTCTTTCTTTTAACTGATTAGGGCAAATAATTATAACCCACTAAATAGTTAAATAAATGTTAAATCTCACTAGCTTATATATATGGATTTGGCTCATTGACCACCAATTAAATTAAATAAATTCATTAATATATACCGATTATTTAAATAACCGAATTGTCAAATAGTTTATAATTGTCAGATCAATTCCATCAGCTTCTTAGAAATCACTCCCAGCAACTACATAAAGAGTTAAAATGATAATTTTATGAAAATTTTCCAAAAATGACCTTCTGGATCATTACATTATCCACAACTGAAAATTATGTTCGTCCTCGAACATATGAAAGAAGAATAACCACCACGCTCAAAAGCCTGATATATTCTTTTTCAAAGTCTTGTTAATCTCTCCGAGTGATAACCTCACTTTTGGACCATTCCATCAAGATCAACTACCAAGATTTGAACTTTAGGATAAAAACATGACAGCTTTACAAATAAGAAGTGATTATCAAGCCACAGACTAACCCATGAACTCAACCTAAAGTGAAACCCATTAGACTATAACACTACCATCATGATGAGTCTATTCTCACGTAACCAAGATAAAACTGTGAATCGAAACCGACTACAACCAGAGAGAAATTTAACCAACCACCACACTCAGAATGCACAACCAAAAACATATCTTATCAAAAATTCATTTTCACAACACAATCTTTCCACGAACTTAAGTTATAAAAATATCACTAGACATCGGATACTCGCCAAGAGAGGATCAAACTTATCTAGTCCAACGAAGAAAATGACCATGTAAACATCCAACAAATGGTACACTCCAAAATGTAGAATTTCTAAAAATACTTTTAGACAATTGTAACTCTTCATACATAGTAGCTCTTACACAAATTCTCATTAACAAGTTGGTACATATAGAACCACTAGATTACTTTAATTTTTCAAAGACAACAATAAATATGTCATATCTCAAACGACCAAATCTTCCCAAGCATCTTATTCTATCCAATGGATATCGCAGGATCGGTACACCCGATCCACCACTAGTAATTCACCCATAGATACGGAAAAACGAGTATCATAAACAGTGAATCACAAAGTCCAGTAAGAAGAAGGTGGTCACATAAGTATACTAAAACAAGGTTGAAGAATACAATATACTCCTTCCATAGTGCACATATAAATAAAATTCCATTCATCTAACTTCATTTCTTGATTTTTAGCCACCCACAATTAATCAGTCTGATCCCCATTAAAATATTACAAATAATTCAATTTATCAAACCCCACCTACTTCTCACAGTATTCCATTGAAGCTAACACTTTTAATACCAACAAACATCATAACTACACCAGCCCGTTACACATTTTACTATCAAATAGTCACTAGTATCAAAGTCTTCTTAGCAACACATTGTGGCCACTATATTTTCTGAACTATGGCTCCCTCACTTTTCGTGTAAATATTCCATGAACTAAACATGTTCCATCTAAGGTTGATAATACCAATTCCGAATTTGATACAACCTTCTTATCGAGATAAAGCTATTAAATCATACCCACAGTCAAGTCTGCATAAATTTTGGCATACCATGTTTAACTATACCATTTTCAATCATCCCATATGTCATGCCAACTAAAAACATCGTAGTCACTCCAACAATTAAATCAACTATAAGCTCATACCCTCTATTCACCATCAAAGGCTTATGTAATGCATCATAACAACCAATATCATCCCATCAAGTGGTTTCAATCCCTTCTAATTTCTCATTAACTATATATAATTATAGGTCCACTCCGATTAACTTCCAAAGTTACCAATCATATTATAAACAATTTGACTAGACATAACCGTAGAGAATCTTCTACCCATCGTTGCTTGTATCCCAAATCAAAATTCAATATTTGTAAAAATTGACGATAAAATTCCAGTAAGTATGTACCGAACCAATTCACATCCATAGTCATATCTAAAATCAAAGGCATTAAACAATACAACCTTCAAATACAATCCAATCTAAGGTTTATACGACAGGTCTTATTCTTTCACGTTTCTTACATTCTTCCCATGATGATATTTTTTAAATACCTTGAACTTTTTAAAATATCAACATCTTGTTTCTTTCACTGACTCACTCACCAATTTGTTCCTTGCACAACAATTCCCAACAATAATAGTCCTTCCAAATACTTCATACTCAATATGATCAGTCATCTTTTTACCTTAACAATTCATACCTTGACAAAAAAAACTACTACAAACCTAAACTCACAATAAAAACACTTGAATTTTGAATCCAATTATGTAATTCATTCCCTTTATCTATTAACGTTATCGCATACCTCAATTTTTTTAATGAATTCATGTATCTTAGTTTATTATTGATCACCTTTCCATCGACCTTATCATATATTCCACTAAAAATTCAGCCGTACTCATCACTTAACTCAAAACCACAACTAACTTTATTTTAACACTCGAGCTAAACGTCAATTCACTTCTTTCTCAAATTTAATCCAATAGTTTTTCTTTAACCGATATGATTAATCTGTTAAACTGTTATCATAAGTAGAGCAGAATAGATGGAACCACTTATATTTGAATTCAATTGTCCACTCTTTCTTAATATACATCTTTGATCGTTACAATGTCAGTAAATATTCTTGTTCTCAGTCGCCTCTTTCTAAAGACCAAACTACAGTACACTAATTCTTTCAATTTATGACTCTGGCTCTTTTCAATTTTATTTCAAGCGGGGTCTCAACACCTCCTAAAAATTTTCATGAAATCAAGCTACTCACCAAATAGTATCAAACCACAACCTGAAATGCTGGCAAGTCATCATTACAATACAATATTCGTGTAACCAATAATCTTATTGTATAGTTGCATCTCAATCACAATTAATCGCAAACTCTTATTACCATTATGCCAGGTCAACCTTTAAAATCATCACGAAGTAAACCTTATTGTCACGACCCAAATCGGATCGCGACTGGCACCCATACTTACCCTCCTATGTGAGCGAACCAACCAATCTAAACCCTGACATTTCAATATAATATCAACAGAAAGTAATGCGGAAGACTTAAACTCGTTAATAAAAACCCATTCAATAAACTTCTAAAATTCAAACATTATTAATCCCAAAATCTGGAAGTCATCACCACAAGAACATCTATGATCAAATACTAAACTAAGAGTATTCTAAGAAGCTAAAATAACAAAAGCTAGTCTATGTCGGAACTCAAGGCATCGATACATGAGGAAGGAGATCCAGTCCAAGCTAGAAGCATTAGTCACCTTGAAGATTCGGTGTGACGAAGACTGAGCTAGAATTGCGGTTGAGTGAAGACGACGGGCATGTTTGCTGCACTCCACAAATAAACAAGAAGAAAACATAAAAGTAAGGGGGTCAGTACAACCACAAGTACTGAGTAGGTATCATCGGCCAACTCAAAATGGAAAGCAATATATCTCAGATAACATCAAAAATCAACTAATATCTTAACAGGTGATAGCAACAAGTATAAACATCATTTATAATATCACCGATCATATCTATGAGGACTCAAGCCTCCACACCATACTCTTTTGGGAAACATGTTCTTTAGATTGAGTATATTAGCATCTTTCAAGATTCATTATCTATATTTCTCTTGTGTCGGTACGTGACACTCCAATCCCTCGTTAGTCTTTATTCCTCTTGTGTCGGTACGTGACACTCCGATCCCCTGCTACTATGTGTCGGAACGTGACACTCCGATCCCCTAAATCTACGTGTCGGTTCGTGACACCCGATCCCCTAAATCTACGTGTCGGTTCGTGACACCCGATCCCCTAAATCTACGTGTCGGTTTGTGACACCCGTCCCACTAATTCTACGTGTCGGTTCGTGACACCCGCCCCACTAATCTCATTCTATTAGTAAATCAAGCCTTCTTTTATATCAAGGCATCATCATCTCATTACTTTAGTTCATCAAGCCTTCTTTTATACCAAGGCATCATCATTTAACAAGAGATTAGGTTTTTATCAAGATTTGGGTTCAATAGCTTCATCATGCTTGTTTCATCATAATCATATATATGAAATCACATCATGCATACACACAATTAAGCATATAGAAGACTTTATAATACTACACAACACATATCATTCGCTATTAAGAGTTAACTACGAGTAGCATAAAAACCCATAACCTACCTCCACAAGATTCGTGATCAAGCGAGAGCAAATCCTCAAATCTTGTTGTCTCTTCGTTTTCTCTCTCTCTTGCTCGATTTCCCTCTTTCTGTTCTTTTTCTTTTTCTTATTCAAACCCTCATTCTTTTACCCTAATTAGCATATAATTAAGTATAAAAGATGGCAATAATAACCCACTAATTAACTTAAGGTTACCTCTTTTAACCCCCAAGTAATTAGACTTATTAACATTAACCCACCACTTTATAATTAAAGCAGGAAATAGTCCAAAACGCCCCTTAAATAAATTAAAAGAAATCTGACCCAGCCTGGGATTGCGCAGCCTGTGACGGGCCATCGTGCCTGCGATGGTCCGTCCTGCTGTCCGTCACACCATACAGAAACTTGATTTTTTTAGTGAATGGCGTGTGACGGTCCGTCGTGGACACGACGGTCCGTCCTGCCATTCCGTCGTGACGTTCAGAGAGTCGCTCTCAGTACCCAATTTTCTAATTTTCCAAGTGTTTTGGAACGAGACCCCCTCGACGGTCCGTCGTGGGGTCCGTCGTCTCAGCCAGTTTTCCAGAAATAAAATCTGCTGCTTAAAACTACTAAACAGGTCGTTAGAATAGATACCAATTTACCCATCGTTCGTCCCCAAACGATCACGAGAAGTAAAACAAGAGTGAGAAGAAGTACCTGAATCTGTAAACAGATGTGGGTATCTTTCTTGCATATAAGCCTCCTTCTCCCAAGTGGCCTCTTCAACTGGTCGATTCTTCCATTGCACCTTAATGGATGCAATCTCCCTCGATCTCAACTTGCGTACTTCTCTATCTAAGATGGCAACAGGCTCCTCCTCATAAGACAGATTTTCATCAAGTAGAACCGAATCCCAACGAATGATGTAGTTTCCATCCCCATGGTACCTTTTCAACATAGACACGTGAAATACCGGGTGCACTCCTGAGAGTGCTGGAGGCAAGGCTAGTTCATAATCCACCTCCCCTACTCGCTTCAGAACTTCAAATGGACCCATATACCTTGGACTAATCTTACCTCTTTTACCAAACCGCATCATCCCTTTCATGGGCGAAACTTTCAGCAAGACTTGCTCACCTTCCATGAACTCCAAGTCTCTAACCTTTCGATCTGCATATTCCTTTTGCCTACTTTGAGCCGCTAAAAGCTTTTCTTGAATAGATTTCACCTTCTCTAATGAATCCCTCAAAAGGTCGGTACCCCAAGGTCTAACCTCGAATGCATCAAACCAACCAATGGGAGACCTACATCTCCTCCCATACAATGCTTCGAAAGGAGCCATATCAATACTTGAGTGATAGCTATTATTGTATGAAAACTCCGCTAAGGGTAAGAAGCTATCCCAATGTCCACAAAATTCTATCACACATGCTCGAAGCATATCTTCCAACACTTGGATCGTTCACTCAGACTGTCCATCGGTCTGAGGGTGAAATGCAGTACTAAGGTCCAACCTAGTACCTAATTCCGCGTGCAATGTTCTCCAAAACATAGAAGTAAACTGCGTACCTCTATCTGATATGATGGAAAGTGGAAATCCATGCAACCGAACAACTTCTGAGATGTAAAGTTTGGCTAACTTCTCTGCATTGTAAGTCACCTTAACCGGAATGAAATGAGCAGACTTAGTTAATCTGTCCACAATCACCCAAATGGAGTCGAACTTGCCCAATGTCTTTGGAAGACCAACCACGAAGTCCATTGCAATTCTCTCCCATTTCCATTCCGGAATGGGCATTCTCTGAAGTGTTCCTCCGGGCCTTTGGTGTTCATACTTTACCTGTTGACAGTTTGGACATTTGGCAATAAAATCCACAATATCACGCTTCATTCTACTCCACCAAAAGTGTTGCTTTAGGTCACGGTACATCTTGGTTGCACCCGGATGTATCGAATACCTTGAACTATGAGCCTCTGTCAGAATAGTGTTGATCAAATCATCGACGCGGGGTACACATACCCTTCCCTTAATCATCAAAATACCTTCCTCATCGATTGTCGCTTCTTTAGCCTCTCCTTGCAACACTTTATCTCGGATACGGATCAATTTTTCATCATTAAACTGCTTTCCCTTAATCTTGTCAAGGAAGAAAGATCTTTCGTCCACACAAGCTAAAAATCCTCCCGTCTCATTTACTTCTAATCTCATAAGGTCGTTAGCCAGAATCTGAACTTCTCTAGCCAATGGGCGTCTAGAAGCTTGCAAGTGAGCTAGACTTCCCATGCTTCCCGCCTTTCTACTTAAAGCATCCGCTACAACATTCGCCTTCCCTGGATGGTACAAAATAGTGATGTCGTAGTCCTTCAGTAGTTCCATCCATCTCCTCTGTCTCAAGTTCAAATCCTTCTGAGTAAAGACATACTGTAGGCTACGATGATCCGTATAGACCTCACACATAACCCCATATAAATAGTGTCTCCATTGCTTTAATGCAAACACTACTGCGGCCAATTCCAAATCATGAGTTGGATAGTTACGTTCATGCACTTTTAATTGTCTTGAAGCATAAGCAATCACATTCTTCTCTTGCATTAGCACCGCACCCAAACCTGAATAGGATGCATCACAATAGACAATGAAATTCTTACCTTCCACTGGCAAGGTGAGAATTGGTGCAGTAGTCAACAGAGTCTTGAGCTTCTGAAAAGCTTTCCTCACACTCATCCGACCATACAAATGGAACATTTTGATTAGTCAAGTTCGTCAGTTGGGAAGCAATAGAAGAGAATCCTTTGACAAATCGACATTAATAACTGGCTAAACCAACAAAGCTTCTTATTTCTGACACATTAGTAGGCCTTACCCAATTCTTCACTACTTCGATCTTAGAAGGATCCACCATCACCCCATCCTTAGAAACCACGTGCCCCAAGAAGGACACTGAATCTAGCCAAAACTCACACTTGGAGAATTTGGCATAAAGCTTTTTCTCCCTCAACATTTCCAACACAATTCTCAAATGCTCCTCATGTTCCTCCTTACTTTTAGAGTATATCAGTATATCATCAATAAATACGATCACAAAAAGATCCAAATATGGCTTAAAAATCCCGTTCATCAAACTCATGAACGCAGCAGGGGCATTCGTAAGGCCAAAAGACATCACTACAAATTCGTAATGCCCATACCTGGTTCTAAAAGCTGTCTTTGGCACATCCGTTGCCCGTATTTTCAATTGATGATATCCATACCTCAAGTCAATCTTAGAAAAGACACAAGCACCTTGTAACTGGTCTAACAAATCATCAATGCGAGGAAGAGGATACCTGTTCTTAATAGTTACTTTATTTAGTTGCCGATAATCTATGCACATCAGAAGGGCCATCTTTTCTTTTACAAAACAAAACAGGAGCACCCCAAGGTGATGCACTTGGTCTAATGAAGACTTTGTTCAACAACTCTTTAAGTTGAGCCTTTAACTCTCTTAACTCAGCGGGAGCCATTCTATAAGGGGGTATAGAAATGGGGCGAGTACCCGGTTCAAGATCGATGCAGAAGTCAATATCCCTATCTGGTGGCATACCAGGAAGATCTGCAGGGAACACATCTAGATACTCATGACCACCGACACCGACTCAATCGAAGGTACTTGGGTAGTGTCATCCTTGCGATGTGCCAAGAAAGCTAAACACCCTTATTAACCATTTTCTTAGCACGAAGAAAGGAGATGATACGCACCGGATTGGAAGTGTAGTCACCCTCCCACACTAACGGATCTGTCCCAGGCTTGGCTAACGTCACCGTTTTAGCATTACAATCCAAGATCGCAAATTGCGGAGAAAGCCAAATCATACCCAGAATTACATCAAAATCAACCATTTCTAAGATAACCAAATTACATAAAAAAGTGTTGGTCCCCACAAAGTCACCAAACAAGACCTATATACCTTTCAACTCCACAGACTCACCCACCGGAGTAGAAACACGAATAGGCATATCAAGTAACTCACAATGTAATTTAGGACCATTAGCAAATGAGGAAGATACATAAGAAAATGTGGATCAGGATCAAACAAATACAGAAGCCATGCAATCACAAACCAGAAGATTACCTGTGATGACAGCATCAGATGTCTCCGCCTCCGATCGCCCAGGGAAAGCGTAACAATGGGCCCATTAATTTGTCTGTCCGTTTCCCCTACCATGTTGTGTTGTAGTGGCTCCAGTCTGCCCATCACCACGGCCGTTTTGGTGACCACATAACGGCTCGGCCACCACGCCCCTCCAGAATAACGGCCTCTACCATGACCACCTCTGCCTCTAGCTATGGGGGGTCTATAACTCTGTTTTGGAAAATTCCTTCTAATATGTCCAGTCTCACCAACATCCATAACACTCTATGGAGTCGGGCATAGGTCTCTCAGAGAAGTGTTGACGGTCTGAGGTGGACCCCAAACTACAGTCTGTAGTGAAGACTGAATTGGTCGTACTGAGTAACTCCTGAACCCTGTCCTCTTAGTAGTAAGAATAAGAACATAAACTAACCTCCCTTACGAAACCTTTTAGATGTCGATGCCATGGTGAAGTCATCTGGCTTCACTCCCTCTACCTCTATCACGAAGTCTACCACTTCTTGAAAAGATTCGCTGTGTGGCCGCTACCTGTAAGGCTGAAATTCGCAAATCTGATCTCAACCCCTTCACAAAAACGGCGAATCCGCTCTTGTGGACTGAAAACATAGTTGGGTGGCGTACTGGGATAATGCACGAAAATTTAGCCTCATATTCAGTAAACCGACATCCTACCTTGCTCTAGGCTCAAAAATCATCCCTTTCCTATCCCTCAAAGTATGGGGGACATACTTCTCCATAAACAAGCTAGAGAATGATGCCCAAGTCATAGGTGGTTGCCTCTGTTGGTTGACACTTAAACATTGACCGCCACACATTTTGGCGTTCCCTTGAAATTGATAAGTTACAAACTCAACACCAAACCCGTTCTACTATACCATCTTGTGTATTAGAGCTCATGACAGTCAACCAGAAATCATAAGCATCCTCAGATTCAGCACCCTTGATGACTGGAGGTTTCAATTCAAGAACTTACTGAAAAGTTCATGCTGATCATTCGTCATTATAGGCCCAGTAGTCAGACGTGGAAAACGTGCCTATTTCCAATGAGGCATCCATACGAGGAGCCATAGTGGCTGCATGTTGTACCTCTAAAAACTGGAGGTGTTGGTGCAGGAAAGAAAAACACTGGAGGTGCTGACCCGTGATCGGACAACCCACTAACTAAGATAAGCAAGAACCGGATTTATACTCTGGGGTAGGTTGGGGGGGTAGTCCTCATTCTGTATTTTGCTCAGTTTCCCCTTCCTCACCCTCTCTTACCACTTCCTCAGTCGATGGAGGGGTCACCGTCCTAGTACCAGATGGGCTAGGCTTGTCTCTTCCTCTGAGGACGTCCTCCACGACCTGTACCACGGCCCTCTTGCCGCTTTCTTCCTCGAGCTACAGCCCCAGTGGCTGGCTCAGACGCACCTTTCCCGCCGGTGCTTGTGTTGACGTAGTCGTTGTTGCTCTAGTTCTAACCATCTGCGAAATAGAGTGAAGATGGTCAGATACCAATTTGTATCACCTAGATACCAATTGGACCCAAGTAATAGCACGAATAAAGAAAGAAAGAATGGAGTTTTCCTAAAGTCTTATAGCCCTCAAGAAAGTAAAGGCGTCCCCCTACCGTTCCTTAAGACTCCTACTAGACCTGTTCTTGTGTGATGAGACCAACGAACCTAATGCTCTGATACCAGTTTGTCACGACCCAAATCGGATCGCGACTGGCACCCACACTTATCCTTCTATGTGAGCGAACCAACCAATCTAAACCTTAACATTTCAATGTAATATCAACAGAAGTAATGCGGAAGACTTAACTCATTAATAAAAACCAATTCAACAACTTCTAAAATTCAACATCTATTATTATCCCAAAATCTGGAAGTCATCACCACAAGAACATCTATGATCAAATTACTAAACTAAGAGTATTCTAAAAAGCTAAAATAACAAAGCTAGTCCATGCCGGAACTTCAAGGCATCAAGACATGAGGAAGAAGATCCAGTCCAAGCTAGAAGCATTAGCTCACCCTGATATCCGGAGTAATGAAGACTGGCTAGAGTTACTGTTGAGTTGAAGATGACGGCACGTTGCTGCACTCCACAAATAAACAAGAAGAAAACATAAAAGTAGGGGGTCAGTACAAACCAAGTACTGAGTAGGTATCATCGGCCAACTCAAAATAGAAAGCAATATATCTCAGATAACATCATAAAATCAACTAATATTCTTAACAGGTGATAGCAAAAGTATAAACATCATTTATAATATCACCGATCATATCTATGAGGACTCAAGCCTCCACACCATACTCTTTTGGGAAACATGTTCTTTAGATTGAGTATATTATAGCATCTTTCAAGATTCATTATCTATATCTTGTGTCGGTACTGACACTCTGATCCCTCGTTAGTCTTTATTCCTCTTGTGTCGGTATGTGACACTCCGATCCCCTACTACTATGTGTCGGAACGTGACACTTCGATCCCCTAAATCTACGTGTCGGTTCGTGACACCCGATCCCCTAAATCTACGTGTCGGTTCGTGACACCCGATCCCCTAAATCTACGTGTCGGTTCGTGACACCCGATCCCCTAAATCTACGTGTCGATTCGTGACACCCGTCCCACTAATTCTACGTGTCGGTTCGTGACACCCGCCCCACTAATCTCTTTCTATTAGTAAATCAAGCCTTCTTTTATATCAAGGCATCATCATCTCATTACTTTAGTTCATCAAGCCTTCTTTTATACCAAGGCATCATCATTTAACAAGAGATTAGGTTTTTTATCAAGATTTGGGGTTCAATAGCTTCATCATGCTTGTTTCATCACAATCATATATATAAAATCACATCATGCATACACACAATTAAGCATATAGAAGACTTTATAATACTACCCAACACATATCATTCGCTATTAAGAGTTTACTACGAGTAGCATAAAACCATAACATACCTTCACCGAAGATTCGTGATCAAGCAAGCAAATTCCTCAAATCCTTGTTGTCTCTTCGTTCTCTCTCTCTCTTGCTCGATTTCCTCTCTTTCTGTTCTTTTTCTTTTTTCCTTATTCAAACCCTCTTTCTTTTACCCTAATTAGCATATAATTAAGTATGAAAGATGACAATAATAACCCACTAATTAACTTAAGGTTACCTCTTAACCCCCAAGTAATTAGACTTATTAACATTAACCCACCACTTTATAATTAAAGCAGAAATAGTCCAAAATGCCCCTTAAATAAATTAACAGAAATCCGACCCAGCCTGGGATTGCGCAGCCTGTGACGGCCGTCGTGCCTGCGACGGTCCGTCCTGCTGTCCGTCACACGACAGAAA